>CM053786.1:260821742-261421742 GCA_028749045.1 Cupressus sempervirens | reverse complement strand
TATATAATTTGTAGAATTACACTAATTATGAAGGTGTGTGTGAAACATCCCTGCCCATGTCTTGTGGTGGATCCATGTCACCCTATGACAAATATTAGTAATTTTGAGCAATCAACAACAAAATGAAGGTAATAAACTTACCAAAAAAAAGAGTAATAAAATAGTAGATTGTATATTGGAGTCAATATTAATTGGAGGAAATTGGTTTAAATGTTATACTTACCAGTCCAATGATAGGGAATCTTTTTGTATCTACATGATTCAAATTGTAATCTATCAGAAGCTCTTCCCCTACACTTACTGATTTTATCGCACATACAAAAATATGATTTCCCTCGTGTGCCTCGAATATACAATTCAACCACTTATTAGCTGACAAAGGTTGATAACTATTTATAAATCTTGCAATATTGCCTATTGCTTTTGGCCTTTCATCAATGTACGTAGTGAGCCTTTTACTTTGATCATTTTATTTGCATTGTATATAATTTGGTGACAATGCATACCTACACATACTTTTTTATTTTTTAGAACCCACATCCAATTGTTGTAAGTGTAACAAGGTCCTACATACTCCATTAATTCAACAACCTTATTATAACTGACCTTTATGCCATCCATCGAAAATAGGCCTAAATCGTGTAATGAATATGGAGCTATGCAAAATATCCTTTCGTTAATAGAAAAATTAGTGTTAATTGGAGGTAGTTCCTTGGGAACCCATTCTTTCTGAAGATGTGTGTACCCTAAGGAGACTTCCTATCACCTTCACTCTCATTATGATAAGAACATGACTCCTACTTAGCAAGAAAAAATTGCATTCATTTATTGAATTTTCTTCTAATCTTTTGACCTCTAGTTGATCTCCCTATTTTAGACCTACTAGATGTCTCACTTTTGTCTTCTATTCCTAGATTTTCTTCACTCAAGGAAGACATATAAGAAAAATACCTATTTGGTGATACCTGCAATCCATAAAATGAGAGACATACTAGGACTAAAGTTGACGTCAATGGTAAATAGAAGATATGAAAATAAAAAATTGTATCTATAGGGTCTATTGAATTATACCTGTCGATCCATGTCACTGTGCATGATCTTGGTCAAAGGCATTAAATAGCCTGCATATGTAAATCATTTATCTTAAGTTAGCCAAAAATTACATGATGCATTCATCGAAATCATTCTATATTTTTTAATTCCTTACCTCTACTTTATATGTGGTAGCTATGCAATATCATTGTATATACTCCATGTCAGTAGAGTTAAACACGTAATAATTTAATTATAAAAACATACAAGTCAAAAAAATTTCTATGAATAAATCACTCCATCATACTTGACATTGATCATACATCGACATACATTTCATTGATCATTATATTCATCCATGTCACCATCATCGTACTTGTCACATTGATCATCGTAGTTACCACCACCATCTTCATTGCCATCATAATCATTATCTTCATCACCATTATCATGACCATCATCATCATGATCATCATTGGCTTGATCATCACCATCTTCATCACCATTATCATGATCGTCATCATCATCACCACCATCATCAACATCACCATAATCATCATCTTCTTCTTCATCATCATCATTGTGTAACAATCATTTGTGATCATCATTTACTTTGACTTCTACTTCTTCAATATCTTCTTCTTCCATTACATTATACTTTATCGACTTTCTTCTTGGATCATGTCTAACAACAAATGACCAACCTAGTTTATGTGGAATGCCAAAGTAAAATACTTGCTCACATTTTGGCTTGGAAGAATATAGGGCTCATCTCCAATTGGCTCAAATGACCTTGTATTAATCATTGTAAATTCGCTATCATGTTCAATAATAATCCTATTAGGATCATTTCAATTCACCCATATCCTGTATCATTTGATGACAAATATAAATAATTCAAATGAATTAAAGTCATACTCAAGTATATCATCCAAAATTCCATAGTATCAATTTTTAGATTGTTGAGAATGTATGTCATCTCTAGATGAAATATTGGTGACCTCGAAGACTACACTTATCCTAGAATCACAAGTTTTTTTCATTTTTTCTAATTTTTTAATGCAAAATTTATGGCAATGGTAGTACATAGCTTTTTGGTGTTTCATCTACAATTATTCAAACATGCTAAGATTATTTGCATCAATCCGTTAGTTGATATTAAACTTATGGGTCTTGATTAGTAATCTTATACATAACTTTCCATCTCTTAAGCCATATGCTAGATCAAGTACATTGATGTAACATTGGAATCTCCATTAGGATGAGATTCTTTAATTGATGATAAAACACCATCCATGTTAATGAGAGAACATTTTCTTGAGACTTTTGAATCCATACCATCATCCAATCAAAGATTGTTTGCAATATACAAATGTAGTTCATCATACTCACAACCAACTATAAAGAAAACAACTAGACCAGTTAGAAACAAATTATATTGATGATGGATAAGAATTAATTAACTACAATAACATCTTATAATTACCTTTCAATTTTCTCAATCTACCTTTCCCCATCAAGTACTCCCCTTAGAATATATTAATGGAGTTGGGATCTCAAATGCAATCTATATGAATCTTCGATGCAAACTTGGGAAGATATTCACTAATGCACACCATGGTCTAGTATACAATATATCCCTCTACCATAGAACGCTCAAGATGTGCTCTTTTTTGAACCAAGCCCTTCATAAATTTTAAGTTCCCCTCAACCATCCACATTGATCTAGTTTGTACAAGTCCATACATTTCAATCTCCTCAACTTGATATATGATGTAGTGTTCTTGAGCATTGATTAAAGTTGAAGATACAAAATTTTTCATTTCACACATAAGTTGTGGATTTTTTCTCTTCTAATATTTTTTATCAATTTATTTATATGATGACCACCTAAAAGAGATTCAACACTCAAGAACATATAAATGAGATTTTAGATAAAAATATATAATAAATTACATAAAAAGTAAAGCAAGTCATAAATATAGTATATGTATAACAAATCTAAGAAATAACACTTCTAACCTCATGTATTTTCCAAGATCATACATAACTTGTTTAATACTGTTGTCAAACTAGTGTGGGAGAGATAGAGGTAGGACATACTACAATCATTAAAAAATGATCTTTTTATTATATTATGAAATAATACAATTAAATGTACAAGAAATTTTATAAATATATTGTAAAGAGAGAATATGAATTATCTTGACGAAGGTATGCTAATCATGTGTTTTCAACCCTGGCCCAAAATCACCTTTTTTTGATACAAGACTATTATATTTGTAGCAAATCCTATGGAAAATTTTGTTTTTATGACTTCTTTTAATGCATCACTTTACTGCTCTGTTAATAACCAAGGAAGGGCACTCATATTTATGCGATCTCCATTTCTATTTGATCCAATGAATTTTTTCAGTGCATGATTGGATTCATGAATGTCATTAAAAATTTTGGCAATTTTTTCTCTATCACATCTTTCATCCAATATTTTTCATAGTGTCTCTGTTACATTCTTTCTAATATGCATAGCATCAAACGAATAAATGATTGGGAGATCCTTGTAGTACGGTAACCTACTAAATTGAGTAGGTGACTTTTTAGTCCTCTAGGAATTTGGTTGTTGATGCCTTGACAACCTTCATGAACATAAATTACATCATTAATAAATAAAGTAAAATATAAAAAATATAAAAAATACAAATTTCAAACTTCGGAGCACAAATTGGACATTACTTCGATGATTTAGTTGATCATATTTCAGCTTCCATAGGCGAGGTGTCATTTTTTATGGCCTTGATGTTGTCTCTTTTTTTCCATTAAAAAGATATTTTTCAATACTTTGATACTTATGATTATTGTGGAGAAGGTGCCTAAACTCATCGAACACCTTGTTTCCTAAACTTCTTGAATGATGAGATTTCATCTTTGGACCACAAACTGGACATGCAAATTTTCCCTTTGTATGAAGACTTAAAAGATCATGTACAATTATCATGCACAACTTAAACATACAACAATAATGTGTAAGCACTATAATAGACCAAAAATATGTGACCTTAACAATATAACATACCACAAAAATGAGTTAGCCTAGGGGCATCATATATTGTCCATACATGCATTGCATGAAATTGAAATTGTCTTTGTCCTATTGATCTAGAGATTTCATACATAGTGACCCCATTCCATAACTTCAACAACTCATCAATAAGGGGCTCAATATACACGTTCATATATTTAACTTGTTACTTACCTAGTAATTGAATGAACACAAACATTACATAATTATTATGAACATTTTGATGCATTGTTTAAAAATTAATTTAGATAACTATTAAATGAAAAAATACCTGGTACAATCATTGACAACATTATGTGCTTCTTCTTTATGGACATCCAAGGAGGAATGTTATTGTTAATAACAAAAATAGGCCACACTGAGTAAACAAATCTTATATCTCCAAATGGATTGATAACATCTACTACTAATGAAAGCTTGAGATTATGAGGTTCTTCTTTAAATTGTGGCCATGTTTTTTCTATGTCTTTAATGAAGAATCATCTGTAGGCATTCACATAATGTCATCTTGACTTCTATTGTGTGCATGATAATCCATAAATTGTGTCAAGCTAGTGCACCTGAATAATCGTTCAAGACACGAAATAATGAGAATGTATTGAAGAAACTTGTGAGGCACCTTTTTTGTTATTTGATCTGACTGATATCTACTAATATGACAATCAATGTATTCTGTTGCAAATTCATGTTCTTTATGATATAGAATGTGATCATTGGGACATGCATGTATTATCTGATATTTTATTCCAATTTGATTCATAATGGTAGATAATTCTTGGTACAAAAGAGGCAAAATGTTTGATGGTGGTAATAAAAACTCACCTATCAATCTACAATAAAAAATATGAATTATTAATATAATAAATAGTTGAAGATGACAAAAATGACAAACCTTAGCATATGTGACATTGCTAAATTGGATAAACCATTCATAACCTTCAAGTTCATCAACACCACTATGGTAGAGAGAAGAGTTGTTTGGGAGCCTTAGTATAGGGGCTTGTATGCCTTCTCAAGTATAGGTATATCAAGACCATCTTCATCATCATTATCAGATGCACTAGTACCACCATCGTGATCATCTTGATCAGCTATGCCAATACCATCTTCTTCAATCATGTCCTCTAGCACATTATCATCTTCTTCTATGGTAGCTTTATCCTTAGCTTGGATATCCACACCTCCATGTTCCTCAAGTTGGTAATCCACATTCACCAATCGATGAAAATTGTGGACCCCTTCAATATGACCATGTTGCCTACAATGACTCTAGGCTGTTGTGATTAGAATTCTTCAATTCTTTAAGCCCTTACATGTTTTGCAAGAAAAATTATATTTATCAACTTTTCTTCAGAACTGAGACCACAATCTAGCAATTGTCTCGTTATTTTTATTTGCGTTCATATTTCTAGGCATGGTCTTTCTTCATAGGAAAGTATATCCACAAAAATATTGGACATGTTGTGCTTAATGTTTATATCTGCACATATATTTTTGAAAGAAAAAAATTGGTGTAATTAATTTGTATATTTACAAAAATATTGGACATGTTGTACTTAATGTCTATATATACACATATAGTTTTGAAAAAAAAAAATGGTCTAACTAATGTGTATATGTAGAAAAATATTGGACATGTTGTACTTAATGTTTATATCTGCACATATGGTTTTGAAAGAAAAATTTGGTCAACTTTCTCAAATTCACCCACATTATAATCAATGAAAAGTTGTCTACTTACAATTTTCCTTGTTAGTATCCTCCTTTGAAATGATATTTTAATAATTATAGATATAATTTCCACATTTTTTTCTAAGCATCATGCCAATTCTTCCAAACAAAAGTAAGGCACAATGTTCTAATGTTACAATCTTTAGAAACTAAATTTGACAAATATATCCCCAAAACATAGTTTCAAATATGTTAAACATATTATGGATATGTAAGTAAATAAGTATAAAAAAGAGAATAGTTTCAATTCTCTCTACAACTATCTTAAATTGGTGCAGGGAACCTAGGCCTATCCTTCTTGAAGAGTTTTGTTTTTCTTTTTTTGTGATGTAATAAAGATGTGATGTGTTAACACCATCCATTTTGTGTGGCCAAGGTTCTTTGTGGTCACTTTATAAGCCAAGATAGTCCTTAGTCCACTAGATTGAGTTTTCTTGGTTTTTGAGTGTTTTTGTGTTCAATAATGGAAAACATTTTTGTTTCACCTTAGACATGAATTTCCTACCATTCCTAAAGATTTGGGATCAGTTGGTGTCCATTAGGATAAAAAATGCAAAACATTGTCATATTTAACAAGAAATTACAAATATGCAAAAATGCAATTTTGGAAAAGTTGTCAAAAATGTCTTTTTGGCCTCCCAAAATTCATAAACATAAAAATTTGGTTTGAACCAATTGGATGAAGGCATTGAAGACTCATTGTGTCCATTTCATAACTGATGATCAAGTTGTACAAAAGAATTAACATTTTATTAAAGGAAAAACCTATTTTTTGGAGCAAATTTATTTTGTACGACTCTATACAAATTGGTATAGATAGATGATGCACATGTGAAGTTGGATTCCTATGTTACCTTTCATTTTTGATCTATTTGGTTCAATTTGATTGAGCTTGGAGGTAGTTATAGAAAATTTTCTGACTGTAGGTTTGAAACGCTTATTTCAAGGGTTTGAAGCCAAGAAATGGCCATAACTTACAATTTTACCATTGGAACTCAGTGCCCTTTAGTGAAATGAAATTAAGTAGGATTCATTTTGAGACTTAAAAGTCTTAGGATAGGAAAATCCCATCAGCCACTTCAAACTTGATGCCCTAGGCTAGCCTTAGAATGCATTGTTTGAGCAAGTAATCAACAAGGGAAGATTGTGGGCCATATTTTCTGGATGGAACAATTCATTATTGGTCTGTAGGAGCTCACCAAATCAATAGATCAATTTTATGCACCCAATGGAGGTAGTTCTAGCAAGCCCTAGCCTAATTTGATCACCTAGGTTAGAGTGTTGTTTGTAGCTACTTGTATTGCTAGAGTGAAACTAATTTTTACTGCTTGGCGAAAAGTAAGGATTGTATATGTTATCATTCAAGACTTTTTCTTCAATTCATATGAAATTTTGTAATATATCCATTGTATTTTTTCCCTCTCTTTTTAATGGTCTCTCTTTTAAAAAATGATGACACATGTTAGTGGTCATTGTTTTCAATCAAGTTGTGATGCAAATAATATTTATTTTATACTTTCTTTGAATTACTTGTGAAATGGATGCATTTCATCTTTTTCTTGTATTGACATGACATGACATAATGTCATATATCTATTGTATTTGTTCTCCTTTTTCTTATAATCAACCCTTGTAAAAGATTCAATTCATTAAAGAAAATTAGTGATGGAGGAAACGATAGTGGTAGGGGAAAACACACACTTTGTGTTGGTTCATGGAGGATGTCATGGAGCTTGGTGTTGATAAAAACTTCTCCCTCTCCTCAGAAAGGCATACCATGATTCTACTACATAGATCTTGCCTCCTATGGAATTCACCCAATGGCAACAATGATGTATTGTTTCTTGTAATTTTGATTTCTTTATCCTAAGAGCTTGTGTTTGGAATCCACTTTGGAAAATCAAAGAATTAAATGTTGTAGAGTCTCTTTCAATTTTGAATTACCAAGTCATTTTTATTACAATCCATGTAAAATAATTTCATGAAGTAATTCTTATTATGATCTATGTAACATAATTTTATTGCTAATATGTGTTAGTAGTTGCTCTGATTTTTAGGAAATACCAAGTTAGATACTTTGAACAAGCATCAATATTTATACATAATTATCTAAATCAGTTCTTAAAAAATTGGTGATGCTTGAGTTTGTTTATGTAATTTCATCATTTTTTGTAAATTTAGACTACAACACATATTATTTAAGAACATAGATCACTTGATTTTGTTGGTCTCTAATGAATTTATGACCCTTTCAAATTATTTGAGTTAGTTTTCTTAAACCAAACTTATTGAACAAAATTGGAGCTTTTTAGTCTTGTTAGCTCAATGATATGCTTCATTTTGGTTTAATATGGGACAATGAAGAAAGGTTCTAAATTTGTTTGAAACATATTTGTTAAGTATCCAATGTTTCTATGAACTTGAGGTGTACATAGTAGTTTGTAGTTGGAAAGACCATTGTAGGCTCAAGTTCAGGGGTATAATTGTATCTTAATGGAGTGTTAAATAATTTAATGAGAACACATGAGGATGCCTATCGTGCCTTCTCTTTAGCTAGACTTGATTATAACTTGTTACCTCTTTTGGTCACTCAAGAACTAATTGGCCTTGCAAGTGGACCTGTTTGAGGGGTCACACTTGTGTGCCAATTTTTCTTAACAAGGTCCTACTTGTATTGCTTATTTTGGCACATGTTGATCCTAAGTTTTGTAGCTTAGAAAGTTATAGAGCACATGGGAATTTTAGTGGCTATGGAACTTAATTTAAAACCATTAAAAAACCTCTGAAAGAAGATGACTCTTCATGAACTTGGGTTTAGGAAAAGGAAGGAGACACTAGATTGCAATTTAACACTAAGGCAATACCCTTAGAACTTTGGTAAAACTCAAAATGATCTTAAGAATTCTCGATCCAATAGCATATGTTAAACATAAGCATAAAACTACAAAATAAGCATAGTATGCCATAGTCCTTTTATGTTGCAATGAGAACCACAATAAGATACTATACAAATTACAATATCTACATAATTTCTTGTGTGTATCCATAAACACTTAGAAGATAATGTAGATACTATCCCATACTTCTAATTCATCTCTCTAATTCTAGCATCACTACGAATATGATATAATTCTAAGTATTCAACTATTCTTCGATTGAAAGAGTCTCAAACACAATTCAATTTAAGAAGCTTCACAATTAGAAATATAAGAGTTAGAATCATGAAAACAATTACTACTCGCTTGACATAGATTATTCATATAATCATGATGAGATTAATATTAGAAAAGCTTGAAATCAAGCATGATCGAGTGTTAAAATGATACAAAATTCACAAAAAATCAAATTCTAGGCCAATCATAACCTTAACATAATATTGGAAATAAAATATCGATGCCCATCAAATTCAAACATGGTTTGACATTGTCTAGAATTCAGAGTTGCTATATTTGTGAATTTTTTTTATGCCTCTTAGTGAATTGTTCAACAAAATCAATGTTTTACAAGAAAACACACCTCAAGAATTGTTAGCTTAGAAGCAAGAAAATTGGTGTTGAAACAATATAGAAAGTGCTTGACATGAGAGGTCTTCAAGTGAGGGTGTTGACCAATCTTGAAAGCTTGAATGATGAAATAAAAGCTATCGATGATCAAATACCTATGCCAAAGTTACAACACAATTTGAAGTTGATTTTAGATATTTGCTTATGTAATAAGTTAGTATGACAAATATCTTGGTTTCCTATTTTAAAATAACTCTATTGTATCTTGGTTAGTATTGAGTATTTTTTCACCATTAATAGTCTAGGCTAGTTTTCATTACAAGAATTCTAGTTGAGTAGGCTTATTGAGCTAGACCAATGAAATACTCTAAGAAAGAGATTTTGGTGGAACATTCCTCACATTTCATAGAAATAACTTTGCCAAAATTCCAACCAAATGTTCATCGAGCTGGAGAAGTAGATTTCATTGCTAGTTATTGTGTGTGACTGCAAATCAAATAGTGTCAGGGGTAGTGCCAAAAGCCCTCAACAAGAGATATGGATATCCAATAGCCAGAGTTATTGCACTATCCACTACAATGAAAGTGGTTTGATGAAGCAAAAAATCCCTGCTATCAATCATCCAGTTCTTTGCATCGGGAATCATCTTTTCACTTATTCCATTGTAACTTCCAAGCATCATAGATCGATGAAATGGTCATAGCAAAGACACTTGGATCTACTATCTATGGAAACATCAACTTATTAAAGTGTAGGTGAAAAGTGTGGGAGGTCTTTCATTAACAAAGGGTTCATTCAATTGGGATAAATAAGTGTTGGTTAATTAATAGGAAATGTAATCACAACAAATTGGAAGCTTAACTAATAAATCATATATTTTGGAGCTTGTTGTAATGATTTTGTAATTTTTTTTTGAACCGTATGGAAATGAAGATCGCAAAACATTTGTCTTTGGCAATAGAAAAAGGAAATTATATTGATGATAAAAATTGCATCTAAAAGAACCACTAGACAAGCATCCTAAATGAATTATAATTTCTTTAAATAAAACAATGTTAATCAAATTTTTAGAATGCTTGTAAATCACCTTTGGTAATACTAAAACATTTCCATTACCTTTTCATTAACAATCCAAAATTATATAATCGCTATTTTCCTCCATGGTCTTCTTTCAAATCTAGCACTAACATTATTTATCTAAAATACGATTGTACAATGAATCATTGTTTTTCTTCATCAAATAATTAGGAACCCTATGCATTGACTTCTTGCACCAAAATTTGGGTGAGAAATGGAAATAAAAAGAGTATAGCATACAAAAATCAAGGAGTAAAATAAAATGTTATACTATATATTTTGGTATGTCTATTCTATTTGGACTCATAATCTTTAAATGATCTACACAAAATCTTATATTTATTTGTAAGTATTATATAATTGATATTTATTTGTAAGTATTATATAATTGATTCAAAATCTATGGAGATAATAAGCTCATGCAAGAGACACAAATTTTTTCGAATAAATAGTCTATGCCATTGGTTTTGAAAGACTCCTTTCATCATATTCTTAAATCTTATCACTTGACTCCTTATCTTTACTTTTGGAAAATGTTGTTGATCTTCATGAAAATTTTTGTCTCTGAAAAATAGATCATCACTTTGTCTTTGACTAATATACCAGATGAACAATATATTGAAACCTTAAGACTTGCATCTATCTCACACAAATTATAAGAGGAAAGTGATATATTAGACTCATACATTAGATACAACACAAGAAAGTGATTTCTCACAGGTTTACACAAAGGGACAATCCATAGTTGGAAGAGCTTAGGATTAAACTAATTTCAATGCTAAAAGATTGTGGAAAGATAGTTCTATGATGATGAAATATTTGATGAGGAATGATCAGTTTCACTCATGATGCTACTAAATCCCATCCAACCCAAAACAAAAATTTGGGATTTCTACTCACAATAAGAAGGTACTCAATTTGGGAAATGGTGAAGGTGACAACTCTAAAAAAGGAGGAATGAGTTAGTTGTTGGAGTGTTACAAAGAGCATAATATCATAATATTTAAAAATGATAAAATAATTATAAGAGCTAATTTTTTATTCTTTAACATTAAAACAATCACAATAATTGCCTACTAGTTCTTTAGCTATGCATTGTATGGAAATCACCAAATAACTGGGTTTTGTAGAGTTATTCTTACTATAGGTTTGTCTCTCCGGATCTATGTAGCAAGAAGTCATCAATTGGTTCCCCAAGTAAAAATCCTCCTAAAAATGTTGCACTAACTTGCAAGAACTTTGATATAGCTGACTTATACTTATGTTTGAACTTGCCCGAATTATAGCTCCTCCTAAATACCCTTTTGATATTATCATTATTATTCAATGTGTCAGCTTCAATGAGTTAATTTTGACCATATCTCCCACATAAATAATCAAGGCATATGCATGTAGAGGCTTTGGAAGTAGCTAGAGAGATGGTAGTAGAAGTGAAAGAAAAGGTGATAGGAGCAGAGCTACCAGTAGCAGATCCCAAGGAGTTTAGAGTTTAGCTCAAATGGCTCCTACACATGTAGTAAGCATCCAACCTCCTCTAGCCAAATACGAAAATGATGGAGCTTTTTTAAATTATTATGAACCTGATTTTGACATGAATATTGACTTTTAAGTAGACAACAACAAACACAGAGAAAGAATGCATTTTTTTGACAAGGGATAGTAAGCATGAAAAATAATGTATTGTGAACAATAATTCTAAGAAGATGAGGTGAATGTTACTGTGTAACAACATAGAATAGAAGAGTTTGCAATGTTGTAAGTTACTATTCTAGCGGAGCAAATGAATAGGGAATTGATGTAGTTTTAGTCAATCGAATAAGTTAGTTGTGGCTACAACTTTTGATTGATTTAGATGAAGTAGTTTAAATCATATTGTAATATGAGTTTGAGAGAAGTTTGTAAATATCATGTCTATTATTAATAGAAATCATAGGAGTTCATTTCTAGCTCTGTTTGCGGTTTATGGTTGCTACATTGCTAGTTGATTAGAAAGTGAAGCGATAGGTTGACGTCTATGTTTTGGGATTTTAAATGTAACAGTTAGTATTAGCTCTAGGAAATCCCTGAGTCTTAAAAGGAATGACAATTTTTTTGTGTTGAATTTTTTTTTTTGCAGACATAACAAAAGAAACATTAAATTTTGAGACATAAAAAATGGTAGTAAAAGTTGAAAACAATAACAACTATTAAAGTGACAAAATTATGGTGTTAAGGAAAAGAAGATGATAGTAATGAAATGAAATGACTTCCAAGAGCTTATAGTCATTGGGATTGTAAATTTTCAAAAAAAAAAATATGATGAAACAGAGAAGAGAGTAAATATAATTGATGAAATGGTAGTTGATGCTGATCACTTAAAGGATTTTTCATGTGCATCATTGGTGATTAGGGTGGAGTTGAAATTTTTCATCTCAGCATTGAATAAAATAAATAAAAAGTGGTAATGAGTTTCTTTGTTATGGATGAAAATATCCTATCCAAGATTAAAATAGAGTATAATAGAGAACTTCTAGTAGTACATAAAGGACCTATTAGGATCGACACCAAGCATGGAAAGGATATCGAGATAGAAAATGTTTATATTTTCCCTTGTACTAACTATGAGTCTTGAGTGTCTAGTAATTGATACAATGAGGCTATAAAGTATTCATGGAGAAATGTGAACATTTCTTCATTGAGAAGAATGGGAGAAAATATTTTAGTGGTACTGAAAAAGAAAAAAGAAAAAAAAAACTATTTCCTTTGATAGAATTTTTTTTTAATATCAATATTAATTGCATGCTTCATGTGTAGAAAATGGATAGAAATACATCAATGATCAATGTTGAATGGTTTAATTCAAGAATCCTTTTTATTTGGATATCCTAGTTATGAACATTTTAACTACATTGGTTTGAGTCTATTGTTAAAAAATGAAATGGCTAGAGTGTTTTCATAAATTTTATAGCTTATTAGTATATGCCAAGCCAAAATTATAATAAAATAAAATATGAAACTCTTTCAATTGTAAAAATCTAAAGGAAAATCTACACCATTGTAGTTTGTGCACACTGATTTATATGTCATATGCATAACATCTCTATTGGAGAGAGTTAATATTTTATGATCTTTATAGATTATTAGAGAAATTAAGGATAGGTATGTATTCTAAAGCATAAATCATAAGATTTTATGATGTTTATGGCATTTAAGACCCAAGATAAGGAGGAGAGTGGACACTTCATCAAGGTCATAATGTCTAATAGACAAGGGTAGAATCCTCCAATAAGCATCATAGTACTATGGAGGAGTTGGAACAAAGCTAAATCAATAAAAAAGTAAAGCAGTTAAGAGGAAGAAGAAGACTATTCTAGATATGGTAAGGATTATGAAAAATGAAAAAAATACCAACTAAATATTAGGGTGCAACTAATTCAATAATGATTTATTTTATAGACTAAGTCCCATAAAGTGAGTTTATTACAAGTTTCCATAGTGGGAATATATGAAATTCAAGTGTTACTAAACCTTTTAATTCAATTTCAGACCTATTTAATTTAAGTCTTTTATAGATGGACATAAACTAAAGTTTTAATTTCAACTTATAGAACATATAGATCTCCATTGATTTTCTTAGATTTGTGAATTGATTTATATATTGCTAATTTTTTGGAGCAGGACAAGAACAAAGATTTTATAGTGGCTTTTCCAGATGTTGATCCTTCCCTCATTCTAGCTTCAAAAGCTATGATAGAGACCATTGCAGTAGGAAATCACAAGGGAAAAGAAACAAAAAAACATTTCTTTAGTGGCCAAAAGTTCATCATTTGAGAAACCACATTTATGGTATCAACCTTTGGAGTTTATCCGAGCGCTAAATATTTTTCTTAGGAGTGATGATCTACTATTTAAGAGCCTCATGATTAATTAAAAATTTGAACTTAAAATTGGAACTTATTAATTGAATCCTACACTGATTCTTGATAGACATATATGATAAAGAAAGGAACCTCTCGATAGAGATACCAATTTATATTTCAAAGACCAAACACGCTACCTATCAATAATGACAAGGAAATGATCTAGAGAACATGAGACATGCCCAAAAATAATTAAAAACCCCTATTTGTAGTCATTGATTGAAAAAGCAATAATAACCCATGTTAAACTTACTTAGATTTGCAATTAGATTCATCTTTAATCAACCTTTGTACACAATGCATGAAAGTATTTTGAATCTTACCTCACCTCAAATAGCTCCAGCGATGCACGTAGACAAAAACTCCTATAGTTGGCAATGAAATAACAACAAACTTTTTTTTTGTTTTTTTTAATTTTTTGAACCCAAGTTGGTCAAAATTTTGACCAAATTGGGAAAACTTAATCTGGTCAAACTCTTGACCAACTTGGCCATAAAAAATGTATTCAACAAGCATATTAAGAGTTAGGTCAAAATAAAAGGTAAAAAATTGACCTATATTGTGCTAGTGTTAATGTTTCATTAATTGATAATACTATAATAGGTTAACCATAACTACTATCAGTAAATAGGTTGAAGAAGATTGAATTTACAATATATCTCTTAGTTTGTGATTAATACCCCACCCCCCTAGTAGTCTTCCTATATCTACATATACTTCATATATAATAGTTTCACATGGAAGACTTAACCAGCTAACCAAATATTTCAAAATCTCCTTTAAACACATTCATTTTTCCATCTAGGTGGATAACACTCATAGGTCATTTCGTTGACCATATTTTCATTTGATATATTGTTCATGTTAATGCCTAAGTATGAGTTCTTATATATTAGTCATACAAGCTCATTTCTAGTTTAAAATAGAAAGATAATGAGATAACATTTATAAGTATCTCAAAAGTCATCGATAGTCAATTTGTTCTGGATTGGGAATGTACAACTTCCAAATGGGTATCCAAAAAACCAAATTAAAAACTTTGAAAAACTTTTAAAGTGATCAAAGCCGAAAGTATGATGAAGTACAATTATAATCATACAATAAAAATCCTTCATGAGTATAATGAAAAGCTTTATTGTATGATATAATGACTGAAACTGGTGAGATAATTCACCAGAACTAGTATTATGAAATGCACATACTAGGTGTGATAAAATATTTTCAACACTTCCTCATATGATAAAATGATTTGATTAGGTACAATAGAACACTAGTACCATGTGATGAAATACTATATCATGTTATAAAAGAAGCTATTAGATATGGAAATAAGAAAAAAAACAAAATACCACACTGGGGAGTACCATATATGCACAAACTAAGGAGATAAGCAATGAATTATACCTCAAATAGAAATGCAACAACTAAAAATATAAATCATATAACTTAGAAAATGCAAGAATAACTTAATATAAGAAGAGTCCACATCATGAGTGCAAATAAAAAAGTAAACTTAAGATGACAAGAGAATGAAGAATAAGTTGACAAGATCTTGCAGCTAGAAGGTAGCCATCCCTATTCTTTGATCCCCAATAGTGGTTTAGGTAGCAACACCACCCAACTACATAGAGCCTATAGGCCCATCACTCATGGAGATAATGACCCAACCATGATAAAAAAAAAAAGGCATCCAAGGCTTACATTCATGCTAAACAGACACAATGTAGTACATTAGGTCACTAGTTAGAACATACTATAGGATAATTATGTAGGGACTCTAGCTGACTATAATTAATTATATTGTACTATCCCAAGTCATAAAAAATGGTATAGTAAATCAACTCCCTTAGGAGACCACATATTGTTCTTTTACACCAACTTCTGTAAGAGAATAACTACCACCTAGAAACTATTGGAAATAACAATGGGAAAGTAAGTTCAGAGAGGAGGGGGGGGGGGGTGGTTGAATCAACACTTAAATCTTTTCCCCCTTAAAACATATCACCAACATCCATCTCATAAGTTAATATGTAAACTAAAATAACTTAACATGCATTACATCCATAACATAAAGTAAATAACACATAACATAATAAATTTTGTTATCCAGAAACCCTCCAATGAAAAGGTAAAGTTGGGGTGGGGATGACACCCAAAAATATTCACTATTTTAGTTGTAAAGTGTGGCCTATTATGGCTACAATGTGTTTGATCTTAATCTATGATCTACCCTATGAGAGGTCTACCTTGTTAAATGCTTACAAAGACTATTGGCTCTCACCTTGTTAGAGGATTTAAACTTACAACAAAGTAAGCACTCAGTTGAGATATTTACAATAGCCTGTTAGGACTACTTGGTTAAGAGATTTTCTCCATACCACTTGTTAGAATTATTCAACACCATGATCCTTTGGTTAGCACCTTGTTTCTTGATGTCATATCTCCTCCTTACTATTAAAACCTTGATCCTCCTGATCAGATATGTCTCCTCTATCCTTTCACTTCTTTACTCTGATCTTCTCAATCTAATTCTACAATGCATAACTCTATCATAGCCATCTAAGCCACCATGAATGCCTCCTTAATTCTTAGCATTGATCTTCTCACACTCTCATAAATTTTTTTAGGGTTTACCTTCTTTTATAAACATTGGTAGTGATGGATTAGGTAAAAATCAAAGGCTCGACCTTCACTATGCTCTTAATGTTGTAACTCAGCTTCTAAATAGCTTGGCACACTTTGTTTTCTTGGCACCAAAATCATTTGGCACATACTATTTACTCATCTCTCTTTGTTGGCTCGATACCTAAATGAGTCAACACACACTAACTACTCGACGCATACTAGTGCTTGACACTAATTGTCATATTACTCGACATGTACTATTTGACCAATTATGCTTGACATGCACTTTACTCTGCCAAATAATGACTAAGTGTTTTGTCACTACTTTGTGAAAACCAATATGAGATTAACAATCTCCCCCTTTGACATGGGTGGAAAAAAACATCTTTTCATGGCATATATATTCTTTTCTAATGCATAAGTTAGATAATGTTTCTTTTTTCATTACTCCTATTGAGTACATATTCTACCTTGATAAATTTCCTTCAAAATATCCCAAAACTTCATTATCCCCTTTTTTTGACACTTATGTCATTTGGTTTGTACCCTTACAGTGTGTTTATCTAGGAATGGTTTGTGGAGCTTCATGATAATCTTCAATGTTGCATCCTAGTTATCACATGCCGTATCTAATGAATGTATCTATATTTCAAGATTAGCAGCTAGGTCAACTAAGCCTTCATGTGTAGAAAGTTGTGAATCTTTCTTCATCAAATTATTTGCAAAGGCTAGTTCCTTTTGTAACACTTCCATGTGAAGCATTAACATGGATTATATACTAATCATAGTAGATCTAATATTAGTATCTTTTTTTTGTAACTCAACAAGCCTACTCTGAGTTGTCAATAAACTCTAAAAGTGTATTTGACTATTACTAGGAGATAGTTTTAAAATACCACCTATGAGTTGTAGATCTCCTTGCAGCTGGTCAATAGCCTATTGATTTTCCTCAGTGAATAGATCAACATTGCATAGCTTTGTGTAGAGAGTGAAAATGTTCTTTGACACCTTCTTCACAATTTCTATTTTGGTTTTTAATATCAACCTATCTTAGTGCAATAGTACTAGATATATTCTCTACAACCTTTGTATAAAAATTTCTTTCTGACCATTCTAATAATTTGACATTAGAATCCAGGTATTCATCCTTTAGCTTGTCCACAATAGTGACAAGTTTCTCTATTATAGGTTTGTCTTCACTCATTTTTGGGAGACTAAAAGCATCAAAAAATATGTATTTGATTTCACACAAAACTTTATTTTTCTTATGCTCCCTCCTTAATATTTCTTGCCTCTTATTTCTTTGTAGAGCTTCCTAAAGAATGCTCATCTCTTCAATTGTGATTGTGTTCAGATCAAAATTTGGTAACTCAATCACTTAATCTAAATTTACATCCTCAAATGATGTAACTTTATCACTCTTGGGTATGCTGGAATTCAGCCTTAATATATGTAAAGGTGTGACATTTGTACTCGGCCTCTAAAGAGTGTGACTACTAAGAGGAGATGTAGAAACTAACATTGTAACTAGAGTTTGTGTCGCAATTTGTTCCTCAGGTTCAGTAGTCAGCTTCAACTCTTTAGTCTTGTCTCCTTCCTTATGGACTTCACCATGTGATGGTGGAATAGGTACATGACTTGCTTCCTGACCCTTATGCACTTCAGTTCCATATTTCTCAATAGTCACTACAACTTGTAAACCTAAACTATTTAGGCTTGGCACTGATGTATTTATTATTTTTGCTTTTGCCTCTTTCATCTAAATAACAACTATTGGCATTATATATGGTTTCTCAGTTGTAACAACTTGTTGTTCAAGATTTACACTGTGATCCCTTTGAAGATCCTGTGATTCCTTATCCTTTATCTCTATAGATGGGGGCACATTTTTTGTATCTTACTTTTTCTCCCCTATAGATGTAACTTCTAATGTTGAATTTCATCTACTCTCACCAATATAGGATTACTGCATAGAAGTGTTGAGAATGGATTGAAGAAGCTATTCAAAGAGGGAGATTGTAAAGGGAGATTGTTGAGAACATACAAGTAAGCTTCAATCATTGTTTTCTTACTGATGTCAAACATATAACTTGCTAGTAAGAAAACTGATTATATGATTTAAGTATTATCACTTAGATGATTGATGAAGAGGATTTGATCAAAAGATGTAACAATAACACCTAGAGGAAAGGTTGAGTTATGATTATATAAAGAACTACAAGAATTAGTTAAGACAATGATGACATGATGTATTGATAATCTGCTTCAGGTTACAAATGCTGGTTACACTAAGAAAGTTCAAAAGAACAAGTTACACAAAGTTTATCTACCAAAGCTTGAAGAAAAGTCAATGCAAGCCGAGCAAAAAATTAGTTGAAGCTGAGTAAAAGTTCATTATGTGTATGTCGAGCAAGAACAATGGATGTCAAGTAAAGTTTAGTTGATGTCGAGCACCAGTAAACTTTTAGTTCATGCTAAGTAATTTCACAATTAATGCCAAGCAACATAGTATGTGCTGAGCATCAGAAGAAAGACAATACCGAGCTACTACATTATTTAAAAGATCATGAATTCAATGAATCTGAGTTGATAGGTTTTTTTCTTGGATTATGTGAACTAGGTGGAAGATAAGGTTGATGAGCTAGTGGCACAGACTTCAAGATAAACCATTTTAGCCAAATTCAAAGAGGATTCTAGGAGAATTTTCTAGAAGAGAGATGGAATGTGGGATAGCTTCATTGTATCCTACCTAATCCATTCTAACCCTAAATTGGCGATGGAAAATGAGTTGCAAAATATCTTAATTTCCTATTTATAAGAATTGTTAGTCATGAAGCAAAGTTAGTTAGGTGAAAAACAGAAAACCTAAGGAAGATAAGGAGTCAAGGACTCTGCTTCATCAAGTGACCTAAGAGAAGAGTTTGCATTGGCATGCTAAGCAAGGAGGCTTAAGTAGATGAATGCTTGAAGGGTGAACAAGCTATCAAAGCTACAAAGTATTAAGCCCAACTAGAATTGAGGATTGAACAATGTTCTATAATTTGCAAATGAAGTTGTAAGTTGTATTAGATCAAGCCTTACTGTTACTCTCTAACAATTGTATTAGTCTAGGGTAAATCCTTTTGATTAAGGTTGACCTAACGTCATTTGTAAATCCTTTAACTAGGTGACATTCCAATTGAATGGTCAAAAGTCCTCCAACAAGGCTCACTCCTAACAGGGTGATTGAAATCTTTTAACAGGGTCACATTTAATAGTGTGTATTGTAACCTTTAACAGGGATGACCTTTCACAGGGCATCACTTCAAAAGAGTGAAAAAGGACTAGCATGTTACTGGTAGTTTTTCCCAAATTGGGTTTCTGCATAAACCATTGTGTCAAGTGTGCTAATGAATCTGTTATGTTTCATGTTTACATTTTTGCAAGTTGATTTGATAGTAACCTACAAGTTTTAAGTGATTGCATAATCTTATGAATGCATGCATGATGAATAATGTTTTATAGGTTCACTAAGCTGTGAAAAGTTTTAGTTATACATCTGGACCTTGGATAATTGACTCACCCCCACCAATTATTCTAAAAGTATTCTAACAAGAAGTGCTACATTGGTGGAGTCTTGTAGATTTTTCTTCAAGTCATCTTTTGTCAAATAATTGACATTTTGTGCTATCTTATCAGGAACATCCTTGATGCTCACTTAGTCCTATTGACTCTCTTAGTCATCATGTGGGGGATTGGCACTCGAAATCTTTGTATCCTGCACATCTTGTTGGTCTTCTTCATCTGTTGCCTCATTTGTTGTTTCTTTAGTATCCTCCAAATTACCTTACTTGACTATGTGCACCACTTTGTCTATCTCTTCCTCATTCTTCTCAGGTTCTTGCACTACTTTCTCACCTTTCTCTGTAATTTCTTGAGTGGATAACCCGTAAATAGATTTCCAAATTGATGTATTTTTGGTTACCACATCTTCTATGTTCTTCTTGAGATATGAAAAGCTCTATATTTGGGAGAAAAATTCCCTTTATGTTTCTCTATAGCTCTGGCAATCATCTTTTTATCTAATTCAAGCATAAGCTATGCAAGAGTAGATTCCCTTATTTATTTCTCAATGGTCAAACTAAATTTCCACTTTTGCTCAACTCTGTCATAAAGAATTTTGGGTAGAGAGTTGGAAATCTATAGTGGAGTGGTCTTGAAAGTAGCCATCATATCATATATGGCCTCTTTAATCTTATTTTTATCAACATTACCTAGCTTATCAAAATCAACATGTGTAAAACCAGACAAATCTACATTCATTTTAATGTTTTCACACAAGTTGTCAATATCAAAAGAGGGATTGTGGCTTACCACTTTGTATTAACTTAAGTCATCTAACTCTGTCTTATCCTCATCTGAATCCTTCTGAGGTCTGTACTTCTTCCTTAATCTTTTGAATGTCTTTGGAGTAGGTTGGCTCAACTCTGCCATAGTTTTGGCTCTCTTTCCTTTAGCCTTTTTCACTTCTTTATCCTCTATAGTGGCTACCCTTGTGCTTGACCTAGTTATCGATACAATTGGCTTGTGCTAGGACATCTTCATAGGTTTCTCAGGTTTCTCCACTATTTGATCTCTACTTTTCTTTTCTTCTTTTCCTTAGGTGCTTCCTCGACACCTTCAATATCTTCAGCAAACCTCTCCTTAAGCTTTTTGACAAGTTTGTTCTTCTTTCTCAAAATTGTAGCTATTTGAAAGTCAATGGTTATTCTTGATTAGGCTTCATCATAGTTGCCAAAATATGTAGCATCTTGTTGTGGTTCCACAACACATGCCCCATTCCCTCAGAATGGGGACCCCCTACTTTTTTTGAGCTCTCGAATTCATAGTTTGAGATTCGAGGAAATGTTAAAGTACAAAAAAATCATAAATTCAAAAAATCAGAAAATTAAAAAAATATATAATTCAAAAATGTAAACATTATAAAACTTAATTTTTTAAAAAAAAATTAAATAAATGAATGAAGTGCACACACACATATGGCACGTGCACACGTCATCCGCGACGTCCGCGCCGTACAACCCATAGGTGGGTAGGATTATAAAACCCCTGCCTTCCCCTCCAAAACCTCATTTCTTTATTCAAGTTTGCAAGAGTGGCACTTCATACAAGGTGAGGCAAAAACCTTTGCAGTGTGCGCAATTTTTGTGCCATGCACCCATGTTCAACACCACACATGTTTTTGGTGTCACATGCCAAACTCTATGGAGCACCCATTATTTGCGTAGCGCATGCGATTTGACATTGTGCACCCATGTTCAATGCTATGCGCCCATCATTCGATGTTGCACACCCATTTCTTATGCCACCCACATGCTTAAGCCCACGCACGCTTGCGCACTTCCTCCATGCCTACGGTGCCCTGCAGCCATTGTGCACACTCCATGCCCATGACACCTCACTTCACATAACCTGTCGCACACATCCATCCACCGCCACACACCTCATCCGCGACACACACTCTAAAAGTGGCGTGTTCATGATCACTACCTCCGTGCATCATGCGGTCCATACTTTGAACCCTAACTGCACCTCCTTTGTGCACGTGCATGCCACGTGGCAGCTTGCTTGTGCCATAAATCCTTAAAAAAAAATAAAAAATACAAAAAAAAAAAATAAAAAATAAAAAAATATAATAATAAAGTGAAAAATGGATTTAAAAATAAAATAAAATAAAAGCACCCAAATTGGGCGTTCCATTTTTGTTTTTATATTTATTTTTCATTAGTGAAATTTAAGGCATTTGCATTTTTATTTCCAAGTTTTTGTTTTTTGAGCTAATAAACATTTCTTTCCTTATAACATGTAGAGATTAAATGGCATCCACATCCGAGTTGAAAATGGCTCCCAAGCTTGTTGTATTCAAGTTCCAAGGCATACCATTAAAATTGAGTTTCCATGATGATCATGCAAAAATCAAAGATACTGATTTAGGACATACAAATTTGGGAGAATTCCTTAGAATCTCCAACAAACCTATCAAGAGATCTGCACTCATATCCGCCTTGATTCATTCTGGTTTGGTAAGTGCAGCTTCGCATCTCGTATCCATGCAGTTAGCAAAATTGATTATGACATTGACACAACACTTTGTCCTCAAGGAGAGAGTGGTTAAGTGCATGAAAGGTGAAGTGGTCCTTGACCTTCAACCTGACAACATTGAGAGGGTCTTCCACCTCCCCAGGGCAGACCAATTTATTAGAATTTTTTATGAAGCAATGGAGAGATGGTAAAGGGAGCACCAGAAAGAGGCAACCTAAATTATCCAATCATCTTACCTCATTGAGACGCCTCCTCGGGGTAGAATCATAGGAAAGGTGGACATGAGTAGGGGATACATGAAGGAAGATATTAGATACTCCATTATCCTCTTGAGCAGAGTCATGGGTTTACCAGCAACTAGCCACCTCAACTCTTTCATGGTTAATTTCATTGAGACAATGAGGACAACAAAGATTCCACTAGATTGGGCCACCACACTGAGTGAGAACTTGTGTGAGCAAATAGGGGCAGTTAAGGAGAAGAAGAAGTTTTATATGACTTCTTACATGATATATCTACTTGTAGCAAGGGCAAAAAACTACCCCAATTTGTATACAAGAGGCAGTATGTAGGGTCCTAACGCTTGACCCTATATTGTTTACCCTCAACTAGTGAGGAAGAAGCTCTTGACTCAAAGCAAGGAGTATAGAATCGTGAATGACGCATTCATTTTTGTGATCATCTGATTCATAGAGGGAGATTATGCAGGGAGGCTATCTGATGAGGAAAAAGCACATATAATAATTCTTGTGGCCTACTTCATCCAATTTAAGACATTCACGTATCTACGGGTAGCTAGTGCCACTATCAATCCCAAGAAGCTCCCCAGATATCCAAGTGAAAAATGGGTGTTATTGGAGATTTCTCAGTTGATTGAATTTGCATATGAGAGGGTGAAGAGACAAAGGAGACCTTATTGGGCATGGCCCTTGGTCATAGGACCATATCAAGTGAAACATAAACAAGATATTATATCCTTTAAGGGGAAATGGGAGAATTATCCCCTTGACAAGTACAACTCCCCTAGGCTCTATTTTGATAATATTGTGAGAGTGGAGAGTTTGGCCAGCAAGGAGCTCCATCATGAAGATGCTATTGAAGATCATTAGATGAATGCCACAAATGACTGTGATGTCTACATAAGGGATTATTGTAGGATGACTTTGTATCTAGCAAAGAAGGCTCTCAAGCTCAACATTCCAGAGAAAGTAAGGCAACAAGATTCATAGGAGCTACTGCATCCCCTATTCAACTCGAAAAAAATAGGGGAGAGACCCATCATGAATGCTGATGTTGACATGGAAGAGGGCAATTATATTAATCATTGAGTAAGGCATGTAGTCAGAATGACCAAGGATTGGATCAAGAAGTCTTTTTAGCTTGATCCAATACCTGACATGGTTATCTTTCACACTCAAGCTCACCCTGAGAAAGGTAGAGGGAGGAAGGTCACAATCCTACCTTTGCGACCCAGTCTCCCATTAGGCTAGAAACATATACCAACTTGACCACCCAGTTGGATACTGTTGTCATCTAGAGAGGAAGGGAAAGAACAAAAGGAAGAGGATCTCCCCTCAAAGGATTCAAACAGAATAGGGTGAGGTGCAAGCACCTTCCCAGCAGTAGGAGGAGAGTATGCAAGGATTCAAAGATACTAGAGCTACTCAAGTCCAAGATGATCCCCTATTGCCTCCCTTTGTGCCTACCCAATAAGAAGAGCGAGAGAGTCAACAAGTTCTCATTCCTCCTTCATAAGAAGAGCCAACATACCCTTTTGCCTCCATAAAACAAAAGAGGATCAAGATTCAAATGAAGAAAAGGAAAAGGGTGACTAGGAGAATGGTGCCTTTTCTGTCTGTTCCTAAGACCATTACTGAAGGTGAAGAGGAGACAAATGAAGAAGGGCATCTACCTTGTAGAAGAGAATCTGGCTAGCCAGAGCGACTGAGTAAGAAAGGAGGAGAAGTACCATGGGTGTATTGCCATCCACCCCAACAGGACCCTTGGAAGTCTCTTCTTCGA
This sequence comes from Cupressus sempervirens, assembly GCA_028749045.1. Lineage (NCBI taxonomy): Eukaryota > Viridiplantae > Streptophyta > Pinopsida > Cupressales > Cupressaceae > Cupressus > Cupressus sempervirens. The sequence goes on along the minus strand of CM053786.1, from coordinate 261,396,693 downwards.
AAGATGAGGTACATCAATGGGTGGATGAGCAAAGCCAAGAAGGTGATGACATTTTCAAAATCTCAAATTTTAATTTTATGCCTGTCGATACACAACTAGTTGGGGATAAGATCAGGGATACCCCTATAGCTGAGCTTCAACAAGAAGACTGGATGCAAATGCTTTCAGATTCACAAGGTCCTAGTCTTACTCCCCCATCTCCACCACTAGTCATAGTGATAGATAAGGGATTAGTTACTCCTCCACCCCAAAGTTTAGAAGAGGAATAGATTCAGAAGGAACCAGAATAGGGGTAGGAACCTGAAAAAATAGCAACCAATGAAGTGTAAAAAGGAGAGACAAATAATAGATTATTCACAATCACCTTCCCAAGACACTGAGGTGCAAGCTGTAGGGTCCACGGAGACAGAGGCTGCAGAAGAAGAGCCCTCACAGAGGGAAACAAATCCAACAAGGAGCGATAAGGGAAAAGAGGTAGTAGAACACACTTGTTCCTCCTCAAGAAGAAGGTCTTCAACTGAGCATATCACAAGATGGCTCCAAAAAGAAATAATGAGAAGTACCAGAACTCAATTTCATGCTTTAGAGGAAGATATTTATGAGATTGTAGAAATTTTGAATAAACCTGAGTCCCTATTACATGAGGCAAGACCGTTGGTGTTTGTCACTAGTACATGGGACTAGGAATTGTTTGCACACGTGGCCATTCCTCCTGAAGACACAGATGTAGAAAGTCTTGGTCCCAAAGATTATCAATTGAAAGAGGTTATGTTGGGAAGATCTACATGAGATACAACCTGATTGATGGTGACTATGGGAGTCAAAGAGGTCTTAAAGAGCATGGGACAGGATGAGGTTGAACTCCAAACACTTCAAAGGTAGATTGAGATCCCAAAGGGATATTTGGCCAAAGTGGTTGGTCCTCTTGATCCTGAGTATCCTAAGGACACGTTGAATACCATTCTTAGAGAAGGGGAGCTATGCAGTTGGATCCATTTTTGAAAGCCTGTCAGCATTGGTGGGAAAGTTTTGAGGAGAAAGGTATTCTAATTATCATGGGAAATTTAAAGTTCCTGCATGCTACGCAGGAGAACATGAATAAAATCATAGCAATTTTGAAGTAGGACTTCAGTATTATGGATGAAGTGAAGGCCCAGTGTAAGGATTTAAAAGCTCTACAAGCCATAAAGGGGCAAAGATACCAAATTTTTATAGATGTATACATAGGGGAAGAATTAGATATGATAGATGATTGGATAGAGAAAATAGTAGATAGCAATAAAGTAATGGAAACATTACATGAGGAGATTCATCAGCTCAAGGACCAAGCCTGAGAGTGAATTTTGGAAGCAGAGAAATACTATAGTGATTCATGCTTGGATATTTTTGAAGATGAGGAACAAGAAAAGTTGGTACCTGTAGAGACAATCTTAGAGAATTTTAGGAAGATTTTTGTGGCTTTCAATTTCACCTTATTTGCTTTGAATTTCATGTTATTTGCTTTGAATTTCATATTATTTTCTTTAAAGTTATTGTTATTTTCTCTATTAACCCCCTTGTTAGAATAAGATTTCATACTAGTTGCACGGTTACATTGCATTCATAAAAAAACATAAAAATACAAAAATATAGTTCTTTTTTAGTGTTATTTTTGAAATAGTGTGCAGATTCTTCATTTCATCCAAAATCAAAATGAACCAAAAAAGGCCTCCTCATGTAACATTCACATTTATCTTCAACTGAGAAGATTCCAATAGGTCACAAGATCACCCAAAACCTTGGAGTTGATTCAAAAAATCATCTTTTCAAGAGACAAATTTGTAAGAATTCTTGTCATTTAGCATCATGTAAAATGACAGCTCAACAAAAGTGGCGCTAGGAGGGCCTGAACTTTTGATTCTCTGAAAAGGAAGGGAAATTCACACAAGTTTTGAAATTCTACATTTTTTGCAAAAAAAATTGTGCTTCACACAAGTTCAGAAAATTTTCTAAATTTTTGAGAAAAGTCAGCTTTGCAAGTACGTAGGTCCATAGATATGCAACTTTGTAGGTGCATAGGAGCACAAAACTTTGTGGTGCACAAAATTTAGTGAGGTGAGAAAGTGTACTTTTGTAGAGGTTCACTTTTCCTAGAATTGATGCAAATTGGAGGATATTGATCCAAAATCTCCATTTTAGTGAGTGTTAAGATCTACGCTAAGTGTACACGAGTTTCTCAAGCTTACCCACTTCCGCAAACCATGTAGTGATAACGGAATACCTTGAATTCAACCACTTTCATCCAAAATTTTATCATCTTCTTTAACTCTATCTCCACTTCGACCCCCTGGTGGACCACCACATATTCCAATAGCTACTCCTTAACAACCACCATTAGGTCTACCAAACCCTCTGATGGCCTTTTTTGCAAATGCTGTAGACTCACCAATAAAAATGAGAGGTGCACTCCATGACCTTCCCAAGAATCCTGAGAAGTTTTTCCCAAGGTTCATCTATGGTGAAACACAAACTACCAAAGATCACATCAAGGTGTTCAAAGAAATTTGCAACCACAAGCAGGTTGCTAATGAGGATGTGGTTCTTTTTTTATTCCCCTACTCTTTGGGGAAATTGCCTTAAATTGGTACGTCAATCTGTCACCTAGATGTATTGGAGATTGGAATACTTTTGAAAAATTATTCTTGGAACAATTCAAAACATTCATCAACCCAACTGTGATACATCAACAATTCATATCAATCAAAAGGGACCCTGTTGAGATAGTTTTTCATTTCAATCATCGCTTTCATATGGCATATCACAAGCTAGAGGCGTCATACACTATACCAGTTGAAGCTACTATTTAGATTTATCTAAATGTTATGGACCATCTTACTGCCATCTTTCTAAGAAGACTTCCACTAGAAGATATTAACAAATTGGATAAAGTCTTCACAGAAGTAATTACCTTCACTAAGCAAGCTAATCCCAATGAAGGAGGATTAATGCTTCCAACTCCACCTATCACAACAATGCCAACATACCCTGCCAGAGTACCAATGATGCCTAGTTAGTTCATACCTATAAATCCAATTCCATTACAATAGGCATCCACTCCGCAAAGTCTCGGTCTAATGTATCCAGGGTTGGAACCTCTGAAAGCTGCCTTCTTTGAGAAAAAGGCAACAACATCCGCTGAAGTAGACAATAGTTTTGTTTTTGAATTTGGTTAGATGAAAAAGATTATGTCTCAAATGAAAAATGAATTGACTCATCTATGGTTATCACAAGGACAGAATGACAACTTCCAAAGAAACAACACTAGGCCTTACAATAACAATTATGGCCAAAATTAAAACAAGAACTTCAATGGAAACAACAATAATGTAGGAAACAAAAATGGGGGAAACAATTTCAATCCTCTTGATCGTAATACTGGCTTCCAAAGACAAAATCGATAGTGGAACACTCAGCCCAATAATGGAAGCATTCCTACTGACAACAATAATAACAATGTTTAGCATGCATATATTAGTCAGTATGACGACAGTCAGAATGCACCCAAGAATGATGGTTCATATTATAATGGGAATAAAGAGATGAATCAAAGCTTGCAAGCAACTAACAATGCTCCTCATGTGCAATTTAATGCTATTCTACTAGAATCCAACATCCTATGATTCTAAACAGAATGCGTAGGTAGAACAACTAGCTAGTGAAGAGTTCTCTTTTCCATTCAGTTAGGAACCTAATCTTCAGCATGATGAGGTGTTTTCTTTTCACAATGACAATCAAAATACATATAATATGAGAAATAGAAAGGAACCTTTGATGGATGGAATTCCTCTAGCTTTACAACCAAATCCTCCTAATCTGAGAGCAAGTAATAATCCAATGCCAGTTAGGCCACCATATGGAGGACAATAGAATCAGAATCAAGAAAGCATATCAATGATATTGAAAAATCCTGCTTGGTCTACTGAATAGTATAGCACTGTCAAGGACTTGAAATGAACCAAAGCAAATATGTCCATGTTTGACATGTTGCAAAATTGTCCACAATAGCAAGAAGCACTCATGAAGACTCTAGATCATATGAAGGTACCCTACAATATGAATACTGTCCCTCAAAAGATAGTGTCTTAACAAGTCAATGCTGCAAAAATGATGCCTACTATGTTTAAAGACAAGGTTGAAGTACCTCTATTTTTGCTTGGCATTAGGATATATGGAAAGAATCTACACAATTTCTTGATTGATTCGGGAGCCTCATGTAATGTCATGCCACTATCAATAGCACAAAGGTTAGGGGTAAGTCCTCAACCTTTCAATCGGATAGTGATAAAGTTGGACAAAATAGAGGTGAAAGTCATTGGTGTGTTGAAAGACGTTTGAATATAGTTGACAATTAATCCCCAGATTCAAGATGTCATTGATATACATGTGGTGGACATTCTAGAGACATATGGGTTGCTCTTGAGTAGAGAATGGACAAAATGCCTAAGACGATCATTTTCTACGGATTTCACTCAATTATGGTTGCCATGGAAAGGATTGAACAATCAAATTAGGATAGATGTAGAACCCAAATTGAAAATGATGGTCACAAAATGTAATGCTCTGAATGAGGTGGCATTCCTCCAATTAGATTTGGGCTCATACAAAGTGATGGCATTTGATACGATCCCTGCCAAAACATCAAGCAATCAGGATAAAGAACTCAAGATATCAATCCCAAAGGATGAGATCATGACACAATTCATAGACAACATGGTGACTAATTTACAATGCTTGGGAGAAGAAGCCAATCCTAGTATCTTATTCCTTTGAGGATTTTTCTGATTACACAAAGTTAGCCACTCCGAATTTGAATACTCATCATGCCAAGAAAGTGGTCGCAAAGGTGTTAATAGATATGATGTAAGGCAAGGACAATCAAATTTTAGAAAAGAGACTTGTAGTAGATCAAAGTCCTATAAAATCAACTGAGTCAATAGAGAAGATCGAAGATCTAAATTTATCATATAGTGATACCTCTTTAGATGGCAGAGGTTTGTCTTCTCCTCCCCCAGGAATGATAAAGATTTAGGGAAGAAGACAATACATGAAGGGAAAGGGGTGGACTTCAATCATCGTTCATCCTAAACCCAAAACAAATGGAATAAAGAATTGATAGAGGAAATTCAAGACAAAAAAGAAAAACATACATTTCCTCTATCAACATGTTAGAAAGGGGAATCATCAAGTCCACCCCACGAAAATTTACAATGGGTTCCCAAGAAATAATCTTTTAACTCTGATATCAAAGAGAAGTTAAGAACAAACAAAAACAAGGTTAGAAAGCCCAAGGGCGATCCAATTTGGACACTTCGCTTCAATGGTTCCAGATGCAAATTAGGGGCCAGTGCGGGTATAGAATTGGTTAACCCAAAAGGTAAGTCTTTTTACATGGCATATTGATTACAATTTAGATGCACTAACAATGATACATAATACAAAGCATTGATCCGAGGACTTCTCTTCACACTCAAGAAAGGAGTCACCGCTCTCATAATTGAAGGAGATTCTTAGTTGGTTATTTGGAAAGTAAAATCATTATACTCTTGCAACAAAAAAAGGTTACTTTCTTATAGGAAAAGAGTATGGGATTTACTAGATGATTTTAAAGCTCTAAACATAAGGTCTATTCTGAGGAGGAAGAACATGGTGGCAGATGCTCACTATTTTAGCCAGTGTCTTACAACTAGTCGAAAGAACAAAGTTGAAAAGGTTTTTAGTAGAGTTGGTTGCTGCCCCATCTATTCTAGACAATATTAAAAAATTTAAAGTCTTTCAGGAAAATCAACATATACTTGAATTTATCATGTGTAATGGTCACTTCAAAGGGCAAGAAATTGATGACACTTCGGATGACAAGCCTAAGGAAGACAAACTTGAAGATGAAAATGTGATCCTAAATTTAAAGACTAACACTTTTCCTATGGGGATGGTTGAGTTAGAACACATTTTTGATCATGATGAATCAACCCTTAATAAAAGAATGATCCAAGAAAAGGGTATCGAGGAGTGTGATGATTACAACTTAGGAATTGAAGAATATCTGAGGATGGGTCGAATAGGGAAAGCATGCAATACACAAGAAAGGGAAGAAATGCTCAAGCTGCTTACTGAGTATAAGGATGTCACTGCTTGGAGCTATGAAGAGCTAAAGACATATGATCCTAAGATTATAAATCATGACATCCCATTGAAATCAGATGCCAAGCCATTTCAGCAAAGACAAAGACTAATTTGGGTGGCTAACTTGGTTCCTGTACAGAAGAAGACTGGAGAGATTCACCTTTGTGTTGATTTTCGTAACTTGAACTTGGCATCTCAAAAGGACAATTATCCTCTACCCTCACTCGATGAGGTTTTGAAAATTGTTAATGGTTCAAAAATGATGTCTTTCCTAGATGGATATTTAGGATATAATCAGGTGATGGTAGATGAAGGAGATAACTAAAGATAGCTTTCACAACTAAATGAGGAACTTTTGCCTACAGGAGAATGCCTTTCAGACTGATTAACACTAGGGCTAAATTTCAACGAGCCATGGATGAAGCTTTTAAGGGATTGGTAAATAAGTGTATAGTCATCTACATGGATGATTTAACCATCTTTTCAAAAGATTGAAGCACTCACATTTCTAATTTAAGGCAGGTATTCAATAGATGTCATAGGTATGACATATCCCTCAATCCCAAGAAATGCTCATTTGGGGTCACTAAAGGAAAGCTCCTAAGTCATATCATTTTTGAAGCTAGGATTTCTATCAATCCTGATAGAATCAAAGCTATTCTAAAGTTGTCACCTCCCCATAATAAAAAAGAACTCAAGTCTTTCTTTGGGAAGATAAATTTAGTGCAAAAATTCATAAGCAGATTTGTAGAAATAGTTCGTCCCCTTAATGATTTAATCAAAAGGGGGCTAAGATGGAATGGGTTCCAAAGATTAAGAAATCATTTGAAGATATCAAAGTGGCCATTTCTACGGCTCCAATTTTAGTAAGTTGTGATTATGAGTTACCCTTTAAATTATATTCCTTTGCTTCAGAGCACTCTTGTGCTAGGATCCTGACGCAAAAGGAAGAAAAGGAAGATGAAAGACCAATCACTTTTATGAGTTTCCCTCTAAATAATGCTGAATTGAATTATTCAAACCTTGATAAACAATACTTTGTGTTAATCAAGGCTGTGAAGAAGTTCTGTCATTACATACTAAGAAGTAAGGTGTATGCAATTGTACCTGATCCAACAGTAAAGATACTTTTGATGCAGAATGAACTTGGGGAGAGGAGAAGTAAATGGATGGCCATAGTTCAAGAATTTGATCTAGAAATTTAACCTATGAGATTAGTTAGAGGTCAAGGGTTGTCAAGAATGATAGCTGATAACCAGGATGAAAATGAAAAGGAGTTCAAGTTTGACAGTGAAACAAATGAGGATGATCAGAATAGAATGATTGTATCTCAAGTTGATATTGGTCAAGGTGTGGTGATAGATGTTTGGTATCAAGACATTTTTTATTATCTTCTATAAGACCAATGTCCCAGTTGGATGAATAGTTCACAGTGTAGGGGACTCAGAATGAAGTGTGAATCCTATATGCTACGTGACAATAAGTTGTACAAGAGAAATTATGAAGGCATCTATCTAAAGTGCGTAGGCCGTGAGGAAGCAAAGGAAGTCTTAGAAAATTTTCATGACAAGTATGGTATAGGACATGGTTCAACAGAAGCAACGTCTCACATGATTTTAAGATGGGGTTATTTTTGGCCCTCAATATTCAAAGACACTTTTGAGCATATGTACTCTTGCCATATCTATCAAACCAATGCCAATAGAGAAAGGAATCTGGTGATGCCATTATAGCTAGTGTACGAGGTGTGCCCCTTCACAAAATGGGGGCTGGATTTTGTTGGTTTGGTTAATCCACCATCATTAACTAGACATGCATTTATTCTCACAGCTATGGATTATTGCACACAATGGACAGAAGCAGAAACATTTAGAAACTGCATTGCTAAGGTGGTAATAGACTTCTTGGAAGAACAAATTGTCACCAGATTTAGAATGCCTTTCATCCTTGTATGCGATAACGGGTCTGCTTTCGCATCCACATTCTTGACCTAATGGGCATTTGAAAACAAAGTCATTATCAAGTTCTCTTCAAATTACTACTTTCAAGCAAATGGGGTAGCAGCGTCTACAAACAAGAACTTGATCATAGTAATAAGATGATTGTTGAAGGAGAATCCTAGGGATTGGCATATGCATCTCAAATATGCCCTATGGACAGATCAAGTAAGAGTCAAAAATGCTTTGGGGACTTCTCCATAATTTCTCATTTACGAACAAGAACCAGTGTTCCTGTTTAACCTCAAGATTCCCATTCTGAAGTTCATGAGTGGGTACATCAAGGATGCTGACAAGGTACAAATTAGATTGATGAATCTTTTAGAGATGGATGAAAAATAGACAGCTACATTGGAATACATGGCTAAACATCAAGCTATTGTAAAGAGATGGTTTGACAAAAGGGCCACGATAAAGTCATTTAGGATTTTTGACCTTGTTCTACTATAGAATAAGGCAAAAGAAAAGTTAGGCAGTCATACCAAGTTTCAACGCTTGTGGATGGGTCCTTATTAGATCGTGGAAATCCTTGGAGAAAACACTTTTAGGATCAGTTCCTTACAAGGGGAATTTCTTCCCTTGCTCATAAATGGGCAATTCTTGAAGCATTATTTTGAAGCCTAGAAGAAAAATTATTTTGAAACATCATAAATTAGTTAGATTTTATTTCTACAAGTGTGTTTATTTTCTGCAAGTGTGTTTTGCTTTCATGTTGTGTGTTTTCTTTCTGTCATGTGTTACTTTTCAAAGTTGTGTCAGTCCCAGGGGGTAAGGTGCACTTGAAATTTTATCTTGAGATATTTCATTAACCTCTTTGGTTTTGATTTTAGGGAGAAGTATTTCTTTATCAAAATATCTGGATGAATGTGTGTTTTTTACCAACTAAATGATGAACATTGCCTGCAAAAATAGGGAGACTTTCAGTCCTAAGTTTAGGGTTCTGAACCAACGAGCTCTCAACACTTTGAAAATCTAAAGAATTGGCCATCTTAGGTGTTGTCAAATTAAGGTTGAAGGTAGCAAGAGATGATTCAAAATTTGATTGGTTTAAATAAGAGGGGTCTTCTTAGAGGGTTGCTAAGATCTTTGTTTGGTGTGAGAGTTTCTAAAAGTTCTAAAAGAGGAATGCAAGGGATGTTCACAAAAGATCAAACCCAAGAAATGACACCGATGTCCTAGTGACACAATCTAAGCATAGTCAGGATATAGAAGATTAAAAAAGAAGAAAATAAAAGAAAAGAACTGTGTTAAGACTGAAGGATTCTAAAAGATCTAACACGAAAAAAGATATGTTTTCAAAATAAAGTATCTTGTATCAAAGACATTGCTTCATCAAAAGGAAACATTGTCAACTACACGGAATGATTATTCAAAATCTGCCAAAAGCACAAAAGAGGTGGCATCCCACTAAGAGCCCTTGAACTGATTCTCCTATCTGGTCAAGCAGTGATTGATAAACAACCTTCGTGAAGGTTTTGAATGGATAAGCTAAGAGGAGTCAAAAATTTGTTTATGAGTTGTTCAAAAACTTTGATAGATTGCATCTCTAGATGTCGAAGGGAATGAACACACAAATCACACACTGAGCTTTGAAGTTTTGAATTCTAGAATTTTGATCACAAAGTCATCCAAGATACACTCAAAGTGTTCAAAGTTTGGTTGGTGTTTGAAACACGTTCCAAGGGTATTTGGTGATGAAGAAATGCCTTTGTCATTTCTTCCTTTTTTCAGGGCTATTTGTTGTGGTTCCATAAGACACACCCCATTCCCTTAAGATGGGGGACACCCTACTTTTTTTGTGCTCTCGAACTCATAGTTTAAGATTTGAGGAAATGTTAGAGTCAAAAAAAATCAAAAATTCAAAAAATCAGAAAATTGAAAAAATATAAAATTCAAAAATGTAAAAATTATAAAATTTCAAAAATAATAATAAATAAATAAATAAATAAATAAATAAATAAATAAATAAATAAATAAATAAATAAATAAATAAATAAATAAATAAATAAATAAATAAATGAAGTGTGCACCACACATAGGGTGACTTCCCCTCCAAAACCTCATTTCAATGTTCAAGTTTGCAAGAGCGCTGCTTCAAAAAGGTGAGGCCAAAACCTTCGTAGCACATGTGATTTACACACTGCGCACCCATGTTTAGTGTTGCGTGCGATTTTGATGTCGTGCATCAAAATCTGCAGAGCACCCATCATTTGCGCAATGTGTGCGATTTAGCTCCGCGCACCCATGTTCAGCACTGTGTGCCCATTATTCGATGCCCCAATTCACATAACTTGCCACACACCTCCATCCAATGCCGCGTGCCTTTATTTGTGGTGCATACTCTCAAAGTAGTGCACATGCGATCACTACCTCACACGCCATGTGGTCCATGCTCTGAATCCTAACTGCACCTCCTTCATGCGCGTGCGTGCCATGTGGCACTGCACTTGCTTTAGCCATAAATCCTAAAAAATAAAAAATAAAATACATAAATAAAAAAATAAAAAATAAAAAATAGAAAAATAAATATAAAAATATATAATAATAAAGTGAAAATGGATTTTAAAAAAAAATAAAATAAAAGTGTCCAAATTGGGCATTTCATTTTTGTTTTCATATATATTTTTCATTAGTGAAATTTAAGACATTTGCATTTTTATTTCCAAGTTTTTGTTTTTTGAGCTAATAAACGTTTCTTTCCTTATAACGTGTAGAGATTAAATGACATCCACATCTAGGGAGAAAATGGCACCCAAGCCTATTGTATTCAAGTTCCAAGGCATAACATCAAAGTCATGATTCCATGATGATCATGCAGAAATCAAAGATACTGATTTAGGACATACAAATTTGGGAGAATTCCTCAGAATCTGTAACAAACCTACCAAGAGATCTGCACTTATATCCTGTTTGGTAAGTGTAGCTTTGCATCTCGTATCAGTGTAGTTAGCGAAATTGATTATGACATTGGCACAACACTTTGTCCCAGAAGAGAGAGTGGTTAAGAGCATGACAGGTGAAGTGGTCCTTGAAATCTAACCCAAAAACATTGAGAGGGTCTTCCACCTCCCAAGAGCAGACCAATTTATTATATTTTCTTATGAAGTAGTAGAGAGATGGTAAAGGGAGCACCAGATAGAAGTGACCAAAATTATCTAATCATCTTACCTCATTGAGATGCCTCCTTGGGGTAGGATCAGAGGAAAGGTGGACATGACTAGGGGATACATGAAGGAAGATATTGGATACTATATTATCCTCTTGAGCAGAGTCATGGGTTTATTAGTAGCTGGCCACCTAAGCTCTTTCATGGTTAATTTCATTGAGACAATGAGGACATCAAAGATGCCACTAGACTAGGCCACCACACTAAGTGAGAACTTGTGTGAGTAATTAGGGGTAGTTAAGGAGAAGAAGAAGTTCTATATGACTTCTTACATGACATATCTACTTGCAGCAAGGGTGAAAAACTACCTCAATTTGTACAAGAGAGGCAGTATGCAAGATCCTAATGCTTGGACCTATATTGTTTACCCTTAGCTGGTGAGGAAGAAGCTCTCGGCTCAAAGCAAGGAGTATAGAATTGTGAATGACACATTCATTTTCATGGGCATTCGATTCATAGAGGGAGATTACGCAAAGAGGCTATCTGATGAGACAAAAGCACATATAACTATTCTTGGGGCCTACTTCATCCAATTCAAGACATTCATGTATCTACAAGTAGCTGGTGCCACTATCAATACCAAAAAGCTCCTCAGATATCCAAGTGACAAACTAGTGTTATTGGAGATTTATCGGTAGATTGAATCTGCATATGAGAGGGTGAAGAGATAAAGGAGACCTTTTTGGGCATGGCCCTTGGTCATAGGACCATATCAGGTGAAACAAAAACAAGATATTCCATCCTTTTAGTGGGAATGGGAGAATTATCCCCTCGAGGAGTACAACTCCCCTAGGCTCTATTTTGATAATATCAGGAGAGTGGAGAGTTTGGCCAACAAGGAGTTCCATCATGAAGATGCTATTGAAGATCACTGGATGAATGCCACAAATGATTATGATGTCTACATAAGGGATTATTGTAGGATGACTTTGTATCTAGCAAAGAAGGCTATCAAGCTCAACATTCCAAATGAAGTAAGGCAATAGGATTTATGGGATCTGCTGAATCCCCTATTCAACTCGGACAAAATAGGGGAGAGACCCATCATGAATGCCAAAGTTAGTAGGGAAGAGAGCAATAATATTAATCATCGGGCAAGGCATGTAGTCATAATGACCAAGGATTGGAACAAGAAGCCTTTTCAGCTTGATCCAATACTTGACACGATTATCTTTCATGCTCAAGCTCACCCTGAGAAAGGTAGAGGGAGGATGGTCACAATTCCTACCTTTGCGGCCCAGTCTCCCATCAGGCCAGAAATAGTATACCAACTTGGCTACTCGGTTGGATACTATCATCCTCTAGAGAGGAAGGGAAAGAATAAAAGGAAGAGCATCTCTCCTCAAAAAAATCAAACAAAACAGGGTGAAGCGCAAGCACCTTCTTAGCTATAGGAGGAAAGTGTGCAAGGACCCAAAGATACTAGAGCTACTCAAGTCCAGGATGATCCCCAATTGCCTCCCTTTGTGCCTACCCAATCAAAAGAGGGAGAGAGTTAGCAAGTTATCATTCCTCCTTTGCAAGAAGAGCCAACATACCATTTTTCCTCCATAAAACAAAACAGGATCAAGATCCAAATGAAGAAAAGGCTAAGAGTGACTAGGAGAATGGTGCATTTTTTGTCTATTCTTGAGACCATACCATTCCTAAAGGTGAAGAGGAGGAGGAAGAGGAGACAAATGAAGAAGGGCAGCTACCCTTGCAGAAGAGAACCTGGCTAGCCAGAGCCACTGAGCAAGAAAGGAGGAGAAGTACCATAGGCGTATTGCCATCCACCCCAACAAGACCCTTGGAAGTCTCTTCTTCAAAAGATGAGGTACAAAAATGGGTGGATGAGCAAAGCGAAGAAGGTGATGACATTTTCAAAATATCAAATTTTTTTTTTATGCCCATTGGTACAGAACTAGTTGGGGATAAGATCAGGGATACCCCTACAGGTGGGCTTCAACAAGAAGACTAGATGCAAATGCCGCTAGATTCACAGGGTCCTGATCTTACTCCCCCATGTCCACCAAAAGTCACGATGGTAGATAAAGGCTTGGTTACTCGTTCACCCCAAAGTTTAGAAGAGGAATAGATTCAAAAGAAACTAGAACAAGGGGAGGAACCTAAACAAACAACAATCGATGAAGTGTCAAAGGAGAGACAAATAGTAGAGCATTCACAATTACCTTCTCAAGACACTGAGGTGCAAGTTGCTGGGTCCACTGAGACAAATGATATAGAAGAAGAGCCCTTGCAGAGGGAAACAACTCCAATGAGGAGTGATAAGGGAAATGAGGTAGTAGAACACACTCCTTCGTCCTTGAGAAGAAGGTCTTCAGCTGAGCATATCCCAAGATGGCTCCAGAAAGAAATAATGAGAAGTACTAGACCTCAATTCTATGCTTCAGAGGAAGAAATTTATGAGATTGCATAAATTTTGAATAAACCTAAGTCCTCATCACATAAGGAAAGACCATTGGCATTTGTCACTAGTACATGGGGCTAAGAATTGTTTGCACAGGTGGTTGTTCCTCTTGAAGACATAGATGTAGAAATTCTTGGTCCCAAATATTATCAATTGAAAGAGGTTATGTTGGGAAGATCTACATAGGATACAACCCGATTGATCGTGACTATGGGAGTCAAAGAGGTTTTAAAGAGCATGGGATAGGATGAGGTCAAACTTTAAACACTTCAAAGGTAGATTGAGATCCTAAAGGGATATTTGGTGAAAGTGGTTGGTCCTCTTGATCCTGAGCACCTCGAGGACACATTGAATATCGTTCTTAGAGAAGGGGGAGCTGTGCAGTTAGATCCATTTTTGAAAGCCTGTTAGTAGTGGCGAGAAAGTTTTGAGGAGAAAGGTATTCTGATTATCACTGGAAATTTAAAGTTACTACATGTTACACAGGAGAATGTGAATAAAATTGTAGCAATTTTGAAGCAAGACTTCTATATTATGGATGAAGTGAAGGCCTAGAGTAAGGATTTACAAAATCTATAAGCCATAAAGGGGCAAAGATACTAGATTTTGATAGATGTGTACACAAGGGAAGAATTAGATATGATTGATGATTTGATAGAGAAAATAGTAGATAACAATAAAGTAATGGAAACATTACATGAGGAGATTCATCGGGTCAAGGACCAAGCCCGAGAGTGAATTTTGGAAGCAGAGAAATACTATAGCGATGCATGCTTGGATATTTTTGAAGATGAGGAATGAAAAAAGTTGCTACCTATAGAGATAGTAATAGAGAATTTTAGGAAGTTTTTTGTGGAAGTTTCTAATGATGTGGACATCTGACAAGCCTTCAAGACTGAGGAAGCATTGTTAGAATTGGATACCAAACTCGAGGATTTTGTTGACACTCGAATTGAGTTAGACAATTACAAAAAAAAGGTCAAGAAAAAATATGAGGCTTTAGATTTACCAGATGTGGCTAAAATTACTAAAATTATAGAGAAATTTAAGGGCAAACATCCAAAAATAGCTTTGGGATGAAGAAGAAAAAAACCCAGATGCTAGAATTTCAATTTTGACACTTAGTAAAATTTTGGAATTTTAGACCATTTTGAGCTCCGTAGGTCTGCATTTTTGGAAAAATTTGCCAATAGTTAACTACCAGTTCCAAAAATAGAGATTTCTATGGATCAAAAACACATGCTAACGATGGTTTAACTCCTACAAATGCCTTCTGAAGGATCAACTTCTATTTTTGGCACTTCTAGACACTTCCACTTCGACTGGAAGCTTCATCAATTTTTTTCTCTCATCATTCTTTGTTTTTCAACATGTAAAGCTCATGCATCCAATTAATGAATGAAAAATGGATGGAGTGTTGTTTAGCACCAGTTAGATAGTTAGTGTGTATATAACTAGTTTGTTTTATTTTTTAAAAAGTTTTTTATTGCATGAAGTTATCTCTCACTCTCAACACAAATTGAGGAGACGATTTCTTATAAATACCCCATTGTAATATGTACTGAGGACTACTGTTATTTTGCAATAAAATTATACTTTTGGTAGTGGCATTTGGAGTGTAGTGATTCTTTCCTGAATGTGTCATATTTTTGTGAATTTTGTTCATGGAATTGTGATTGAGCCAAAGGTTAATTGCTTTGTTTCTGGTTGTGAGATCTTTTAGTTCTAGTGTTTGGTACAGTTTGAAGAATTTTGCTAACGTAACGAGCTTGAGAAGAAATCATCAAATTGTGCTTGCATAACTTTTCATCTCACATGAGTGCACTTTCCATGACTTTGCAATTTGATGAAGGGTGAAACATCATACGATAATTAATTTTCTCACTGATGATTGCATCAATGGAATTGAGGAAGTGTTGCTCCTACTTTCATTGGTTACCTATCGATCTCTTCAAAAGCTTAACTCACAGACGTGTTGTTTTCTGTAGCTTATGTCAGTTAGGATTTCAATTTCATGTTATTTTCTTTGGATTTCATGTTATTTTCCTTAAAGTTCTTGTTATTTTCTTTGTTAACCCCCTTGTTAGAATAGGATTTCATACTAGTTACACGGTTATATTAAATTCATAAAAAACATAAAAATACAAAAATATAGTTCTTTTTTAGTGTTATTTTTGAAACAGTGTGTAGATTTTTCATTTCATCTGAAATCAAAATGAACCAACAAAGGCCTCCTCATGAATATTTACATTTATCTTCAACTGAGCAAATTCCAGTAGGTCGCAAGATCACCCAGAACCTTGGAGTTGATTAATAAAATCAGCTTTTCAAGAGAGAAATTTGCAAGAATTCTTACCATTTAGCATAATGTAAAATGATAGCTCAACACATCTTTATCAATTTCTTCTACCATGTTGTGATTGCTATAGGGGCTTCATCCACATTGATCTCATATGGCAAGGGTTTTACTGTCTAATCTTGGGTATTGTTGCTTGCACATATGTATGATCTACATCAACTAGGAAACACACATCATTGTAATGTTCTTCCACTAATGACACATGAATCCTCAATCTTTGTTTCATGGACTACTTGAAATCCTCAAAATAACTAGTCATAACTGACTACAAATTATCTCCAAGTTGCTTAATAAATTTTGAAATTTGTTGTGTAGTTGACCTGCTGGTCTTCCAAGTAACTTTTCCAAAGGTGGGCAATGTGTTTTGCACATAGAAAAATGTGCAAACAATCAAAGAACTAAACTTGCAACATGCACTTTTGGCCTTCCTAATGGCTTCCAAGTTTTCTGATAACTGTTGTAGTTGTAACTCAGCAAGGTCATAGAAATGATCTCTCTTCACAATTCTGTAACCTAAGTCCACTACCATACATGAAACAATGTTCAGTCGGCTTGACTGGAAGAACTTATGTGAAATGACTCTGACTGCAAAGGCAACAATGTGATTTGAAATAATATCTATTGACCTCCCTCTCTTATTCTATATGACACTTGTATTCTTTTCAATAATCTCCTTTCTGTCATTCATGCTCTTTAGTCAGTCAAGGGTAGGATACCTTGTTACTCTATGCACAATCCTTTTATAAATATTGATTGGTCCACCCTCTAACCACATTTGGTTGTCCTATATGTGGCTTAGAAAAATATGAATCCATTCAATTTTAAACATTTGAGGAAAGTCTAAGACATGCATTGACCCTTTTTGCTCAACAATCTTATACTCTTCCCTCAAAACTCCATTTTCACATAGCTTATTATGGGTGTCTCTAACTTCCATGTCTCCTACCTCTCCAATCTTTCTAGTATAGCAACATCTCACATCCTGGATCATGAGAAGCTTTGGTGGTATCATAGATAATGCACTAGGCATATCTCCCTTGTATGCAATCTCAAGAATGGCTCAGAATGGGGGTTGCCTAACATCATTGCTTATCAACTGTACATTGAAAACCTCTTTCTCCTCTTTCCTAATATTTGATGAAGAACTAGTTTCTATTTTGACTCCTAGGTTTTTCAAAAACCAAACAATATAACTCGGCACTAGTTAAATACCTCTTAAATTTGATGATTGATGTCGAGTAACAGTTGAATCTAGTTTGTAAACACGTGAATCTCTTTTTGCCAATCACCTTCGTGCTCTTCGTGCTCTTTAAACTCTAGTGGATGCAAATTAGTCAAAAAATGACTATATAACCCTTCAAACTTGACATTAACTACTCAGTGCTTACACAACTATAAGCTTAGCCAATATATGATTTTCAACACACTCAACTTGCATAAAATTCCTAGTATGCTCGGTGTACATAGCAAGCTTGGCTCATACTAGCCTTAATTCCATCACTTGGCAATAACTAAAATTTATTCCATGCTCGGCAACAACATAGAAAAGAATATATCTATAGAATAAATCTTACTCTTAACTTCTTCATTGCATCTTGATTCATGCATATTTATTGTTTTTAGATCTTAGATATTCAAAACTGATGCATAATATAACTTTTCAAATGTTAGTTCCACACATACCTTTTATTGCTTAGTTGGGGGTGATGTGATCACTTGATCCATTAGCTAAAGTGACCTCATCTGAACTTGATTTACTACAAAATTCCTTCTTTCTCCATGTCTTGTTCATCTACACCTTTATTTTCTCAACATTGACCTTTTCTTTACCTTTTTTGGATTCATTGCTCCACATTAGTGACCTAGTTGGATAGTTTTTACTGATAGGACCAGTCTTGAGACAACTAAAGCATGTAGTCTAGCTCAACCATCTATTGTAGTTGCCTCTTAAATGTGTCCTTATGCAATTCTCAGGAACATGTCCATATTCTTGATAGTAACTTGACAACTGTATCTTGTGTTGTAATCCCAATCATAAAAGTTTTCATTTTGGTGTACCTTTGTCTATTTTTTTGAATTCCACTTGGTCTTATATTTGAATTCATATGCTTTGTGTCCATACTTCTGACAATTGTAATAGTATCCTTCAAATCTTTGAGTGCTCATGGTCTTGGTCCTACATTCATTTGCTTGATGTCCTTTTTTTTTTTGCAGTTGTATCAATATCCTCTGTATTTCTTCTTGGGGTTTTGGTTGACAATTTTTCTATTGCAAACATTTACTACATGACCTAATTTTTGAAAATTATGACAAATGGGTTTGTATTTCTTTCCATTGTTGTTCCTTTTCTCACCACTTTTAGATGATTCTCCTTCTACAGTAGTAGTTTATCCCAATCCAACAATATCATTATTAGGTCTTGGCGATTCCACTGATTTCTCAAATTTTATGGCTTCACTTGGTTTGTTGGATCTTTCAATGAATTAATTTTCTACTCTTGATTCATTTTGTAGTAAATCATTCTGTGACTTTAGGGTTGTGATCTCAATGTCCTTTCCATTAAATTCATGGTTTGTAAGCATCAATTGATTCATTGTATCCGATTGCATGTTGGCAAGATTTTGCATATCTGATGTCTTCTCTTCAAGTCTATTAGTTAGTATTCTTTTTTCTTCTTTAGTCATGAATTTATCATCCTCAACTTATTTTTTCTTTTAGTTGGCTCACATAACAATATTGATTGTGCTTCTTGTTCTCTTTTGAGATTTCCAACTTCTTTAGTTAGGGCACTATTATTTTCCATTAGATTTGCAACTACTACATCAAATTCATTTGAGTTTCCATCCTCAAACAATCTAGTAGTGTCTTCTTCTTGATATTGAGTGTCATTTTGCTGAATAGCCAATTCCTTTCTTCTCTTGAATGAATGTTGCAATTCATCTTTTGCCTCCTTGAGTTGATGTAGTGAAAGCTATATTTCAATCTTCTGGTTCTCAATAGTATTTCCCGACTTGTAGACTTCCATCTTCAAGATCTTACCTCCAAAGCTATAAAAAAATTCTTTCTAGAGAACAAAGCTCTGATACCAATTGTTGGAAATAACAATGGGAAAGTAAGTTTTAGGAGGGGGGGTGGGTATATGTTAAAACATATCACCAACATCCATCTCAATATTTAATATGTAAACGAAAATAACTTAACATGCATCACATCCATAGCATAAAGTAAATAACACATAGCTCACAAAAAATTTTGTTAACCAGGAACCCTCCAATGAGAAGGTAAAATTGGATGGGGATGATGCCCACAAATCTTCACTGTTGCAGTAGTAAAGTGTGGCCTATTATGGCTACAATATGTTTGATCATAATCTATGATCTACCCTGTGAGAGGTCTTCCCTATTAAAGGCTTACAAAGAGTATTAGGTCTCACCTTGTTAGAGGATTTAAACTTACAACAAAGTAAGCACTTAATTAAGAGATTTACAACAACCTATTAGGACTACCTGGTTAAGAGATTTTCTCTGTATCACCTATTATAATGATTCAACACCATGATCTTTCATTTAGCACCTTTGTACTTGATGTCATATCTCCTCCTTACTGTTGAAACCTTGATCCTCTTGATCAGACATGTCTCCTCTGCAATGTAGGAGCATCCAGTGGTGTAAGGGCAATCCTGTATCACCCAAAAATAAGTTTAATGTTAGTTTTTGTTTAATCTATTTTCATTTTTGGATACCCATTTGGGTCAAATGGAGATTCCAACTCTTATAGCTCCACTATTTTTTTTTGGGTTAGAGTTTTTGAGCACCTTGGGATATGTGCTAATGTAGAAAATAGGTTATTTTGTAATTGAGCCATAATTATGATGAGTTAGAGGGTGTAAGTTGGAGGGAAAATTATAATTGTAATTTAAAGCACTCTAGAAAAAGAATAAGGTCAAAAGGCTTTACAGTTTGAAAGTTATGGCAGTTTTAAGTTGCCTAGAGACCCCTTAAGAGCACTTCAAGGTCAGATTTGAGTTACTAAATGGCCTCGTATGGGCATGAAAAATGGGAGACCAAAGCTCATCTATAGGGTTATACAACGCTTGGAGGGCTTTCCAAAAATGTAAATAGTTTGTCAATCAAAGTCCTAGATCAAAAGTTATGCCTCCTGGAAGTTGGACTACCATTTTTGAATTCTTCTAATTTTACACCAACTTCTGACATGTTTTCTAGAACCTTCTATTTTGGCGGTGGTTTCCAAATGGCATATTCTAAAATATATTTCGAACCCTAAACCTAATTTTGGTTACTTAAGGACATTTTTGGCAATGTAAAGGCAATTTTTAGTGGAGTTTAGGAAAAGGTACTAGAGGAGGGTTTTCTCCAGGATCAGACAACATTGTAAGCCCATAGGGCACATCTTTGAGTCTATTTTCATTATATTGAATGTAATAGTAGATCACTTTTAATAATAATATTCCCCTTTTCCTATTGTGTTCATTTTGTCTTGGGTTGTGCCCTATCAAGTGGTATTAGAGCAGGTTTACTTGACTGTGTAGAGCGCCGACTGTGAGGCAATTTTCACTACAACTATGTGGTTATGGGTTTTAATACAAGAATATTTCTTCATGAAGGGAGCATGGTGAGAGGATTGGAGTTATTAATCCTAAGGTTAGAGCCCTCTAGAGACAAGTCCAGGCATTGTCGGAGGAGATATACAAAGGGATGAATGTTTCCATAGGTTATGAAAGTGAGAAAGAAAATGAAGAAGGAAATATTGGGTAGGAAGGGGAAGGAGATAGAGAAGTCCTAAACCATGAAGAGGAGAAGATTTTAAGGGCCATTTTCAAGCTCAAAAAAAGACCTAAAATTGACATTGGCATGTTTTTGAGAAATCTAAACTTGGATGAGTTGATCGATTGGATCAATGAGTTGGAGAAATATTTTGAGTATGAGGATATCAGGGACCCTAATAGGGTTAAGTTTGTGAAGGCTAAAATGAAAGGCCATGTCAAAATCTGGTGGCAAGAGATTCAGTTGGAAAGAAATGGAAGAGGAAATGAGAAAATCACAAGATGGGCTCGCATGGTGGACAAACTAAAGAAGTAGTTCATTCCTGTATTATGAGCTTGATTTGTTCAAGAAGATGCAAGGGTTAAAGAAAGTGGAAAAATTTGTCCAGGAATACACAAAGGAATTTTACTGAGTCCTTATTAGGGTGAGGCATATGAAAGAAAATAAGGAGAAGGTTGTCTGTTACCTTAGTAGGTTAAGACCTAGCATTCAAGAGGAGTTAAGTTTGGTTAGAATGACTAGCATTTAGTAGGTATACCAATTTGTCTTACAAGTTGAGGATAAGTTTAAAAAAAAATTGATGGAAGACAAAGAGGGTGTAGTCAAGGAGGAAGGGGTGATGGCAGGTCATTTGGAGGCCAAAACGAGAACTAGAAGAAAAAGGAATATGTGGGTACCAAACAAAACCAAAGGAACGAGGGTTTAAACCACTCTCATGATCAAACCTTTGGAGATTAGAGAGGAAGAGGTAGAGGACATAAACAAGTTTTAGGAAGAGGAGGCTTCCATAGTACCTATTTTCATTGCAATGAAGAAGGTCATTGTGTCTTGGAATGCCCTCAATGCCAAGGAAGGATAGATAGGAGAGCTAATGGTCAAGCAAGGGTTGCTCCTATGGATGATGATGCATAGTCATTGCATTTAGAGGATGTAGAAAAAGGAGAGGTTCTAGTTAATAAAAGGGTCTTACTAAGCAGTGAGATTGAACCTAGGCAAAGGAGTTTGTTTCATCCTAGGTGCAAGTGCAAGGGTAAATGTTGTGATGTGATTGTTGATGGTGGAAGCACTGACAACTTGGTGTCAGAGGAGATGGTCTCAAAGCTAAAGCTCAAGAGGTAGAAACACCCCCAACCCTATTGGATTCCTTGGGTGTAGGATGATCATAAGGTCTTGGTTAGTGAGAAATGTTTGGTAAAATTCAAGATTGGGAGTTACCATGATGAGGCTCTCTGTGACATCATTCCAATGGATGTCTGTTATTTATTGTTAGGAAGGTTGTGGCAGTTTGACAGACATGCTATACATGATGGTCATGAAAATACATACTCTTTGACAAAGGATGGAGTTTGCCACAAATTGAAGCCCTTGATAAAGAAGGGTGAAAACATAGGCAATAGTGCTAGGGTATGTCTTGTTGATGGAAGAAAATTTTTAAATGGCATGAAACACCAACATATGTGTTATGCTTTAATTCCTAGAAAAGATAAGGAAGGTAGTAGTGAAGTTCCACTTGAAGTTCAGGACTATCAAGTGAATATGGAGATGTCATCTCTAATAATGTTCCAGAAGGGTTGCCACTAGTAAGGCAAATCAATCATCAAATAGATTTAGTCCATGGAGCTATTTTTCCTAACAAGGATGCTCATAGGATGACTCCTATTGAGACCAAGGAGCTAAACAAACAATTTTAGGAGTTGTTGAGGAAAGGTTTGATTTGAGAGAGCCTTAGTCCATGTGCAGTACTTGCAGTTTTGGTACCAAAGAATGGAGAGTGGAGAATGTGTACAGACTGTTGGGCTATAAATAGAATAACCATCAAGTATCGATTTCTTTTGCCAAGAATGGATGATCTTATGGATTGTTTAAGTGGATCTCAGTACTTGACAAAGATAGATCTCAAGAGTGGCTATCACCAAATACAGATATGAGAGGGAGATGAGTGGAAGACTGCATTCAAGACCAAGGATGGTCTATATGAGTGGTTAGTCATGCCTTTTGGATTGACCATGCACCAAGCACCTTCATGCGGCTTTGAATGAGGTACTAAACAATTTTATGGGACAATTTATTATTGTCTATCTCGATGATATTTGATTTTTAGTAAGTCTTTGGATGAACATTTATTGCACATTCATAGTGTCCTTGAAAGGTTGAGGGAAGAGAAATTGTTGATTAATTTGAAGAAGTGTAGCTTTGTCAAAAGGGAGTTAGTCTATTTGGGGTTTAATGTATTAGCTGAGGGTCTCAAAATGGACCCAAAGAAGGTGAAGGTCATCTTGGAATGACCTACTCCAAGGTCTTCCATTGAGGTGAGGTCATTCCATGGTTTGGCTAGTTTTTTCAGGAAGTTCATTAGGAATTTTAGTAGTATATGTGCACCCCTAACCTAGACAATGAGGGGGGATAGAAAAAAGTTCAAGTGGACTATAGGAGCTGCATGGAGTTTTGAATTACTGAAGAAGAAGGTGATAGATAAACCTGTGTTGGTACTTCCTAATTTCAAAAAAGTGTTCCAGGTGAATTAAGATGCTAGTGGCAATGCTATTGGGGTTGTGTTGAGCCAAGAAGGTATGCCTATTGCCTATATTTGTGAAAAAATGAATGATGCAAAGAAGAAGTATTTTTGTTATTATCAAGAGTTCTATTCAATAGTTCAAGCCTTAAAGAAATGGAGGCATTATTTGTTGCCAAAATAATTTGTCTTGTATATCGATCATCAGGCATTGTAGTACCTAAATAGCCAAGGTAAATTGAATTAGAGACATTTTAAATGGGTAGAGTTTATGCAAAGCTATATATTTGTATTGAAACATAGAAGTGGAAGGTCTAATAGGGTTGTATATGCATTAAGTAGGAGATAGTTATTACTAACAGTAATGCAAGTTGAAGTGGTTGGGTTTGATGAACTTAAGAATCTATACCCTGAGGATCTTGACTTTGCAGAGGCATGGAAGGCTTGTAAAGAACTTGTTACTCTAGACAGGAGTAGGTGGCTAGATTACTTGATTTAGGATAGTATGTTGTTCAAGGACAGTCAATTGTGTATCCCAAGGAGTTCCATGAGGGAAAATATAACAAGGAGAAGCATAGTGGAGGGATGGCAGGACACTTTAGTCAAGATAAGACCATTTCCATTATTAGAGAACATTATTTTTGGCCTCAATTATCATAGGATGTGAAGAAGTTTGTGCAGAGTTTTCAAGTATGTCAAATAGCCAAAGGATTTAGTCACAATACTAGACTCTATTAGCCATTTCCTATTCCATTGAAACCTTGGGAGGACATAAGTAGGGATTTTGTTCTTGGATTACCAAGGACACAAAGGGGTAATGACTCAGTATTTGTGGTGGTTGATAGATTCTCCAAGATGGCACACTTCATTCCATGCCACAAGACTCATGATACAATACATATTGCAGATTTGTTTTTCAGAGAGGTGGTGAGGCTACATGGTCTCCCAAAAAGTATTGTTTCTGACAAAGATACTAAATTTGTGGGGTATTTTTGGAGGACTTTGTGGAAGAAGTTGAAGAGAGAATTGAATTTTAGTTCTTCACATCATCCGTAGATTGATGGACTGTAATGTCCCCTCTTTAGTTCGACATGGCATTGATCATGGATTTGCCTATTCTAGACTCTCGTAGGCAAATGGTGTGGAAAGAGAGTCAATTCTGCGGATCAGATAGTCATATCTTGCTCTTGAAGAAGTGTTAAGAGGTTATATTTTATCATTATGTGATATTGGGGCCCACATGTTATAATTTTAATTTGAGTTGCACTTTTTATTTTATAAAATTACTTTATTATAAAAAAGTGCATTATAATGAGAAATTATAAAGGATGTTTCTAGAAGTTCTAGCAACTTCTTAGAAAAGTGAATAAATAGAGGGCTGGGCCTCTCATTTGGACATGCTTGGATTGGAGAACTCTTCTACTTCTTCATTATGAAGACATTTGTGGACTTTGGATCTGCAAATTATTCGATCTTTGGGAATGAATCACTCCCTTGGATTGGCGACTTTGAGGGTGTGAAAGATCACCTGAATTGTTGCATAATTGGAGTTGGTATTCAGCCATCTCATTGGAGCTGATTGAGAATTCATTGTTAGGGTTTGTTTTTTGGTTGGAATAAGGATTTCAGATTTTCCCTATCATTGGAGAAGCATTTGACAAGAGTTTGAAGACAGAATAAGTGCATTTTCAAAATTGGCAAAGCAGGGTTCGGAACCACATAATTGCTCATATCTCCTCAACCCCTTGGAGTTATTTTTTATGGTTTTACAGGGTTACTACCTAACCCTAGGCGCCCATTTTCCTTGCATTTGGGGGTCCCAAAACCCTAATATTATTTTATTTCAGCAGCCGTACAGGTACGGCCTGGTACGGCCCTGCTAGTTTGGGCAGCAGCAGCAAATTAAGGACAGTTTGGGGGTGCGGTTGGAGGTCTTCATCAACGATCTACAACAAAACGTGGTGTTCTTCCATAGTTCTTCAAACCAGGTTCTTGCATTCTGAAATATATGTCAATTTTTGGGTAAATTTGCTGTCATACAGTCATTGTAATAATCAGTCCAGAATTGGTAATAAAATAATTTCAGAATTTATTGTATTGTAATTGAAATATAGTTCAATGGCTTTATATATATTGTAATTCTGTGATTATATTCTGAAAGTATCAAATCTGAAATTACCATATTCTGAATATTGTTACTGTTACACGCCAAGTGTTTGAGAAAATTCCTAAGTTCAGTTTGAGGGTTTCTGTGGCCTTTATAGAGAGGGTCATTACATGGACAAACATAAGTAGTAAATAGAAATCTAGGCAATTTGCTAAGGTGTTTAGTAGGAGATAATCCCAAGGGATGGGATTTGATTCTACCACAAGCAGAATTTGCTTACATTATTTTTGTAAATAGGAGTATTGGTAGGTCACCATTCCAAATTGTGTATGGGAGTAGTCCAAGAATTGCACCAAAGTTGAGAAAAATGGAGCAAGGGGAGAGGACAAGTGTTGAGGCAAAAGACTTTGCTGAACATGTCAAGAACCTACATGAGGAGGTGCAAGCACATATTACCAAGATGAACTTACAGTATAAGGCCATGGTAGATCAAAAGAGGAGACATAAGGAGTTCCAAGTTGGAGATCAGGTTATGGTATATTTGAGGAAGGAACAATTTCTAATGGGTACCTACAACAAGATGAAGATGAAGAAATTTGGCCGTTGCAAAATTTTGAAGAAACATGACTTAGGGAATGCATACAAGGTGGAGTTACTAGATGGGATTCATATTTCTTCTATGTTCAATATTATAGACTTAACAGAATATCATGTTGATGGTACATATGAGGAGTTGATGTTGAAGCCATGTCCAATTCCTACTTCTAAGAAGGAATAGATTGAAGAAATTCAAGATAGTCATGTGGGCTAGAGTACTAGAAACAAGTAGTATGAAGAATACCTAGTGAAGAGGAAAGGATGACTAGTAGAAGATTCCACTTGGATATTCGCAATGGAGGTTTCCCATTTGGGTTTCCTCTACCAGATATAAAGTGACAGGGTTACTTTTTAATCTACCCTGGGGGTGTGATGTAGGAGCATCTAGTGGTGTAAGGGCAATCTTGTATCACCCAAAAGTATGCTTAATGTTAGTTTTTGTTTAATGTGTTTTCATTTTCGGATACCCATTTGGGTCAAATGGAAATTCCAACTCTCATAGCTCCACCATTGGTTTTTTGGGTTAGATTTTTTGAGCACCTTGGGATATGTGCCAATGTAGAAAATAGGTTATTTTGAAATTGAGCCATAATTATGATGAGTTAGAGGGTTTAAGTTGGAGGGATGATTATAATTTTAATTTAAAGCACTCCTGAAAAAGAATAAGGTCACAAGGCTTTACGATTTGAAAGTTATGGTAGTTTTAAGTTGCTTGGAGACCCCCTAAGAGCAATTCAAGGTCATATTTAAGGCACTAATTGGCCTCTTATAGGTCCAATAAATGGATGAAGAGAAAATCTGGTCCATAGGGCTATAGAGCACTTGAAGAGCTTTCCAAAAATGTAAATGATTCGTTAACTAGAGTTCGGGATTAAAATTTATGCCTCCCGAAAGTTGGACTACCATTTCCAGATTCTTCTAATTTTACATTAACTTCTAACATGTTTCCTAGAACCTTTTATTTTGGTGGTGGATGCCAAATGGCATATTATAAAATTTATTCCTAACCCTAAACATAATTTGAGTTACTTAAGGATATTTTTGGCATTGTAAAGGTAGTTATTGGTGGAGTTTGGGAAAAGAAACTAGAGGAGGGTTTTTCTCTAGGATTAGACAACATTATAAGCCCATAAGGAACATCTTTGAGTCTATTTTCATTGTATAAAATGTAATAGCAAATCAATTCTAATAATAATATTCCCCTTTTCCTATTGTGTTCATTTTGTCTTGGGTTGTGCCCTCACCACTCTATCCTTTCACTTCTTTACTTTGTTCTTCTCAAACTTATTCTGCAATGCATAACTCTATCATAGCCATTTAAGCCACCACGAATGTCTTCTCAACTCTTAGCATTTATCTCCTCACACTCTTATAAATATTTTTAGGGCTTTCCTTCTTTTATAAACATTGGTGGTGATGGATTGGGTAATAATTAATAGTTGAGGTTAATCCTTATTTCCACCTAAATCTCCCCTCAATTTGATTGGTTGAATGTGTTGCATATGGATTTATACTATGACTCCAAACTTATCTTCTACAATCGCAAAATATTATTATGTCAGCCCAAAAATGGTTTACATAGAATTTTGTGCCATTACAAACATTTATGTCATAAACGGTTCACTTGACATCCAAAGGCTCTGATGCTCTGCCTTCATTGTTTTGTTAATGTTGTAACTCGAATTTTGAATAGCTTGACACACTCTATTTTCTTGGCACCAAAATTACTCAGCACATACTATTTACTTGGCTCTCTTTCTTGGCTCGACACCTGAATGACTTAGCACACATTGACTGCTCGACACCTACTAGTGCTCTACACTAACTTTCATATTACTCAACATGTACTATCTGACCAATTATGCTCGGCATGCACTTTACTCTATTGAATAATGACTAAGTGTTTTGTCACTACTTTTTCAAAACCAAAATGAGATTAACAAAACCCCATCCTCACATTGATTCCCTTAGGAAACACACCTATTGTCTAGATGGGTAGATCACATACCTTATATTAAGTTTTATTATCCTATGCGTTTTATCTTGGTTTTCACTTGTTAGAACCTCACCATGTTACTTTTTTGGCCACTTCTAGTTTAGGGTACCCATAATAATCCACTCCACACATTTATCTATACACAACCTTTCTCATTATAGAATGAGTTCCATATGGAAATGAATATTCCCAAGCCAATCCCTAAATAAAACATTACTTAATTGACCTAAGTCCTAGAGTTCGGGTCTTGCAATATCCTACCATATGCACATGCATATGCTTGTGGGTGCAAAAACCTAACTTCACATAAAGTAAAGAAAAAACTAATGCAAGGGTTAGATTTTAGAAATGAAAGCACAAGAATTAGGTATGAAAACTCGCTCAACTAAGCATCTTGTTAGGAACACATATTTTCCAACAAATCCAAAAGACAAAAAGTTTAAAACCATATGATGAATGGAAACATAAAGGACAATCCATTTCCATTATCCAAACATATGACATAAAATCCCAACATAAATCTAGGTAGCACAAAAAATGAGACAAGTACAAAACACCCAAAATTCCAACTTCTTGGATATCAATGAAAATGAATTCCCACTTCTAAAATGTTGTCAAACTACAAAAAATCAAGTAAAATTCATAATCCAAGCTCACATGCAATATCTAACAATATAATTAGAGTAAAATCGCATCTAAACACACAAAAACCAATTAAATATTCACATCCATCCAACTAGGCCAAATAAATGCATGAAAATAGAGATGAACACTACTTCTGAACCTCCAAGACATAGCAATCAAAATATTGCAATTAAACATATTGACATGAAATAAAAAGGAAAAGCTCGCCTCTCACCAAAAGCTCGAATATGGGGAATAAAAGATTTAAAAAGGGAGATCTCTAGAGTCACTGAAAGTTGTGGAGTAGAAGGAGATCCTAACTACAAATCCAATGAGCTTTCACTCATGATGATCTAATGAGCCAAACTTTGACAATGAAAAATCAAGAACTTTTCCCAAGGGGTTTTGGAGAAAATTCTTCAAATGTTCAAATCACAAAGTGAGAAATGAGTAAAAATACCCACTTTTCCTAATATAAGAACTTTTATTAAAGTGAACCAAGTATTGGGGATTCAACTATGGAAAATTAGACAATAATTAAAATAAATAAAATAAAATAATAGAAATATACCAAATCAATTAAATCAATATTTTAACCAACATTTTCCACAAGTGTGGAACCCTAAATGCACATGCACACTCATGGGTCAAATCACATAATGCATTATGAATTTGGAATTTATCAATTATCATAGGGCTACGTCACCTATATAGGGATGAAACTGGTGCAACATGAATGTTTGGGATCACTATCTTTTAGTGTCACTATTGGGGATATAGGCACACACTTAGATCTTAAAACCAAAGTAAATTTACCTAGTATTGATTCAATAAACAACAAACATCAATTGTAGATGCTCAATATATAAATAGTCAAAGAACATATGACAAATAGTCACATAGAGGAGAATGCAACACCATGTAGATCATGTAAGTGACTCTGACCTCATCCCACTTTGTACTAGCACCAAGGAGAAACAACACATAGAAATGGTGTAATAAAACTTAAAAATATATAATCATATGATTAAGAATTTAAATTAAATCATTTCTTGTCCTTTGAGCATTTATATATACGTATATCAACTAAAATTCAAGTAAATATGTTGACATCTGATTGAAAAGATCACTATTGAGGAAGGAAGATTGTTGCAAAGAGGGAGATTGTTGATAAATAATGTTTTCAATCATTGTTTTGTCACTAATGTCAAACCTTCTATTTGTTGGAATGACAATTTCTTATAAGATCCAAGTACTATCACTTAGTTGATTGATGAAGATGATTTAATCAATGAGATGTAACAAAAGAACCTAAGGGAAAGGTTGAGTTATGGTTTTGTAATGAAGTCTAAGGATCAGTTGAGACAATGATAAATTAATATATTAGTAATATACATGAAGATACAAAGGTTGGCTACACTTAGAAACTCTGGAAGAATAAGTTGTAACAAAGCTGTCTACAAAGCTTGACAAAGTTCATTAGTCTGTGTTGAGCAAGCTAATTCGTGTTGAGCAGATTTTCAGTAAGTGCCGAGCAAGTGCAAAATCTAGTGTGTGCCAAGTGAAATAGAAGGAGCCAAGCAACCTTAAGTTTTGAGCAAGTAATAGGTGTCGAGCATCAGTAAAAATGTAGTTGATGTCGAGTGAATCCATAGTAGGTGTTGAGCATTAATAAAACATAGTTGGTGCCGAGTAACACAATATGCATTGAGCATCTAAATTTCAATAGTGTCAAGTTGCCGCATTATTTGAAAAGTCAAAGATTCACTAGTTTTGAATTGACAAGTTTGGTACCTTGAATTTTGTGAACCATATGGAAGATAAGGATGATGAGTTAGTGGTACAAATTTTAGGTAAACCATTTTTGGGAGAATTCAGGAGGATTTTTCATGATGTTTCTAGAAGGAACAAGATATAGGGTAGATTCATTGAATCCTACCTAATCCATTCGATCAAAAATTTTAGAGTGGGAAAAGTATTCGAGACTTCTATTTAAGGAGTCATAGGTCAAGAAGCAAGAGTTCCTAAGTTGCCATGTTGCTGAAGGAAGAATAGAGTACATAGAATCTAATTTGATAAGTGGACATATAGGAGATTGCAGTGGTATATCGAGCATGGAGACTGAAGGAGATGAAGCTTGAAAGGAGGATAAGTTATCAGAGTTGCAGAGACTAAGAGCCAGACAAATTTGAGAGCTGAATCGAGATCTGAAATCTGCAAGTTAAGTTGTGAGTTGTATCAAGTCAAAAGCCCTTGTTGTTATTCTCTAACAATTATATTAGTTAGGGTAAAATCATATGGACTTAGGTTGGTTTAATAGTCATTTGTAAATCCTTTAACAGGGTGACATTCAAAGTGAATGTTCTAAAGTCCTCTAACCAGGCCCACTTCTAATATGGTGGTTGAAATCCTTTAATCAGGTCACATTTAACAATGTGTTGTAGCCTTTAATAGGGCATCACTTCAAAAGAGTGAGAATTGAGTTGCATGTTACTGGTGGTTTTTTCCAAATTGGGTTTCCACTTAAATCACTGTGTTATATGTTGATTCTTTCATGTGTTATTCTTGCATGTTGATTTTATAGTAACCTGCTAAGAAAAATGTTTAGCTTTGATGCATGAATAGTTTAATGGGCTCACTTTACTTGGTGAAAAAGTTTTATTAGGACATTTGGACCTTGAATAACTAATTCACCCCCCCTCTTAGTTATTCTAAAGCATTTCTAACAATTGGTATTAGAGCCATCTGTTGATTTAGTTTAAAGGTACTAGAAGCAGGAAGATCAAGATGTCCAAGAGAGAAGTTCCCACGCTCAACGGCTTGATAATTTCACTGCATGGCAAAGTATAATGAAGCTGCACCTTGGATCAATAAGTGATCATGCACAAACCTCAATTGAAGTAGAACATGTTGATCCAACTGTACCCACTACAGAATATATGAAGAAAAAGGAGCACAATTAGGCAATGCTAGAGATTGCCTCTGCCCTCAACGATGCTAAATTTGATGAAATCAAGGGATGTGACTCTGTATTCAAAATGTGGAAATCCTTGACTAATATTTATGGAGGAGATTAGAATGTTCAAAGAGCAAAAAGAGAAAGCCTAAGAGGAAAGTTCGATGACATGAAAATGGAGGAAGGTGAGAATGTTTCTCAATATGCCTCTAGAATGAAAGAAGTAGTAAGTGCAATAACAAGTTTGGGTGTTCATTTAGAAGATGATATTGTCAATAGAAAATTCTTAAGAACTTTTCTCCCCATCTATGCTACTAGAGTTTCAACCATACAAGAGTTAAGATGTGTACCAATGAACACACTAACTTTTGAAGGAATAGTAGGAAGACTTACTGCATTGGAGTTATCCAACTTTGATAATTACAGACCTAAGAATCTTGAATCTACTTTCAAGGCCAAGCTATCATTGAAAGACACTGAGGAAGCAAAACCAAAAGGGAAGAAGAAAAAGGTAAAATATGCAACCAGTGACAGAAGCACAGATGAAGAAGATGTGGAACAATTAGAAGCATTGATGGCCAAAATATTTCACAGAGGGCAAGGTAAATTCAAAGGTAAGCTACCTATCATATGTTTTAATTGCAATGAAGTATGACATATTGCTGCAAGATGCACTCAGAAGAACTATAGAGAAGGTAACAACAACAAGAATAGAAGAGAAGATGACAACACAAATTACAAAGACAAAGGCAAAAAGTGCTACATTGTTGAAGAAGAAAATTCTAATGAACATGATGATGAGGTAGTCTATGTAGCCATGAAGGATGAGTCAGATAAAGATGAGGCAACAACACTATAACCTATGTGAAAAATAATAATAAGTGGATCATAGACAGTGGATGCTTACATCACATGATAGGAGACAAAAGTAAGTTTATTACCTTTACTTAGTATGATGGAAATAGATCAGCGATAGACTATGCCAGAACATTAATGATGGAGAAGAATGTTGAACTAAAGTACTAGAGAGAAGTTGTGAGTACTGCTATCTACACCTTGAATAGAGTTCAAGTCAAGAAAGGTACAAATGCAACACCTTTTGAATTATGGTATGGTCACTCGCCCAATGTAAAACATTTCAAAGTATTTGGTTGTAAGTGTTATATTCTTAAAGATTGTAGAAATGGAAAGTTTGATGCAAAGAGTGATGAAGGAATATTCCTTGGATACTCCACTAGAAGTAAAGCATATAAGTGTTTGAATACTAATACTAACAAAGTTGTGGAGAGTGCAAATGTAAATTTTGATGAGCATGTAGAAGTCCAAGTTGATGAATCCAAGAATCAAGAAGAATAAAAATCCTTTGTATATTTCTATGATGGAATGCCTACTAAAGAAGAAGCTGTCAATCAAGTTGGGAATGAGCAACAAGTTTCAGTATCAGCCGAGTCACAACTAGTGAATAACGAGTTACATTTAGAAGTCGAGTTGCAGAATGAAGATAATGCACATTCTAATTCTAAAATTAGTATACATGAAAGAGATGATGAAATATCAGAAAGAGATGTGTACAGTGACTCTAAAGCTAAAAGATCAAACATGGAAAGAAGGATAGAACCAAGACTATCCAAGTATGTGAGAAGACATCACCTTGTTGAACAAATCATTGGTGATAAGGAAGCCAGACCAATGACAAGGAACATACTACGAATGAATCATGTCTGTTGAGCAAGATTGAACCCAAAACAGTAAAAGATGCACTACAAGATGATAATTGGCATAAAGCTATAGAAGAAGGAATATATCAGATAGAGAAGAAAAAAAAATTGGACTTTAGTTCCAAGACCATTTGATAAAAATGTGATTGGTAAAAAATGGGTATTTAGGAACAAGCTAGATGAGAATGGTGAGATCACAAGAAATAAGGCCAGACTAGGTTGTAAAGGTTATGCACAAGAAGAAGGACTGGACTATGGGGAACCATTTTTCCCTATTGCAAGGATGAAAGGAGTAAGAACACTACTTGCATATGCTGCATACAAAGGTTTCAAAGTTTACCAAATGGACGTAAAGTCTACTTTTCTGAATGGTATACTAGAAGAGGAAGTCTACATAGAACAACCAGAGAGATTTATTGATGCAAAACAAAAGGATATGGTTTGCAAACTGCATAAATCACTCTATGGTTTGAAGCAAGAACCTAAAGCATGGTATGAGAGATTGCACAAATATCTTGTAAAGATAGGATTTGAGAGAACAAATGACAAAAACAACCTATATATCAAAGTAGAAAAAGGTAAAGACATTTTCATATCTGAAATCTTTGTTGACAATATAATATTTGGAGGAAAAGATGCCCTATGCAAAGATTTTGCTGATTAGATGAAACATGGGTTTGAGATGTCCATATTTGGAGAAATCAAATTCTTTGTTGGATTGCAAGTACATCAACTGAAGCATGGCATATTTGTGACCCAATCAAAATATATTAAGGAGACACTCAAGACATTTGGGTTAGAAGATTCAAAACTAGTCAGTACCCCAATGGTAATAGGACATAAGTTATCAAAGAATGATGAGTCAGCTAAAGTAAATTAGAAAATGTATTGATCAATGATTGGAAAGTTACAATATGTTATGCATAGTAGACCAGACATTGCATTAGTTGTGTGAATAGTAGCAAGATTCTCTGCTAACCCAAGAGGAAATCACCTTATGGTAGTATAGAGAATAATGAGATACTTAAAAGGAATTGATGACTTTGGACTATATTACAAGAAGAGTGAAAAGTTTGAACTAAAAGCCTACATTGATGCAGATTGGGGAGGTAATATTGATGACAGAAAAAGCACCAGTGGAGGAGCACTTTTCTTAGGTAAAAGATTAGTCACTTGGACTAGCAAAAAGCAAAGTTGTACCTCATAGTCCACAACATAAGCTGAGTATGTTGCTATTTCTATCAACTACACCAATATTGTATGGATCAAGCATCTATTGTAAGGTATGAAGGAAGAGATGACTGAACCTGTGATAATCTATTGTGATAATACTAGTGCCATCAACATATCAAAGAATCCTATGATGCATACCAAAATAAAGCACATTGCAATTAAGTATCACTATGTAAGAGAAT
The DNA here is from genome assembly GCA_028749045.1 of Cupressus sempervirens. Classification (NCBI taxonomy): domain Eukaryota; kingdom Viridiplantae; phylum Streptophyta; class Pinopsida; order Cupressales; family Cupressaceae; genus Cupressus; species Cupressus sempervirens. Next base: position 261,361,893 of record CM053786.1, on the reverse strand, counting down.
TGGTGGAAGACAAGCAAGTGAGGATGGAATATGTCAGTTCAAAAGAACAAATTGTTGACATCTTAACAAAAGCATTACCTAAAGATGCATTTGAGTATCTTAGAGGTAAGTTAGGGGTGATAGCCCTATCCAAGGTTGTTTGAGCAATAGCAACATTGCCCTGCATCAAATGAGTTGATTGTTGAAATGTTATAAATTGATGCAAAGGATACTTACTTTAGGTTTTTTTCTGAAGTAATCAAATTACTGAAATTCCAAACAAGTCACAAGCAATATAATAGAGGTAGAAATTGAAGTTCCTACAAATCCTATACTTTCATAATAAGATGCTAAAATAATGTATCTTTGGCAATGTTGTCAAAGAGGGAAAAATAGAAAAAATTGATCAATGCATACAGAGGAAGAAATAATGTGCAGAGGGAGAAATGGTACATTTGAAGAAGCAAAATGCAAGAGGGAGAAATAGTAGTTAAGAGAAAGAGGCAAGAGCAAAACTGATCAGGGTAGAACTGATCAAAACAAGATAAGCCACATAAAAGAGGGAGAAATAGCAAAAAGGAAAGAGAAAGGAAACATCAGTTAAGAGGAAGAAGCAAAAGCAAACAAATTAGGATAATAGATTAGAGAGGGAGTAGAACAAAAAGAGAAGACAATGTATCAACAAAGAGGAAGATGTGAAAGCTGATGAAAATAGTAATGGTAACACAATTTGTTTTTGGCATTTGACTTACTAATTTAACCTAGTTAGCATTTTGATAACTTGGTTGATCAATTTGGTTTTCCATCAATGCCAAAGAGGGAGATTGTTGACATCTTATTGAAAATATCACCATTGAAGAAGGAAGATTGTTGCAAAGAGGGAGATTGTTGATAAAGAATGTTTTCAATCATTGTTCTGTCACTAATGTCAAACCTTCTATTTAATGGAATGACAATTGCTTATAAGATCCAAGTATTATCACTTAGTTGATTGATGAAGAGGATTTAAATAATGAGATGTAACAAAAGCACCTAAGGGAAAGGTTGAGTTATGGTTTTGTAATGAAGTACAAGGATTAGTTGAGACAATGATAAAATAATGTATTGGTAGTATACTTGAAGATACAGTGGTTGGCTACACTTAGAAACTCTAGAAGAATAAGTTGTAATAAAGTTGTCTGCAAAGCTTGACTAAGTTCATTAATAAGTGTCAAGCAAGCTAATTCATGCCGAGTAGATTTTCAGTAAGTGTCAAGCAAATGAAAAATCTAGTGTGTGCTGATTGAAATAGAAGGAGCTGAGCAACTTCAAGTACCAAGCAAGTAATAGTTGTCGAGCATCAGTAAAAATGTAGTTGATGCTGAGTGAATCCATAGTAGGTGTCGAGCATCAGTAAAACATAGTTGGTGTCGAGTAACACAGTATATGCCAAGCATCAAAATTTCAATAGTGCCGAGCTACTACATTATTTGAAAAGTGAAAGATTCACTAGATCTGAGCTGACAAGTTTGCTACCTTGAATTTTGTGAACCAGATAGAAGATAAGGATGATGAGCTGGTGGTACAAAATTTTAGGTAAACTATTTTTGGGCGAATTCAGGAGGATTTTTCATGATGTTTCTAGAAGGAACAAGATATAGGATAGATTCATTGAATCCTACCTAATCCATTCAATCAAAAATTAAAAGCATGAAGATTAAGAGTGGGAAAAGTATTCCAGACTTCTATTTAAGGAGTCACAGGTCAAGAAGCAAGAGTTGCTAAGTTGCCATGTTGTTGCGAAGTGGTTGGAGGGTGTCAAGGGGAAGGCATCAAGAAGGAAGAACAGAGTACAGAGACTTTGCTTCGATAAGTGGCCATATAGGAGATGCATTGGTATATCAAGCATGGAGACTCAAGGAGATGAAGCTTGAAAGGAGGTCAAGCTGTTAGAGCTGTAGAGACTGAAAGCCAGGCAAATTTGAGAGTTGAACTGAAATCTAAAATCTACAAGTTAAGTTGTGAGTTGTATCATGTCAAAAGCCCTTGTTGTTACTCTCTAACAATTATATCAGTTAGGGTAAAATCCTATGGACTTACGTTGGTTTAACATCCATTTGTAAATCCTTTAACAGGGTGGCATTCCAAGTGAATGTTCTAAAGTCCTCTAACTAGGCCCACTTCTAACTGGGTGATTGAAATCCATTAACCAGGTCACATTTAATAGTGTGTTGTAGCCTTTAACAACGCGGGCCTTTTATAGGGCATCACTTCAGAAGAGTGAGAATTGAGTAGCATGTTACTGGTGATTTTTCCCAAATTGGGTTTCCACATAAATCATTGTGTTATGTGTTTATTCTTTCATGTGTTATTCTTGCATGTTGATTTTACAGTAACTTGCTAAGAAAAATGTTTAGCTTGGATGCATGAATAGTTTAATGGGATCACTTTACTTGGTGAATAAGTTTTATTAGGACATTTAGACCTTGAATAACTAATTCACCCCCCCTCTCAGTTATTCTAAAGCATTTCTAACAAAATATCCACAACGCAAAGGCACAATAATCATGAATCTAATAACATCTATAAGATATATAACTGATCACCCAAACCCCAATTTAAATCAATCATTTCCTAATTATTATGAGCATATAAATGGAAATAAACAAATGAATTACTCTACAACATATATGGAACAATACTTTACAAAATTTTAGTCAGTCATCTTGATGCAATATCAGTAATTTCCAAAGTAAAATACACCAGGTAACATCATAAGGCATCGACATATAGAAAAGGTCAAAATACTACTAATAGCATAATCAAACATATACGTCAATACTACTGTTCAAACTAGAATTGGGTGTAGTAGTCAAATGCATCATACAATGCAATCATTGTTCATATCTCAAGGGTACTCACATAATATCATTGTTATACCATATAAATCCCATATAAACACTAGCATAGCCCTCAATGAGACCATCAAATACATAATAAGTCTTATAAGCTAGGCATAAATCCTAAATAGTCCACTAATACAAAAACATAAGTTAAATAACCCCCAAGGGTGTAGACTACTTATGATCCTAACATGATCACTCAGAAAGAAAAACAACACAATCACATCTATTGGGATGACATAAAAAATTCAAATGGGAGAGGCATTACATCATCCCTATAAAGACTAGGCTTACTCCTAAAAGTTCATGATTTGACCACATAAAGCACACCAAGTGTAATATCAAAACTGATAAATCACAGCAAAGTCCTACTAACTTATCCACAAATCAATCCAAAACACTCCAAATCTCAAAAACCATTCAAAAGGATCAATCAAAAAAGAAAATTTATCAAACCCTCTCAAAGTCTTTCAACAAAGAACTTAATCTTCTAGGGAAATCTCATCTAGCCATGTTTTCTACAATAATACATAGAACAAGACATTATTCCTCATCATAAGATTCCCAACTATGAACTAGCACCTTTCTAGTTCTATCTAAGATCTAAGTACAACATAATTCCAAATCAAATTGGAAACATAGGAAAAGATTATTCCAATTACTAAAAGAAATGTACCATGTCCATCTAGATCATTCATAAATCCAACAAATATCTCACCAACTCACCTCAAATATTGATGGATGAGGATTCTTTGTTAAAGTTGCACTCTTATGAGGGATGTTATACCCAATGAAGGCTATAAAGAGGTACAAGCATAGTAGATTACATAATAATAACCAAGAAGGGGCTCGACAGTGCACTCCTTCCATATAAAGGGATAATCACAACATGACTTACCACCATGTATAGGAGAAACATGGTGTCTACGGTACTAACATCTCAATTATTACTAGGTTCACTTGACTTGACTAGACATGGCATCACCTTTAATATGGTTGTAATAAGTTCATTAGGTGGATCTCATCTTATTCTCAACTTCATACCAACTCACATGCTGGTAATATGTACCTAACATTACCATGTCCTCCTAGTCAAATGCTAGGAATACTACTCTCAAACAATCCTCTACAACCCAATCTCTAAAAGAGGAAAGCATATAGAGTAATGCATAGTCATCAAGACCCATAACATGGATAGAAATCATAGTTGGACTAAGTCACCCAATTTTCTAGAGATGACATTATACTAAGAAAGGAAGACACATAGTCTTCAAATTGCCTTACATAAGGAGACATGAATCACAATGAACATGCACACAAAGCATGGGTCCTAATTAAAGTACAAGGTAAGTTTATGGAGAAATAATTTATCCTTTAACCCTCTACATACAAGAGTTAAACTCTTTGAACAATCATGAATATGACTAATGTTAAAGGTGATGTCATTTCATTTTTGTCTCTCCTTAAAAAATGGTTGAAAAGAGTTAAAAATGATCTATAGTCATGAAACGATACAAAGAGGTAGTTTATCATATGATAAAAGGGTAGTTCCAATCAAACAACTTTCATTCCAGAGTGTTTGGTTATGCAACAAAGTGTTTGGTCATGCAATATAATGTTTGGACATGCAACAAATAGCCTTCTCTCTAGGAGTCATGATTTTCACATCCAAAATTTAATTGACTATGTTCAAAGGGTGTTGGAAAGGTCTTGATGAACTATATGACATGAAGAAACTAAAAACATCTAAGGATATCAACATTTTTGATTCCACAAAAATGAATTAAACATAGCTAAAAGAAGACAATCTTAGTTGCCAAAACATGAACTTGGAAATTCGTCTTGAACTAAAGAGGAGTAGGTGAGTTGAAACCAATATATGACACAAAATTAAGACTAATTAAACATTATTCAACAATATAATATCATGTAATATGAATTATATTAACTCAATCATCTTACAATAAGTTATGAACACTCAAAACTAAAAGATTTACATTTCAATGTATTCTAATCAACTAAAAGTTTAACAATTACATGTATCATTAAAAACAAATATTTTATTTTCAAGAACAAGACAAGATTTTATGATGAATATTTTTACATCTCCTAATAGATTCTAATTAATATCTTTTTACATCTACTAACAAATGCTAATTAATATCTTTACAACTTATAACAAACACACCCCTATGTTCTCTTTGGCATTCTCTCACACACCTACTCTAAGAGGTTCAAATTGAACATAATAGAAACATGAAATAAAACATGATAGAGTCACAACATTTGGAATAGTCACCATGAAAATAAAAATCCCAAATGAAGAAAATTTTCAATTCCAATAGTAAATCCCAAAAGGTGCACATTTCAACAATAGGTTAAATGAGACAATTATCACAAAGGAAAAGATAGAAGAGTTTCAGTGACTAGTCCAAGAAAGGAAAATACCAAAACAATGCTAGACCACATAAGACATGGAAAGATCCACCAAGGAACTAAAATAAAACAAAAATCCAATGCATAACTATATTAGTTTTTATGAATGTTGAAGTACTATCTCCTAACTACAATTTTCTCCATTCTTTTCCATGCAATGCGATAAGTCATACTATGTAGGGTCACAAGATTGAAAATTCCAAGATCATATGATGCCAATGAACAAAAAGTTATAATTAGTGTCTCATAGGCACATATATTTTCCAATAAGGTTAATAAAAAGAAATTTTTGGAAGTAGACCATTAACCCAAATGATTTATGTCAATAGTCAATTATATTCCTCATTATCCAATCTACTATAGCTCTTCTATAAATACCTTAATACTTACACATTACTCTACAAAAGAAAACTTTTCCTTACTAAAGTGCGATAATAATAAAACAAACATGATCCATTTCATTTAATATTAATTAGGAGAACATAAGAATATAGTGCAACACACTCGATAAAGAGTAACACAATAGGGTCCCAAACTTGGATACCAATCAATGATCAACGAAGGGGTCACACAAGTGATCTAGCCACACTGGGCATAATGATTTAAACCTTACTCCAAGGGTTGACATATTCACATAAGATATCATGTTATACCAATAGATACCATAACCAAAGTTTCCAAGGCATTCATGAAGATGGACCACATAAGGGTTACTAAACACTCAAAATTTGAGACAAATGAATAAATAAAAAAGGTCTAAAATGCTCTAATGAGGTTATCAACAAGGGTTTTCAGCCATCACTGAGAGGTGCACAAGACTGGGAAATTCACTTCCTCCTCATGTTACTTGGGATACTCTGCATGCCACACCTAGGCACCAAAGAAACAAGATACCACAAGCTCACGAGACTAAACACATGTCCTGACACATATATTATGTGAAAAACATAAACACAAAGATCCCAATGTTTGAATATGGGCTCTAATATCATATGTAATATCCCACCCAAGAATCTAGCAAACAAGGATAAAACATACACTTAAATATTTTTTTGGTAAATAAAGCTTAAGAACATACATACATCATACATAACAATTGAAAGTGGAAGACTTAATCAACTAACCACAAATTTCCAAGTCTATTATTACTCTCAAACATATTCATTTTCCTATCTAGGTGATTAAGACACAAGGTTCATTCCATCAACCATATTTGCATTTGATATGATGTTCATTTTAATGCCCAAGTACAAGTTTCTAGATGATTAATCACACAAGTTCATTTGTAATCTAAAACATAAAGATAGTAAGATAACAACTATCTCAAAAGTGGTCAATAGTTGATATGTTTCATACTACGAAGGTATAACTCCCAAATGAGTATCCAAAGAAATAAATAAAAAACTCCAAAAATGTTTGGAAGTGTTCACTTCCCAAAGTATGATGAAACACAATTAGTATCAAAATTCCTTCATGAGTACAATTATATGCATTATCATATGATATAATACATACAAATGCTGAGACACTTCACCATAAGTAATGTGATAAAATGTATCTTTTGCATGAAATGGCATTCTTTCAACACTTCATCATACGATGAAATCATCTAACTACGTGTGATAAAATACTAGTATTGTGCGATGAAAAACTTTATTGTATGATACAAGAAGCTACTTGTCATGGAAACAATTAAAAATGCAAAATATAGAAAGAAATCTCCATACCAAGGACTACTAGATACACATGAATCAAGGAGATAATAACTTAATCGTATCTCAAATAGAAATGCAACAATTAACAATCTAAACCATCTAACTAACAGGATACAAGAATAATCCACACCAAGAGTGAAAGTACAAAGTGAAGTCAAGAGGACAAGAGAAGGAGAGATAAGTCAACAATATCTTGCATCAGGAAGGTAGTCATCTCTATTCTCTAATCCCTAGTAGTGGTATGGGTAGCAATGCCTCCCAACCATATAAAACCCATATCCCTACCTTGTCATGATCATGGACATAATGAATCAACAACAATCACAAGAGGAAAAGGAATCTAAGGATTGCACACATGCCAAATAGAGCATGACACAAGCATACAATGATCATAAATGGATTGTAGTACATCAAGAAGTTAGATGACACTATAAGATAAGTATATAGGGACTCTAGTGGAGTGTAATAGCTTGGCTCATACTAGCCAAATTCATATAAAATGGTATGGTAAATCATCTATATCTAGAGGCTGCATGTCGTGAGCTTACACAAAATTTTGTAGAAGAATGACTATCACTCATATAAAATAGTATGGTAAATCAACTATATCTAGAGGCTGCATATTGTGACCTTACACCAAATTTTGTAGAAGAATGACTATCACTCAAACACATAATCCTCACATTGATTCCCTTAGGACACATGACTACTGCCTAGATGGGTACATCACATATCTTATATTAAGTTTTATTATCCCACGTGTTTAATTTTGGTTATCACTTGTTAGAACCACACTAAATTGCCTTTTCAACCACTTTTAGATTGGGGTACCTATGAGAAGCCACTCCACACATCTACTTGTACTTACCCTTTCTATACAACAAGTGCCATAAGGAAATGCAAATTTCCAACCAACCCCCATAATAAATAATCACCCAACTAGCCTACATGCATGAGTCCAAGTCTCACAAGATCTTGTGATATGAATGATGAAATGTTCATGGGTGGGAATAAACAGCTCCACATGAAATCATTATAAAAAACCTTGCAAGGGTTGGATTCGAGAGTTGCAAATAAATGAATCAAGTATGAAAACTTGCTCAATCAGACATCTTAATAGACATACGAATTCATTAAAAAATAAAAAAGCCATAAAGAAAAACCATATGATGAATAGAAATATGGAGGACAATCCATTTCCATTATCCAAGCATATGCTACAAAATCCCAACATAAATCTAGTCAATGTGCAAAATGAGGCAAGGATAAAACACCCAAAATTCCAAATTCTCATATTTCAACAAAAATAAAAACCCACTTCTAAATTATGGTCAAATTACCAAATAAATAGATAAAATTCATAATCCAGGTTCACATGAAAAAATTGACAACATAAATAGGGTAAAACCAAATTTAAACACACAAAACCTAATCAAATGTTCACACCCATCCACCTAGTCCAAATAAATGCATGGAAAGGGAGGGTAACACTAGTTTGGAACCACCCAACACATAAAAATCAAAATGAAAAATTAAAAAAATCAAAATGAAAGAAATGAGAGAGCCCTATATCTCATTAAAACTAGAATACACGAAATGAAAGATAAAAGTGGAGAGAGCTATGAAAGTGTTGAAAGTCACGGTATAGAAAGAGATCCTTGCTATGAATCCAACAAGCTCACTCTTGTGATCGAACAATCCAAACTCTAACAATGAAAAAATCAATAATTTCTCCCAAAGGGTTTTGGAGAAAATTATTCAAATCACAAAGTGAGAAGTGAGTAATAAAATCACTTTTGCCTAATATAACCAATTTTAGTAAAGTGACTTATAAATTAGACTATTACACTATTTAATAACTTAACTGACCAATTTTCTAAATTAATTAGGCAATTTTAGGTATTTGGAATTCAACTACCACAAAAAATCAGCTATAGAATAAATTAATTCAAATAATATAAATCCCTCAATCAATTAAATTAGTATTTTATTACATTTGGTGTGACAATTGTAGAATCCTAAATACAAAAACATGCTCATGTGTATAACCACATAATACATTATGAATTTGGATTTACCAACTGTTGGAGGGTTAATAATGTTTAGGGGAAAAAGGGAGACACTTTAAGAAGATGTAGATCTCCATTTTTTTGTTTCGCTAAGTCATCCAAATATGTATGTGAGGGAAAGAGGGAATGTCCAAATAGGATTCCTCTTTAGAGCCCAAATTAGATTGGGTAGGACTCACAGGAGGAATGATGCCAATTCCAAATTTAAATTATAAAGAAGAATGAAATTCAAGGAAATACATTCTTTAGCTCTTATGTGTATGCAAAATTGAACATATTGCTTAAATAATGTAAATGTAGATGCTAAGTGAACACAATCAACCCAATTAAGATACATATTTAGTGTAAATATATGAAGGAAAATAAAATATAAAATACTTACCTTGAAATTTATAGTAGAAGATGTATTTTATGTCCAAAAGTCATGGATCCAAGCCTATTTTTTTTATATCTAGTAGAAAATTCCTAAAGGAATGATGAAAGGAACAAAACCCAGAAATCATTTTTATAGAAAATAAGCAGTGTCTAGGTTGACTTGGAGTGTCAAATTCCTATGAGGTTGACATGTACTAGAGGCACTCTAGAAAATTCAAACCAAATTCTCCAAGAATATCTTATGGAGTGATTTCCAAATCCGCATGTGAAATTTTGCTATCATGTTCCTACACACAAAAATTAAGGGTTTTTGTTGTTTATTGAGTGAGGGCTTTCCTTGGTCAAGCCCTAGATTGAGGAATCAACCTTGTAAATGATTGAAACAAGATAAATTTTAGGAATCACCTTGTTTAAAATCCTTTTCACTAAGGATTTTATTTGTAATGTGTCGTAGATCTTGAATTTGGTATAGGAATGTAGGGTACCTCCATAATTTGTAATAGATCTACCATAATCCCATCATTGTGCCATAGATGTAAGTGTGAATCAATTTAGAAGATGATGAATAATTAAATATAGATATCCTCCCTTGATGTCCAACAATAAGCTAGATCTTGAAGAGAAAATAGTCACAAGGGATACTTTGATGCTTGATAGAAATCTCCCTTGCTTGAATGTTTGAACTCCTTGAATGCAAAGAATAGCTTCCTTGTATTCAAAAGAATATGAATGCTTGAACTTGAGAAATGAATTGAATTGTTTTTTTATATCAAAATGAAGCCTCCAAGTTTCCTTAGAGATGTAGAGAATCTTAAAAAAATCAACCAATTAGTGGGATACATGCTGATCTCTTCAAAATCTATGAAATAATTTCATTATATAGAGGCATCTTATGAGGTCAAACACATCATGTTTTAACACAAAAATATCAACCCTTCTCCATTTGCATATCCTGATTTCTATATCTAGTTCCTTTATTTATTACTTCTTTTCTAAACATCTTCTTGAAAAATCCTTTGGTGGAATTGTTCCATATTAGACCTATTAAAACATATCAAAATCTCAGTACAATATTATATACCAATTATAAATTATGTTGTCTGCACTGAGACCCATTTTCTCTATCATAAACCAGAAGTAAAACATGTAACCATGTATAAGGCATCAAATTTATTTCACAAAAAAAATTCCAATAACCCCAAACCAATTCCACATTATCAATTTGTGAGTCTAGTTTCCAAATCTATAAGCCATTAATGTTTCTAGTATATAAATCATTATATAATCACAAATCTACGTAAAAACAACTCAAACAAAAATGAAATGCAATTTAATTCACATATCTTTCCAATGAATCCATTTAGAGTTCCTTAACCATCCATATGTGTCCAAACCAAATGCTGCAACATGACTATTTGTAAGAGTTCTCAAATTTGAAAACAATAACTTTCACCAAAATGATCATAACTTCCTCACAACTAAATGAAATTACTCCAAACCAAATAGAGAATAAAGATAATTCATACCACTATCCAAATATATAGATTATATAGGGTTTATAGGTCATACATGTCCGTACAAGGCCTAGAACCAACATGAATCCCAAAAAACAATTCAAAATAGCAATAGTTGAAAACACCAAAAATTCTCCAAAATGATTATTTCTTCTCCTTATTCTCATTAATTGAATTGGAATGACCATTACAATGCTTTTATAAGATTTTTTTATATAGTTGATAACTTTCCAACCAACTCTTGAACCAACTTGTTACATTCTTTAACCCTTTTTTTGCACTTTTTGCAAAGTTTTAAAGTTGCAACATTTAAGCAACTTTTACATTTTAAGAATTTTGACCTCACAACTTTGTTCCAACCTTAAAAACATGTCATAATAGAATATTAATGACCATTTACAATAATTTTACCCTTCCTTGGGTTTACAAACAAATTTTGACCTCTTGACCAATGCATGACCTTACTAGGACAACTAGGCAAATTGACAACTTTTATAATTTATGACAAGATGGATTCATAGCCTTTACATATTGACCCAAATACAAAATAAATGACTCAAATGGATTTGAATATCTCAAATAAAGAATCTTAACCTTCTCATGTTCTTGTACTTTAGGTGATCTTGCACCATACTCCAAACCTTGAAAAGTTTCCAAGTCTCTCAGAAACATGGAACCAATAACTTGCAAAAAAAATTAGACCAAAAATCTTCACATTTTTTTTCACTCAACCTATTTTCCTCTTCATACCTCTATCACCATAATATCTTCCTTTAAAGAAATAGGAATTTCCTCAAAATCACAGTCTCAAATACTCTTATCAATGGAGCATTAATGACTACAACTTCCATTGTAATGCCCCGCCAAGGGATCCAAAGAATTAACCTAAAATTTCACTAAGTTTGGTAACATTTTTATTTTTATTTTTATAACATGAAAGTAAATACCACATATAACTTGTACTTAATAATGGAAGCAATAGCAATGTCCATCTGAAAGTAAACATAACATACATAATCGATTACATTATTTAAAGATCCCTTAACGTTGAATTACATCTAAACTAACAAACATACATGAATCCATCTAGTACAACATCCACATGAAATAATAATGATAAGTCCAATGTTTAAATATTATATTTCAAATGCTCATTCATCCTTTGTACATTTCACAGGGTATGACAAGCTCAAAGAATATACATATGTAGAATAAGGTACATCATCCTATTCTAATCCATGATACATCAAAGTAAAGATAATCACATGATACATCATCATAAAAGACATATAAATCCATCATAAAGATCAAACAAAATAAACTAAGTGCACGGTTCCTCCCAACCGTTAATAGCATCATTAGACCATCGTGGGCCCTAGCCATCCCTTCGTGCGTAACATCCCAAAACATCGAAGAGATCATCGGTATTAACATAATAGGAATGCCACTCCTAACATATACAACATCATATGTAAAAAGTAATCTAACATGCAAATATAAGCATAAGATAACATCATCTAACATATGCTAATCATCAATGAAAAGATACATATCCACCATCATGAAGGATGCATCAGCAACAATGTCTCAATGAATCTCAAATGATAAGAGTGGAAAATACACTACCACCCGACCACGTGGTACCTAAGTGGTCCACTCTCACCGTGCTGAGGAGATAATCTCAAGTCCCAAACAGGCTATCCATAACACATAGCACAAATCTCTATAGTCCAGGAATTCTAAAAGTATACTAACTCAAAGGTTCCAAAACCGATACTGACATCTACTTCCCAGAGGCACACAATGACATGTAGGAACCTACTATGCAAGCGGGAAAGTGTCATCGCATTTATCTCATACAAGTTACCCTGACAGTTAGCTAAACTCCACGGGTCCATACAGATCTCATGCGGCCACTAGTATCCTCTCATACTAACGAGGCATACTATGGAATGCAAGGTCGCAACAATGCGTTCTCACTACTCCCATCCTAGCCTATACAAGCACTCAAGGCATGAGTGAGAACCAAAACTCTTATCTTTTTAGGTTCATTCAGTTAGTATTAGGTGTGAATGTTATCACTTATTAATCCAACTTACAATGAGTTACCCTGGAAGCCTCTTAGGGCCCCAGCCCCCATTGCAAGCCACTTCCCGTCACTACATGCAAATATCCTACCCTAATGCTCATGGAATCATAAATTTCAAAATCACAAAAGATAATCCATAAAAAGAATCATCAAATAAGCATCAAATATCCATAATAAGAATCATCGAATCTCCAAGATAAGAATCATCAAATCTCCATGAGCATCCGAAAAGAATCCATAGAAAATCATGACCACAACAGTTCTCTATTGGCAACTGAAGGCATCACTGATAATCATAAGTATCCATTGGTTCTCAATAACCAAAATATATCTCAAAATAAATCACCATAATCATTGGTTCTCAACAAGCAACCAAGAATATCTCAAAATCATACTGATCGAAGACTCCAAAATGGTTGAGTCAAACATGTCACAACATGACATCATCAAGAATAAATCCACATTTTAGTCCCATCATGGTGACTAGAAAGTAATCCAAGGATAACTGATCGATGACTCAAAAATGATTAGCTCAAGTGTCTCATACACATACATCTCAGCTTCACACATGAAGTCTGATGAACAATAACAATCAGTAAATACAAACATTTCATAGAGCATACGATTACATAACCATGGTTGGGCTTATAAAGATCGAGACCAAATAAGATCAACATGCCATCACATCTCATAACCCTCGAGCCTCTGGTAACAACTTAGGACTGGTCAACACTAGCCAACCCAAAAATCCAAAACAAGCAGCATAAAGAATACACGATGCAAACACATGTTTTGGTTTTGCTATCTTACATAGTTGATTCAAGTGTAGAGGTTTTCAGTTTTCTGTTTGCAAGTATATTTTCAAGTGTCTCAAGTTTCATCATTTGACCTACAAGTCAACCCGTTTGTTCCTCGATAGCATAATCCTTCCATTAATAAGAATTATATTCTAAGAATAGCTTAAGGGTAAATATTACCCTTCATTGGTTCTCAATAACCAAAATATATCTCAAAATAAATCACCATAATCATTGGTTCTCAACAAGCAACCAAGAATATCTCAAAATCATACTGATCGAAGACTCCAAAATGGTTGAGTCAAACATGTCACAACATGACATCATCAAGAATAAATCCACATTTTAGTCCCATCATGGTGACTAGAAAGTAATCCAAGGATAACTGATCGATGACTCAAAAATGATTAGCTCAAGTGTCTCATACACATACATCTCAGCTTCACACATGAAGTCTGATGAACAATAACAATCAGTAAATACAAACATTTCATAGAGCATACGATTACATAACCATGGTTGGGCTTATAAAGATCGAGACCAAATAAGATCAACATGCCATCACATCTCATAACCCTCGAGCCTCTGGTAACAACTTAGGACTGGTCAACACCAGCCAACCCAAAAATCCAAAACAAGCAGCATAAAGAATACACGATGCAAACACATGTTTTGGTTTTGCTATCTTACATAGTTGATTCAAGTGTAGAGGTTTTCAGTTTTCTGTTTGCAAGTATATTTTCAAGTCTCTCAAGTTTCATCATTTGACCTACAAGTCAACCCGTTTGTTCCTCGATAGCATAATCCTTCCATTAATAAGAATTATATTCTAAGAATAGCTTAAGAATGTGCTTTATTTGCTAAGATCTATAGTACTAATTGGATAACTCTTTCTTAATGTTACTTTTACATTTCATAATCAAAGGACCATTATTCATTTATAAAAGAACCAATTATCAATCTTCGAATAAGAAGAAAATAAATTTATTTATCTCAATTCATTAACATAGGTACACCATCTATGACCTCTTAACATCTTATTAGTTTTCAATTAAAAACTTAATTAAGTATTACTAAAGTTTGATTCTTTTAATTTAATCGTTATCATCATTGACAACCATATAATATCTAAATTCATAATTCAAGTCATAAGACTTATCAACTTCAATATAGATAATTTACAATCTCGTTAAAAGAATTATATCAAATAAATCTCTATTACATAATTTGATTATTAATTAAATCTAATTAACTCTTATTAATTGATTTAATTAATAATTGCATAACCATAGGAACGTTCTAATTAACATCAGTTGACTAATAACTAACTAGAATTCTGTAAGTTAAAAGTCAACTATAATTCAATACTCAAATGATCATATTAATAATTTAATAATAATAATCTTGTTAATAATTAATAACAAGCTATATTGGAAATCTTATTAATAATTCTATACTAACCAAATTCATCACTCTTCAACAAAGTTCTAATTTATATTTTAATAACAACAAGTTATAATAAATTTTCAATATCAGGTATTATTATCTCAAATAAGTTTTCCCTATGTACGTTGATTCAGTTAACTGATAATCCTCCAAATTATTAACCAATTCAATTTGATTAATATCTTTTACAGTACTTCGATCATTAACTAATCTCCTTTAGAGTAACTCTGTTCGTATTAGTTGATAACTATTTAAACTATTTATACTATTATTTATTAATAGTTTGGTAGACCCAACAAACATTAATAAATAATAAACTTATCACAACTATAAATAATCAATCTAGAGAACTTTTACATAGAACTTCATTAGCTAACTTTTAATATCATTAAGGTATTCAAACGTATTAACCAATAACATAACAATTCAATCTTAATCTAATATCATTTAGAATTTCTAAATTTAAATCAACATAATATAACTTATCATTTTACAATTATTTAATCAATATTAAAATCAACCATTAAACTCCATTTTCTAATTGTTTTAATAATATTTTGTCTATACAAAAGTTGTTTGAAAAAGATCCCTATCACAAACCAATAAGACTCATTGTAGATTTTAACATGAATAATTTTCAAATTCTTAACATTATTATCTTCATTAAATAACTCTAAAATTGTTTAATAGTATTCAATATACATATAAAAAGTTCACTATATAAACTATATTAAAATATCTTTTCTTTTAATCTATTTACTTAGATTGACTAATAATTAACTACACTTCTTCTACTATTAACTAATCTTAATTAAATTTGATTTAATTAGATTAGATAATAGACCATATAAAACTAATGCATATTAATAAGATTCTAATAAGGAAATATTGCAATAATATCTTTAATTCATTAAATAATTTCCAATAGATTATCTCTAATCAAATTTGTTGTTAACTATTTAAACCATTATTTATTAATAGTTTGTTAGACCTAACAAACATTAATAAATAGTAAACTTATCAAACTATATTTTCATAAGCCCCATTAGTTATTATTTAACTAACCTTTAAGACATATCAATAATTCAAATCGTAGCTATGTTATAACAATGTTATAATGTAACTATGACTCCTTGTCAATATAATAATTCTTATTTAAATCTAAATCTAATATCATTAAAATTCGAGTCTCTTAATAATTATCATTAAACACTTTTACCACCCCTTAACTATATATTAAATAGTATTTGATATACATTAAATAATTAATATTAAAAGTCATCCATCTTCTATTGAATTCAATATCTCTATCCATCAGCTCCATCCACAAACTTTCCGTTAAAAATTTCCATTAATTAATTTAGAACATTCTTATTAGTCTTTAGACTAATTAAATAATTATTAAATTCTAATTATATTACTTTGATATATTATTTTTGTGAAGTTTAAGCATAAAGAACTCTTGGTTATGGGAAATGAAGAGACATCTGTTCTTGAATAAAACAGTCCCAGTACGACGGCCATGTCTCCCTAATGAACCGTTGGATCGGGCTGAAATTTAAATATGTTGGAGAGGGCCAAGTTGTGCCATTTCTGACCGGAGCGATCGAATAAATTTGATCCCGATAAAAAGTTATGTATGACTAAATTCGGGTCTATCCAAGAGGCAGCGACAGGACAATTTGTGATGAATTAAGAATTTTCTCTTAAAATAATTGTTCTCTAAATTTAACCATAAAAGGGTTTGTTCATATGCATCTAAAAATATAATTGATAAAAAGATTACATCTAATCATTCGAATTTTTACCATAAAATTTTTATTTTAATTTCGAATCTTGTCTATCTAATTTCACAATATAAATTCGAACCCAAACTCGATTAAGATCTAATTATTTCTCCTTAATTGGATCTAAATTTTTTTTCTATTGTTTTCTTCTCAACCAAATAAAATATCTTGATTCCAATTTCAAATAGTAGATTCAATCATAAAGAGTATTCAGACACATAAAACAGATATGATGAAGATAGAAAGAGAAAGAGTGCAAAAGAAATATGAGAATATCATGAGTGCACCTGAACACTGATGCTAATTTGTTATGCCTCAGAAGTCCATAGAAAATCTCTTCCTTCTTCATCATTCGCAATTCTTCCAAGAATGTAAGCCGATTGAATCCTCCAAGTGATTAGAAGTGCTAGAAGGAGCATAGAAGCAAGTAGAAAATATATAAGCATATGAATCTCCTCCCATGCATGTAAGCTTTGAAGCTTCTATTTTTGCTTGTAACTTGTGGCTTCCATTAAGCTTGTAGCTTCCATTAAACTTGTAGCTTTTCTTAAGCTTTTCTTTTAAGCTTCTATAAATGCTTAAATATCAAGAGCTCTCAAGAAACCTTTGGAATGCTTCTTGAAACCGCTGAAAGGTGTCACCAACTAAACATGGGTCTTTTCTAATTCTTTTTTGATGAGTCATAGAATTGTAGACACCTCGTGCTTAATTGATGCACTAACCCCCGTGTTGTTGACACATGTTAATTTCCATGTAAGCTTATAACTCCAATTTACTTTACTTTTTCCAATTTTATTTATTAAGTCTCATGCACTAACTTTAATATCTCCACTTTTCAATCTTAATATATTTATATTTTAATCATATAAGATTTAAAATCTTTTAATAATTTAAAATATATTTTTCAGTTTTAAATTTCATTTTCCAAAACTTTATTGCTAAAATATTTATTAGCTTTAATAATAATATTATTTAGTCATCTATTTAAATATGAGCTCCAAATATATTATTATTAAAATAAATATTGTCACATTCTAAATTTAATATTATAACTTTTATCTTCCAATTTAATTATTTTATTTAATTAATTTTTTAATTAATTAAATAAAATAAATATCAAAATATCATATTAATTTTCTATTAAATTAAACCATTAAATAAATCTTTTAATTAGGCTTAATTAATAGAAAATACTCCAAAGACTCACAAAGGTAAAAATACGAAAAATCAATCATAGCCAATATACATACAAATCAAATCAAGGAGTTTATATCACGAATTACATAATCTGATGCATTTAGAGGGTACTCAACTCAGATACTTGTCTTAATTTTTAATTAGAACAAATGGCTTAAAGGGTTGGGATTTGGACTTGAGAATTTATCTCCCCTCTCTTATCATTGAGATAATGTGATAGGGTACGCTCATCCTGACAATTCAGGGAAGTCGATACCCGATACCTGCAACCTGCATAAAAATTATGCATGTACACACACAATATATACTAAACTAAACAGGCAATGGCAAGAAGTGATGCATCGTGTAGATCCCGACTAGCAGGTGACTACGACTCCCTTCCTTAACCACATCAAACACACCATACAAAAGCAAACACACAAAGCAAACATGCACACCATACACATGCAAGTATGGGGTAAGTATCCATAAGAAAACATATATGATAATAAATCATCTTACTAATCATCATTAATAACTACAAACACTGAAAATAATCATCATACATACATGAAATGTAAAGTCTAAGTAATCTCATCACATATCAACTGAATCTATAGCACAATATCTGATAATCTCATAATAATGTTACTAACCATCAACATGAAACTAGCTCTAAAAGAGTTCAACAATGATAACAAAATGCAAACCAGGGGCAGGCACTACATCCACCCCCCTTGGGATTAGGCTTACTCTTGTAAGCCTACAAGAATGAAAAGCTAAGATACTCACTATGCGAGTCCCATTTAACCCTTTTCCTCCTTATAGGAGAATATGATTCCACTGAGAATTTTACAACACACTTAGAGCAATATGATTTTGGTTTAATAGTAAACCGAAAATCATATCGATCAAACATCATTCCTTTAACAACTACTGAAATATATCTCTTAATACATTCTAAACAAGAGCAACTTAATGCTTGCAAAGATAAACAAATGTATACTACCTTGAAACTTAGATAAAAGATACATGTTTTGCAACTATAATAAGTTTCAATTTTCAGTTTTGCCCTCGTTTAAGTTTTCAGTAGAATTTTCAATTTTGAAAGCTAAGTGTTGAAGTATGAAAAATATGCAAGTAAAAATTTTAAATTTTGTTTCAGTTCATTTAGTTTCAAGTTTTCAGGTTGAAAGAGGTACACATGATAATTCAAAGTTTTCGTTTTAATCAACTAGTTAACAACTAGTGACATTCCAATATACCCAGAGCTCCCAATGTTGAAACTCGGGCTCTGATACCAAATTAAATGCTCCGCCAAGGGATCCAAAGAATTAACCTAAAATTTCACTAAGTTTGGTAACATTTTTTTTTTTATAACATGAAAGTAAATACCACATATAACTTGTACTTAATAATGGAAGCAATATCAATGTCCATCTGAAAGTAAACATAACATACATAACCGATTACGTTCTTTAAAAATCCCTTAACGTTGAATTACATCTAAACTAACTAACATACATGAATCCATCTAGTACAACATCCACATGAAATAATAATGATAAGTCCAATGTTTAAATATTACATTTCAAATGCTCATTCATCCTCTGTACATGTCACAGGGTATGACAAGTTCAAAGAATATACATATGTAGAATAAGGTACATCATCTTATTCTAATCCATGATACATCAAAGTAAAGATAATCACATGATACATCATCATAAAAGACATATACATCCATCATAAAGATTAAACAAAATAAACTAAGTGCACGGTTCTTCCCAACCGTTAATAGCATTATTAGACCATCGTGGGCCCTAGATGTAGTGCCTGCCCCTGGTTTGCATTTTGTTATCATTGCTGAACTCTTTTAGAGCTAGTTTCATGTTGATGGTTAATAACATTATTATGAGATTATGAGATATTTTGCTATGGATTCAGTTGATATGTGATGAGATTACTTAGACTCTACATTTCACGTATGTATGATGATTATTTTCAGTGTTTGCAGTTATTAATGATGATTAGTAAGATGATTTATTATCATATGTGTTTTCTTATAGATACTTACCCCATACTTGCATGTGTATGGTGTGCATGTTTGCTTTGTGTGTTTGCTTTTGTATGGTGTGTCTGATGTGGTTAAGGAAGGGAATCGTAGTCACTTGCTAGTCGGGATCTACACGATGCACCACTTCCTGTCATTGCTTGTTTAGTTTAGTATATATTGTGCTTGTACATGCATAATTTTTATGTAGGTTGCAGGTACCGGATATCGACTTTCTTGAATTGCCAAGATGAGCGTACCCTATCACATTATCTCAATGATAAGAGAGGGGAAATAAATTCTCAAGTCCAAATCCCAACCCTTTAAGCCATTTGTTCTAATTAAAAATTAAGACAAGTATCTGAGTTGAGTACCCTCCGAATGCGTTAGATTATGTAATTCGTGATATAAACTCCTTGATTTGATTTGTATGTATATTGGCTATGATTGATTTTTCGTATTTTTACCTTTGTGAGTCTTTGGAGTATTTTCTATTAATTAAGCTTAATTAAAAGATTTATTTAATGATTTAATTTAATAAAAAATTAATATGGTATTTTGATATTTATTTTATTTAATTAATTAAAAAATTAATTAAATAAAATAATTAAATTGGAAGATAAAAGTTATAATATTAAATTTAAAATGTGACAATATTTATTTTAATAATAATATATTTGGAGCTCATATTTAAATAGATGACTAAATAATATTATTATTAAAGCTAATAAATATTTTAGCAATAAAGTTTTGGAAAATAAAATTTAAAAGTGAAAAATATATTTTAAATTATTAAAAGATTCTAAATCTTATATGATTAAAATATAAATATATTAAGATTGAAAAGTGGAGATATTAAAGTTAGTGCATGAGACTTAATAAATAAAATTGGAAAGAGTAAAGTAAATTGGAGTTATAAGCTTGCATGGGAATTAACATGTGTCAACAACACGGGGGTTAGTGCATCAATTAAGCACAAAGTGTCTACAATTCTATGACTCATCAAAAAAGAATTGAAAAAGACCCATGCTTAGTTGGTGACACCTTTCAGCAGTTTCAAGAAGTATTCCAAAAGTTTCTTGAGAGCTCTTGATATTCAGACATTTATAGAAGTTTAAAAGAAAAGTTTAAGAAAAGCTACAAGTTTAATGAAAGCTACAAGCTTAATGGAAGCCACGAGTTACAAGCAAAAATAGAAGCTTCAAAGCTTACATGCATGGGAGGAGATTCATATGCTCATATATTTTCTACTTGATTCTATGCTCCTTCTAGCACTTCTAATCACTTAGAGGATTCGATCGGCTTGAATTGTTGGAAGAATTGCGAATGATGGAGAAGGAAGAGATTTTCTATGGACTTCTGAAGCATAACAAATTATCATCAGTGTCCAGGTGCACTTGTGATATTCTCATATTTCTTTGGCACTCTTTCTCTTCCTGTCATCATCATATCTGTTTTATGTGTCTGAATACTCTTTATGATTGAATCTACTATTTAAAATTGGAATCAAGATATTTTATTTGGTTGAGAAGAAAATATTATAAAAAAATCTTAGATCCAATTAAAGAGAAATAATTAGATCTTAATCGAGTTTGGGTTCGAATTTATATTGTGAAATTAGATAGACAAGATTAAGAATTAAAATAAAAATTTTATGGTGAAAATTCGAATGATTAGATGTAATCTTTTTATCAATTATATTTTTAGATGCATATGAACAAACCCTTTTATGGTTAAATTTAGAGAACAATTATTTTAAGAGAAAATTCTTAATTCATCACAAATTGCCATGTCGCTGCCTCTTAGATAGATCCGAATTCAGTCATTCATAACTTTTTATCGGAATCGAATTTATTCGATCGCTCCGGTCAGAATCGGCGCAACTTGGCCCTCTCCAACATATTTAAATTTCAGCCCGATCCAACGGTTGATTAAGGAGATATGATCGTCGTACTGGGACTATTTTATTCAAGAACGGATGTCTCTTCATTTCCCATAACCAAGAGTTCTTTATGCTTAAACTTCACAAAAATAATATATCAAAGTAATATAATTAGAATTTAATAATTATTTAATTAGTCTAAAGACTAATAAGAATGTTTTAAATTAATTAATGGAAATTTTTAATAAAAAGTTTGTGGATGGAGCTGATGGATAGAGATATTGAATTCAATAGAGAATGGATGACTTTTAATATTAATTATTTAATGTATATCAAATACTATTTAATATATAGTTAAAGGGTGGTAAAAGTGTTTAATGATAATTATTAAGAGACTCAAATTTTAATGATATTAAATTTAGATTTAAATAAGAATTATTATATTGACAAGGAGTCATAGTTATATTATAACATTGTTATAACATAGCTACGATTTGAATTATTGATATGCCTTAAAGATTAGTTAAATAATAACTAATGAGGCTTATGAAAATATAGTTTGATGAGTTTACTATTTATTAATGTTTGTTAGGTCTAACAAACTATTAATAAATAATGGTTTAAATAGTTAACAACAAATTTGATTAGAGATAATCTATTGGAAATTATTTAATGAATTAAAGATATTATTGCAATCTTTCCTTATTAGAATCTTATTAATATGCATTAGTTTTATATGATCTATTATCTAATCTAATTAAATCAAATTTAATTAAGATTAGTTAATAGTAGAAGAAGTGTAGTTAATTATTAGTCAATCTAAGTAAATGGATTAAAAGAAAAGAGATTTTAATATAGTTTATATAGTGAACTTTTTATATGTATATTGAATACTATTAAACAATTTTAGAGTTATTTAATGAAGATGATAATGTTAAGAATTTGAAAATTATTCATGTTAAAATCTACAATGAGTCTTATTGGTTTGTGATAGGGATCTTTTTCAAACAACTTTTGTATAGACAAAATATTATTAAAACAATTAGAAAATGGAGTCTAATGGTTGATTTTAATATTGATTAAATAATTGTAAGATGATAAGTTATATTATGTTGATTTAAATTTAAAAATTCTAAATGACATTGGATTAAGATTGAATTATTATGTTATTAGTTAATACGTTTGAATACCCTAATAGTATTAAAAGTTAACTAATGAAGTTCTGTGTAAAAGTTCTCTAGATTGATTATTTATAGTTGTGATAAGTTTATTATTTATTAATGTTTGTTGGGTTTAACAAACTATTAATAAATAATAGTATAAATAGTTTAAATAGTTATCAACTAATACGAATAGAGTTACTCTAAAGGAGATTAGTTAATGATCGAAGTACTGTAAAAGATATTAATCAAATTGAATTGGTTAATAATTTGGAAGATTATCAGTTAACTGAATCAACGTACATAGGGAAAACTTATTTGAGATAATAATACCTGGTATTGAGGATTTATTATAACTTGTTGTTATTAAAATATAAATGAGAACTTTGTTGAAGAGTGATGAATTTGGTTAGTATAGAATTATTAATAAGATTTCCAATATAGCTTGTTATTAATTATTAACAAGATTATTATTATTGAATTATTAATATGATCATTTGAGTATTGAATTATAGTTGACTTTTAACTTACAGAATTCTAGTTAGTTATTAGTCAACTGATGTTAATTAGAACGTTCCTGTGGTTATGCAATTATTAATTAAATCAATTAATAAGAGTTAATTAGATTTAATTAATAATCAAGTTATGTAATAGAAATTTATTTGATATAATTCTTTTAACAAGATTGCAAATTATCTATATTGAAGTTGATAAGTCTTATGACTTGAATTATGAATTTGGATATTATATGGTTGTCAATGATGATAACGATTAAGTTAAAAGAATCAAACTTTAGTAATACTTAATTAAGTTTCTAATTGAAAACTAATAAGATGTTAAGAGGTTATACATGGTGTACCTATGTTAATGAATTGAGATAAATAAAGTTATCTTCTTCTTATTCGAAGATTGATAATTGGTTCTTTTATAAATGAATAATGATCCTTTGATTATGAAATGTAGAAGTAACATTAAGGAAGAGTTATCCAATTAGTACTATGGATCTTAGCAAATAAAGCACATGATTTAATAAGTAAATATTTACCCTTAAGCTATTCTTAGAATATAATTCTTATTAATGGAATGATTATGCTATCGGGGAACAAACAGGTTGACTTGTAGGTCAAATGATGAAACTTGAGACACTTGAAAATATACTTGCAAATAGAAAACTGGAAACTTCTACACTTGAATCAACTATGTAAGATAGCAAAACCAAAACATGTGTTTGCATCGTGTATTCTTTATGCTGCTTGTTTTGAGTTTTTGGGTTGGCTAGTGTTGACCAATCCTAGGTTGTTACCAGAGGCTCAGGGGTTATGAGATGTGATGGCATGTTGATCTTATTTGGTCTCGATCTTTATAAGCTCAACCATGGTTATGTGATCGTATGCTCTATGAAATGTTTGTATTTATTGATTGTTATTGTTCATCAGTCTTCATGTGTGAAGCTAAGATGTATGCGTATGAGACACTTGAGCTAATCATTTTTGAGTCATCAATCAGTTATCCTTGGATTAATTTCTAGTCACCATGATGGGACTAAAATGTGGATTTATTCTTGATGATGTCATGTTGTGACATGTTTGACTCAACTATTTTGGAGTCTTCGATCAGTATGATTTTGAGATATTCTTGGTTGCTTGTTGAGAACCA
The DNA here is from genome assembly GCA_028749045.1 of Cupressus sempervirens. Classification (NCBI taxonomy): domain Eukaryota; kingdom Viridiplantae; phylum Streptophyta; class Pinopsida; order Cupressales; family Cupressaceae; genus Cupressus; species Cupressus sempervirens. The sequence continues at coordinate 261,336,877 of CM053786.1, read as the reverse complement.
ATGATTATGGTAATTTATTTTGAGATATATTTTGGTTATTGAGAACCAATGGATACTTATGATTATCAGTAATGCCTTCAGTTGCCAATAGAGAACTGTTGTGGTCATGATTTTCTATGGATGCTTTTCGGATGCTCATGGAGATTTGATGATTCTTATCTTGGAGATTTGATGCTTATTTGATGATTCTTTTTATGGATTATCTTTTATGATTTTGAGATTTATGATTCCATGAGCATTAGGGTAGGATATCTGCATGTAGTGACGGGAAGTGGCTTGCAATGGGGGCCGGGGTCCTAAGAGGCTGCCAGGGTAACTCATTGTAAGTTGGATTAATAAGTGATAACATTCACACCTAATACTAACTGAATGAACCTAAAAAGATAAGAGTTTTGGTTCTCGCCCATGCCTTGAGTGCTTGTATAGGCTAGGATGGGAGTAGTGAGAACGCATGGTTGCGACCTTGCATTCCATAGTATGCCTCGTTAGTATGAGAGGATACTAGTGGCCGCATGAGATCTGTATGTACCCGTGGAGTTTAGCTAACTGCCAGGGTAACTTGTACAAGATAAATGCGATGACACTTTCCCGCTTGCATAGTAGGTTCCTACATGTCATTGTGTGCCTTTGGGAAGTAGATGTCAGTATCGTGTTTGGAACCTTTGAGTTAGTATACTTTTAGGATTCCTGGACTATAGAGATTTGTGCTATGTGTTATGGATAGCCTTTTTGAGACTTGAGATTATCTCCTCAGCATGGTGGGAGTGGACGACTTAAGTACCACGTGGTCGGGTGGTAGTGTATTTTTCACTCTTATCATTTGAGATTCATTGAGACATCGTGGCTGATGCGTCCTTCGTGATGCTGGATATGTATCCTTTCATTGATGATTAACATATGTTAGATGATGTTATCTTATGCTTATATTTGCATGTTAGATTACTTTTTACATATGATGTTGTATATGTTAGGAGTGACATTCCTATTATGTTAATACCGATGATCTCTTCGGTGTTTTGGGATGTTACGCACGGAGGGATGGCTAGGACCCACGATGGTCTAATGATGCTATTAACGGTTGGGAGGAACCGTGCACTTAATTTATTTTGTTTGATCTTTATGATGGATGCATATGTCTTTTATGATGATGTATCATGTGATTATCTTTACTTTGATGTATCATGGATTAGAATAGGATGATGTACCTTATTCTACATATGTATATTCTTTGAGCTTGTCATACCCTGTGACATGTACAGAGGATGAATGAGCATTTGAAATGTAATATTTAAACATTGGACTTATCATTATTATTTCATGTGGATGTTGTACTAGATGGATTCATGTATGTTAGTTAGTTTAGATGTAATTCAACGTTAAGGGATCTTTAAAGAATGTAATCGGTTATGTATGTTATGTTTACTTTCAGATGGACATTGCTATTGCTTCCATTATTAAGTACAAGTTATATGTGGTATTTACTTTCATGTTATAAAAAAAAAAAAATGTTACCAAACTTAGTGAAATTTTAGGTTAATTTTTTGGATCCCTTGGCGGGGCATTACATCCATGGTGCCTTATCAGTTAGAGATCCACCTTAACTATGTTGCTTCAAACTCACCAAAACCAACTCTCCATGTGCCTCACTTAGAAGTCCTTCTCTTTGCCTCTCTCCCTAGTCTCTTTGCATCCACTGGACCTTCCCATGGCCCTTGATAGAACTTCCATATCTATCAACACAAAAACACAACATATTCCTTTTGTAGCAAGATGGATGAGCACCTGCAACATAAAAATCATTAACAAATCAAAACCAAATCTTCAAGGTCCTAGTGTGCATTGCCTCCCTCTGTGCTCTACCCACACACTCAAGATCTTCAAACTCTGATACCAATCTGATGCAGTACATCTTAGAAACCAAAAAAAGAGAGGATCCTTTCATATCCTTTCATCATCAATTCAATAATTTCATAATGTAAAGGCATCTTATGAGGTCAAACACAACATGTTTTAACACAAAAATATCAACCCTTCTCCATTTGCATATCTTGATTTCTATATCTAATTCCTTTATTCATAAATTATTTTCCAAAATTCTTCTTGAATTTTTTTTTTGGTGAAATAATTCTAAATTATACCTATTAAAACATATCCAAATCTTAGTACAATATAATTTACCAATTAGAAATTATGTTATCTACACCGAGACCCATTTTTTCTGTCATAAACCAGAAGTAAAACATGTAACCCTGATTAGGGAATCAAATATCTTTAAAAAAACAAATTCAAATAACACCAAACCAATTTCACATTATCCATTTGTGATTCTAGTTTCCAAATCTGTAAGCCATTAATTTTTTCAATACATTAATCATTATATAATCACAAATCTTTGCTTGCAACACCATTGAAGGCATTTAAAAACCAATTTTCACTCAAATCTTCACAACTTTCACAAATCTACATTAAAAATTTTCGAACAAAAAAGAAATGAATTTAATTCACTTATCTTTCCAATGAATCCATTTAGAGTTCCTTAACCATCCATATGTGTCCATACCAAATGTTGCAACATGACTATTTGTAAGAGTTCCCAAATCTGAAAACAATAACTTTCACCAAAATGATCATAACTTCCTCAAAAATAAATGAAATTACTCCAAACCAAAGAGAGAATAAAGATAATTCATATCACTATCCAAATATAAAATTATATAGGGTTTCAAGGCTGTGCATATCTGTACAAGGCTTGGAACCAACACGAATCCAAAAAAACAATCAAAATAGCAATAGTTGACAACACCAAAAATTCTCCAAAATGATTCTTTCTTCTCCTTATTATCATTAATTTATTTGGAACAACCATTACAATGCTTTTATAGGATTTTGTATAGTTGAGAACTTCCTAACTAACTTTTGAACCAACTTGTTACATTCTTTAACCCTTTTTTTGCACTTTTTGCATAGTTTTAAAGTTGCAACATTTAAGCAACTTTTACATTTTAGAAATTTTGACCTCACAACTTTGTTCCAACCTTAAAAAAAATGTCATAATAGAATATTAATCATCATTTACAATAATTTTACCCTTCCTTGGGTTTACAAACAAATTTTGACCTCTTGACCAATTCATGACCTTACTAAGACAACTAGGGCAAATTGACAACTTTCACAATTTATGACAAGATGGCTTCATAGCCTTTACATCTTGACCCAAATTAAAAATAAATGACTCAAATGGATTTAAATATCTCAAATAAGGAATCTTAGCCTTCTCATATTCTTTTAATTTAGGTGCTCCTGCACCACTTAGATATGAGTTTTTAGGTGGGAAAACAATACAAGATGACCAGAGAGCATAATTAAACTAAATAAACCCTCAAGGCTCTTTGAGCTTTAGGCTCCACAAACACTAGGTTAAGGTCAACCTAGTTGACCTTGATTATTCTAGGTTGACCAGGTCCTATAAGGTGGACAAGAGAGCCACGTAAAGATCAAACGGTTGCCAGGAGGAATAGAGAAGAAAGTGGAAGGAAACAAGGAAAAGATAACATCAAGCACAGGTTTATCCATGATTCAGGAAAGACATTATGGAAAGGGTGCTAAAAGGTATAAAAAGGAAAGTGTGTCAATTCTAATATTGTACAAATGATAACATTAATATAGATATGTCACCCTTACACAAATGACATTGACTCAACATGAATAGTCAAGGTCACTATCTCCTAGTGTCACTGTTGGGGATATAGGTACGCAATTAATTTTTAATTCAAGGTGAATGTATCTGGTACCTATTCAAAAAATAGCAAACATCAAGTGTAGATGCTTAATATATAAATATTCAAAGCACATATAGAAAAATAGTCAAGTGAAGGAGAATAAGACACCATGTAGATCTCACAAGGGACTACACTTCCATTCCCACTTTGTACTAGCACCAATGAGTAATGCACATAGCAATGGTATAGTACAACATAACAATGTATAATTATATGATAATGAATTTGAATTAAATCATTTAAATAATCACACATATATATACATATACTTACATACATATATACATATACATATACATATACATACATACATACATATATATACATATACACACACACACATATATATTTATTTATAAACATATATATGTATATATATCCCAAAATTTCTTCATGCTCCAGCTTTCAATCCAAAAATTTATTGCCTGAATGTTTGTTGTCAATTAGTGCTGGCAGATGCTCTGACTCACAATGTCCAAACACTTGGTGAAAGGCATGTTTGATTCATGTTTATGATCTGGACATATTAGATAGCCACAGGAGAAAGTTTTGCATATACAAACATCTAATTGTTTCCTTTTTTAGGTCAAGTTATGGTATATTGAAGATTTCATGCATGGAAAAAAATATCTGTTCAAGCTATCTGTATTTTTGAGATAGAACACGCCTGTGTAAAGATATCTTTGAGTTGAGCCTTCTACAGGGTTAGATATATATATGTATGTATGTATTTATGTATGTGTGTATGTATGTATACATATACATATATATGTATATGTATACACACGCACATATATGTATATGTATACATAAATACATATACATATATATAATATATATGTATGTATGTATGTATATATATGTATGTATGTATGTATGTATGTATGTATGTATGTGTGTGTGTGTATATAAAGGTAGATATCCATAACATAGAGGCACACAAATCATGATTCCAATAACATCCATCACATATCACTTAAAGGCTAATATAAATTTATCATTTCCTGATTATTCTAAGCATATACCAATGGAAATAAATAACTCAATAACATGTATGGCACAATACTTTCTAAAATCCAAGACAATCATCTCGACATAACACTAGTAACCTCCAAAGTAAAATATACTAGGTAACATCATAAGGCACCATCATATAGACTAGAATAAGGTGTTGTAGTCAAATGCATCATACAATGTAACCATTGTTCATATCTCAAGGGTACTCATAGAATAACATCGTGATACCATACAAATCAAGGTAATCACTAGCACACACCTTAGTGAAACCATCAAATGAATCATAAGTCTCATATGTTAGACATGAACATAACTAGTTTGCTAATACAACAACGAAAGTCAAATCATCCCAAGGGTGTGGACCACTCATAGTCCCAACATGATTACTCAAAAATAAAGATCATTAAGGTCACATCCATCATGATGGCATACAAAATGTAAATGTGAGAGGCACTATAGCTTGTAGACTGCCTGTACACTTGCCATAAACTATCAATTTGATATCAATAAAAAAACTTGGAATATGTGAGTGCCCATCGTGCAAGTTTATTTGTTGGTCTTGGTAAGGTTTAGTCATCCTATTGCTCCATTTTTTGGCCTATTGTCAGGGCCCTTATGTCTTGATTAACATTACAATTATGATGTTATTCTATGCCTTTATATGGCTTGGGTTTTATCTTATGTTCATCGGGGACATGTCCCCTCCCCAAAAGGCCAAGTTTTGGAAACAGGGGTGTCCCTAGGATGAGGAAATGGCTAGGGGACATCCCCACCTCATCCCCCTTTTCCAAAAATTCCTAGAAAATGTCCCAGAAACTTGGGGACTTTGGATTTTTTTTGGGGACAACCATATGTCCCAAGGGCGGTTGGGGATGTCTTGGGGTCTTAGAAGTCCCTAAGATGCATGGGCATCTCTGATTTTATAGACAACATCAACATTTTTAAAAATATTAGTCTTTTTATCAAACATTTTATTTTTTTAAAGTTTAAAGTGGGCCCCTCTTTCCAAGTTCACCCTAACATGCTTATTATTGTTTGATAGTTAATTTTTGCTATTTGAGGCCCTTTGATTAGTATTTGACAATATTACATTAATAATCATGGGAAATTTAATATTGTTGTTACAATCATGCTACACACTCAAAATTATACAACTGATTGTTTGCAAGGTGTTGGAAAAGTCTAAAAACTACGTTATAGACCTAGAACATGCATACTTATGCCATTTTTTGGCTATACATCAATGTTTAGTTGGTCTTGGGTTGACCTGGGTCCTTTGTGGAAGATATGGTGAATATTGGAAGTTGCATCAATATATCGTCTTACTGTAACAAACCTATATCATGATTAGAACTATAAAGAGGACCTTTTTGTATTAAGTTTAGTCCACTTACAATGAATTGGAAGTGTAGTTTTAGAATTAAATAATAGTAGTGTGTTTCAATTTAGAAGGTAAGTTATTGTTCTTGTTGTTATTGAAAATGAATTTCTAAATTATGTTCTTAGGTAAATTTCAAAATTTCATGTTATTATTATAATATGACATGCATATTTACAATAATTTTAAATAATGAATGCATTATAACATATTGAGTATTGAGTTTGATTATTAAAATGTTTTATGTTAAGGTTCTATGAAGTTTAAATGGCATGGTTTATCCATGTCTTTATATGAATGTAATGTATATATGAAAATTTCCCTATATAATTTATATTTTTACTATTTCTAGATAGTCGTCCATTTTTTCTGTCCCCCCGTCTCCAAAATCGGCCAATTTTTTTGCCGTCCCAGAAACTTATACTGCTGTCCCCTGTCATCCTCCTTTTGGAAACTTAAGGGAACATAGGTTTTTTGTACTCTATGTTTTGAATGTCAGATGGAGTATTATTAGTGTCTGATATTAATTGGCAACATATTTATTTCATTTTGTAGTTCTTCTTCTCCACATGTTGCTATATTACCTTTAAGTTCTTGAATTCAGGGTTTTTAATTTGTTTTGAATATAGAGTATTGGGAAGATAGATTTGAGTCTATATATTATACAATTTTTTTGCAATTATTTTAATTTGACGTGTTTCCATATTGACGAAGTCGTCCAAATTTTTTGGGTCACGATTGGCTTGCCTCACATCCATCTATTCTCTTCTCTATGGTGGCTTCAAGGTTTATTAGAGCTATAGTAGATCTTAGGATTTGCTAATTTCCTCATTGTTTGATGAAGATGTTCTATTTCACTTTCTCTCATGTTGTAGAATAGATACTAATTCTTTTCTCATTGTTGATATTTAATTCGTGTGTGTGTGTGTGTTCTCATTGTTGATATTTAGTTAGAGTGTTAGAGTGTGTGTGTGTGTGTGTGTGTTTTCTCATTATTGATATTTAGTTAGAGTGAGTGTGTGTGCGCGTGCGTGCACGCTTTTTTGATGGATAAGAAGCCAAAATTAAGATTAAATTTAAGACTTCTTAGAGTAAAGGCTATATAAACTCTTGACTATATATAATCAATAATTTAATTTACATAATAGAAATGTAAGAAAATATTATTATAATATAAAGCCTTGCTAGAAAGTCTAAACATTTTAAATTTAACTATGTAATGAAGTCTGAATAATTCCAAAATCATTAAAAAGATTTGAGATTCGTTATTAGCTTTGGCCATAAAGTTCATGCCATCTCAATGGATCTCACAAGTTGATCTCGTTTAAACATATTAAATTTAAGAATTAAAATAATGTTATACTATGTTTCTTTTAAAATTTCTGATTTTAATTTAATAAAAAGCTGATAGAAGAACTAATCTAAGCGTCTTCCTTCATGCGGTTGTAAATAGCTTTACAATGACGAAGCCGACTATTCCAATGAGCATATCAGATGCTGCAATGGGTTCTCAGATTTAAGAGAAAAATCTTGTTTCTTATATATAAACCTAATTTAATTAAATTGATTCAGAAAACGTGGTTACAAATAATCATCGAGAAGCAGATAAATGTGAGAATTGCAGTTTCGTAAGGAAACACCTGCAAAAGAAAATCTTCTGTTAGAAACTGTGATCATTATTCTCAATTTTATAATCCGTTATATAAGGATTCAAAGGTGGGTCTAATGGTGGCCGAATTTCTCCTGGAAGAATGGCAGAGTTTAGGAATAACCAGCATATTCATAATATTTTTCCTTCTGGACATATGGAGAGCACGCTCAAACATTGCACATTGGATTCCAGGGAAAACAGTGATGTTGGGTCTGACAATCCACATGGTACACATGATTGGATTCTTCCAATCAGATGTTCAATTAACTGCAAACAAACTCAAGATTTATGGAGCAAGGCTTTCACTCTATGTATTTGCAGGGTGTTTGCTGCCAGGCATGGCAGAGCCAGGGTCAATATCACGCTACTTCAACATTGCAACTATTTTTGGAAGCTTGGGGTTCCATATTTTCATGGAGATCACGAAGAACTACAATGTATGGAAGGAAGATGACTGGAGATGGTGCATTGTGTATCATGGGGTTTTGACTGCCTCCACTGTATTTCTTTTCTTGTTTTTAACTCTGGTAGTTTTAGCAGGGCAGTCTATTCGTGAAAGGCTGAGAATAACTATTCCCATAATTTTATCACAGTATGATGAGAATGAGAATGTTCCAGAGGACGTATGGGAGAGCTTTGAAGTTGAGGTTCTCAAGACAAGGATCATAGCCAGGGCTTGTCAACCAGAGTATGCCTTGGCAAGGTCACTTTGCAGCACCATAGCTGCTTTCATTGCTTTCATTTGTGATGTGATCTTTGTTTTCAAAGTGGTGTCTTTGAAACCATCAGCTAATTATGGAGTGGGAGATGATGAAGGGAATTTGGGGAATTTGATATTTTGGCTTCAGAATGTGTTTATTGCAATAGGATCTGCAGTCATTTTCTACAGGTGGCTCATGGCTGTGTTTTATTTCTCAACTTCTGCTTGGAAGAGGTCTAGAAATTTCATTTTTGTGGAGACCATTGGCTCCGATACAAGAGAACACGAGGTCATATCAAGGCTTTGCCCAATGGTTTGGTACATGAGTAGACAAATTCTTGCAATGTATATAAAACTGAGCTTGGCTATTCCATCACCCACTTTGAGAACGGTGTTGTGGGTAACCCTAATTTTTTTGTTAGCAACCCTATTTGTTGTGCCCTACTTTGTGTTCTTAATGATCATATTAACTGGACTTGTAGTCACAGTTGTTGTGTCATTCATGATCCGTTTTCTGTTATACATCAGCATATCCAGTTGGTATTTGTCATCTCTTTTGATATTTAGAAATAGGGTTTTGAGTCAGTATCTGTTTGGAGTGCACAAGAGTGTTTGGCAATCTGTGATTGAGGATAGTGAGTTTGTGAGATACAAACAAGCATTGGGGAAAGTCTGTATGCCAGGAGAAGTTCCTGCCAGCCTCTGGATAACTGATAGGAGTTCTATCAATCAAACAAGGCTGAGTTTTCATGAGGCTTATCACAGAGGGCAGAGCTATGGAGAACTGATTGAATTGACTACAAAGAGTGTTGATGCTAAACAGGGTCCTGGTAAATATGTGTTTATGCTTGAAGAATTACGTTCCATGATCATCAAGGGATATATTTTGGGTATGAGAGAGCCCATTTGGAAGATGACGGCTTACTCCATAATAAGAGTAATCAAAGAGGTAAGAAGAGCGGCAGAGGAAGAAGAAGATGATTTTGTGAGTAATGCTTATAATCAAGCAAGAGACCTTTTGGATTTTGTGGACAATCCAGAGGATGCAGTTCAAGACCCAGTTTATTTGCTTGCAGGAAACACTAGTGTTGAAGAATTTGCGTTTTTGAAAGCAGTGAGCAATGCCCCAATCGCTGAAATGCTTTTTCCAAACCCTAAAAAAACAACAATAAATTGGTTCTGTGAGCACTGCAAAAAGCCCATTAGGGTTTGCCAAGGGAGGAAACCACTTGTTTCTCCTGAAACCATTAAACTCAAAGCTGCACTCAAGTCCATATGGATGATGTTTGACAAAGCTAAGGAGGTTCTTACAAAAGAACATATCTTGGGAGAATGTCCCCAAGCTAAAGCAGGATATTCAGACAGATCTATACAGGCCAATTACAGCTTGTACATGGTATGCAGATTGATCTTGGACAATAACGATTATAATAATGTAAGGGAAGTGCTTGATGAGCTTGAGTGCTTCTTTGGAGATGTTGTTTCTTCCTGCCTCTTAGAGTTACCAGATGTGGTGGTACAGTGTTGCAGACAATGGGCTGCCAACTTTAAGGAAGATAAGATAGTGAAAGCAATCAAGATAGCAGGGACTGCCAGGGGAGTAATGCAAAAGTCTGGACTGCAGCTTAGAAGAAAATGGCAAAGAAAGGATCCTCCTCCTGAATGGACGGTTAATCTCACTGCACTTCAACCTGAAGAGGCTGAAGCTTTTGGTTCTGACCATGACACCTCTGAGTGCTCTGATATAACTTGTGACAGATGATTTATATTAAGTACAGTTTATACTATTGTTTCAAACAAAAAATATCATTCTTCATTGATTAAGGAGTCAAAAGTTCAAAATTTTCATTTCATTCATAATTCTAACATTTACCTTGGTCTTTCTAAAAGATCAGAATCTCCAATATAAAACGGTCGCCTCTTGTCTTAACTTTTTTTCTTGTCTTTCTTTTCCAATCTTCTACAAGGAATTTGTGACTCCTTGGCTCATTTGAAAGAAAATATTTGTGTCTCCTTAAGATGTAACAATCCAACTACCTCATCTGCTTTTGAGTCTATATATCATGATTTCAATAACTGTCACCAACTGATCCCACAAGTTTGGTAAAGAAACAACAATTTCGTGCAATGATTTCCTCCTCTCTCCACCACCATCCTCACACCAAGTATAAACATATTTATTAAGAAATTTCGTTAAATAAAGATTTAACTCAATAAATCTCCCCCAACTTCTCACCGTGAGTTGTAGTGGTGGATTCTTCATGCATATTTAACAATACAAGTTCTACCAAACAAAAGTTAATGAGACCCTTCAATTTCTTATCCATTGTTTGTTTATCTTCTAGTGAGTCTTTGGATCTTTATATTACAATCTATAGATCTTTATCCACAAATTTATCCGCCATCTGGGACTTCTAAAACTTGAATTTTGTACCTCAATATTTCTCCATGTACTTTTCATTTTTCTTGCAAAATGGTATTTTGCACAAACTTTCATGAGCTAAAATAAAAAAACATAATGGATTTTTCTGAAAATTTCAGCGTTTGACCTTCATGATCTGCATAGTTTGTAGTAAAAAATAACAAAAAATCACTATATTTTCGTGAATCTAGGAAAAAAATTGACTTTATTTTGTTGCATTTTAGGTGGAGATTAGCCTGTCCCTTAAAAAAAATCATTTCCTTACGCTTGGAGTATGATGTAATCATACACATTGACAAATTGAATATAAGGTAATCATATACATTGACAAATAAAAGGAAGCATAGGGATAGAATATGTTTCTTACACTAATTAAGATTTGTGCACAATTGTTTATATGATTGCATAAAACACAACTAAAATATATTTGAACGTAGACTTATAAAAGAAAAGTACTTTTGAGAAAGAAATGCCATCATCTAAAACATGAGGTCAAATGTAATCATTGTATTATGTGAGATTCCATCACTGTTATGCCTTACGTAAAAAAGTTTCAAGGTACCGAAATCTTGCAAGGTAATTCTGACAAGTGGAGTTCAAATGTCCAAATTTGGAATAGTATTGCACATGAGTGTGGATCCAAAACTTGTTTCCAACAAATATGTCACGTCTCGCATGTCAACATGCCTTGTTGGTTTCTTATATGGCAATCGAGTCAATTTTTGATTGGTCAACCTTTCTGTTTGGACAACAATTAAGAAATATTTAAGCTATTTTTCCAGTTTTGTAACTCAAATGCATTAGTTAAGATGAATCAATGATCAATTTAATGTGTAGATGTATGACTATGAAATCGTATTTCATTTCTTATATGATTATAGCATGTGATGTATGCCACTCATGATTATATTTAATGTTTATATCTAGTAATATTATCTTGGTTACTGACTTGATATTTGTTATGAGTCTCTGAGTGGTTGTAGGGCCTGACGGGATGAGAGTGCGGCACCTCTCGGAAGGGGATGAACCGGATGATCTCATAGCCCACACACCACTTAAGATTTGATGCAAATAATTGATATCACATTTTACTCTAACCGAATTCTTGTATGTTCTATGAGATGTGATGAAATTGGTAATAATGTATCATTTATAATAAGTAAATTGTTAGCATATTAATCATTTGCTTGACTAGATGAGTTGTTCATGACAATGAAAATGTAGTATTTCGTCTTGAAGACAACTTAAATGCATTTTGATTTAAAATTCAATAATAATCTTGACACATTATATACTTTTGTTATAGACCTTCCCAACATAATAATAATAAAAAATGACACTAACTTATTCATTTTTTTTACATATAACTCTTTAGATTTTCTTATGGAATTGCACTTAGGTCAGTTATTTTCTCCCAATATTTATAAAACAACAAACATGCATTCAGGGGTAACAATGGGTGGAGAAGGGAAGGTGTTTGTTCAAGCTGTGAACAACATTATTTTCAGGTTCTTCTTTCTCTTCCATGTGAAAACTTCAAAATAAGTCTTTACTTTGACAGAAAATTATGTAAATGTTAAGGTGCAAGTTTAATCTAAATTTGGTATTTTTCTCTGTTAAAGCTTCTTGAAAGAAATTGTTGTTTGATTAACTCTGTGCCCTAGCCGTTCAGGCATAACACATCCCGAAAACAGTATGATTTGAGTATGAAACGCACAGAAGGAAGATTAAAAAGAAAACAAAGGAAGGTCCGCCGGTTCAATTAACTTTCTGTAACTTGATTTTGAAATCAACCCATACCTTACCTTAAAACAATGACAAATGTATGACCTGAACTCTAATGTGCAAACAAAACAAAGAAACTTGCTGAGCCTTCAAACATCTTTATTAGATTCCTCCCGGGTATCAAAAAACAACATTTCTGTACTAGCAACGTTTTTGGGCGCAATAAGAAAACTGCAGCTGCTTAAGAATTGTGAGATTGAACTAAGGCGTCTCTTTTATGGTGAATTGAATTACTTCATCCTGTTTTCTTCTTTTTATTCTAGACGATTTTGTCTGCAAGAATATTTTGATAGGAGCGTTCTTATATCTGCACTTTATTTCCAACTATGGAGACTGATTGGCTTGTATGAAATGCCAGCTAGGAATGTGAGGGAAATTTATTCTGTTTGTTGCCAAGATTTAAATGGATTATGAGTCATAGATATCACTAGCTTAAGACACAAATCTTTTCACTCCTTAGTCAGTAATGGGCCATACAGGAAATAAGGAGGACTAAATTAGGAAGAATCTGTACTGAATTAGACAATGTAGTTGAAGACAGTAACATTGGTGATTGATAAATCCATAATAGCCAGGAGTATTTTGAACTTAGTTCAAACTTAGACTTGGTGCCTATTATCTAAACCACGGTTTGTAGTATGTCTTTATTTATGGCGATATGGCGTTGTGTGTTGTTCCCAAATTATAATTCTTTAAATGTCTACAACTGTAATGCAACAATTCGTTCTAATGTGGATATATGATCCTCGTAGAAACATCTGCTATATTTCTTAGGGCCCGTTTGGTTGCGGGAATAGGAATACGTATTGCAGAATAGAAAATGGGGCTACGCATTCTTGTTTTCCATTTGGTTCAGCCAATATTTGATGGGAATTCTCAGACTCCAAAATTTATGTTTTCTAAAATTAAAAAAAATGGAATAGGAATACGTATTCCAATAACACCTATTTTGGTGGAATTGCAAAACCCCATTTTTGGGCCAAAAATGGAATACGCATTCCATTTTTACTTCGTATTCCAATTCCGTTTTGGTGCATCCAAACGAGGAATTCAAAATTTTTGGAATTTACATATGCCTATTCTGCTTGTATTCCGCTCGCCAAACAGACCCTTATTGAATAACTCTACCGAAAGTGTGAAATTATGGTCTATTTATCATGCATCAATGGTGCATAATGTCAATGGTTCGAGCAAAGAATGATGTGACGTTTATTTTCCCAAATGTACCATCCATGGTCTCTTAACAAAATGAACTCTAGGAATAAGTAGTGTTGTCTAAGTAATGGTGTGACTAGTAGTGTTGTGAATGGTTAAGTGCCTTAATTTACATGTCTATCACTATCTTTTCATTTATAATGCTTATAAGATTTTATTAAGATTAGAAATTAGATTGTTAAACTTTGGGTACATTCCTTGCTTTAAATTGAAATTACTCGTGGTGAAATCTGTGGTGTTTAGTGTGTTGAGTATGAATACACACATACACACGCTCCTTAAATTATTGTATGGACGTTGTCTTTTAGAATTATTGTCACTATTATGTTCATGAGAGATTCTATTCTATCTCAAAGAAGTAGACATAAAATTGGAATAACATTTATAGCTCCATGATAAACTGACTTTGTGATGTCCTCGGTGCTGTTGTTTATCTCCTTGCTGGTTAGGTGTAATGTGGAAATTGGGAGAGTGAGGATGGATGCATTCTGTTTTGCTTCAACCTATCAGGTTTTGCAAAGTAGGATTCATTACATTTTGTCTCTCTTTTCTGTAATGCTAATGAATTTAGTTCTTGGCCAAGCCATTTATCTTGTTGCATTTAATTATGCTATTAATGTAATGCATATGTGTCTAACTATGCTTACTTTTATCTCGCATATGAGTAGATATGCTTTAACTAAAAGAAACGTTACATTTGGGTAGATATGTTACAGGTTTTCTTTTAACTACATATGAGTAGATGTGTAACGTTCTTTTCTTTTCCCTACCACATTCCGTGATTAGGCTACTAGGCACATGATTGTATGTAGTATGTTTCACGACTGCACTAGATCCATCTGATCCATCTTATTCTAGGAAGTTAGACTTTTCATGCCAGAGTTGGGGCATTCTTCATATCAGAAAGAACCCCAGGGGAGTAAGTACTTTGTGGTTGGCATGGTAAAAGTGCCTGGGCCACACTCTTGTCTCAAATTGAAAATGGATGACATTTGATGGCTTTGGAGACCAAATACACAAAAGGACACATGTCAATTTTTTATGAAGCCTATTTTCTATTTTACATTCATCTTAAGGATGAACACCTGATGAAATTTTGTAAATGGATAATGTAATCATGAAGTGATGTGTGTTTGATCATACTTGTAATGGGCATTCGATGGATGTTGGATGTGTAGATCAACACCATAGACATTGTTGTATTATATTAGATGACAAACTAATTGTTATTGTTAAATTTAATTATTGAATAACGAATGGTTTTCTTTGACTTTTCAACTCACTTTCCTATAGGGGAATTTTTGCTTTTCTCGCAAAATGTGTGTTTAAACCCTAGGCCTTGGGCTACTATACTAACATGCGCCAATGTGTATTAGGCATTTGAGTTATCACCATGGCCACAAGAGATAACCATAGAGGTGGATCCAATAGTGGTGCACGAGTTGAAGAACCTAATGACAGGTTGGATTAGATATTGGCATTGTTAACTCAACAAGGGGCTTTGTTACAACAAGAAGGCTAAAGAATAGATACCCTAGAGCATGAGGCTTGAGGTACACACGTTAAGGAGGAGGCAAGGAAGCATGACAAAGATCAATGCTTAAAAGCCTTGCGCAAGAAAGAGGATGAATGAAGGAAGAAACGCGAGGATGATCAATTGGCTGAGGCCCTTAGGAGATTTGAGGAAGTGTAGAAGCCAGAAGTTGACCGTCAGATTTCTCTCATCAATACTGACATGGTACAAACAACAGTTGACTTGAGCAGAGATCTCAAGAAAGTGACTCTACCCATATTTTATCATAATTCTTTTGGGGAAGATGTTGAGGCATGGATTGCCAACATGGATAAATATTTTCTAGTTCAGAACCATACAGAGAAATCTAGAGCAGTTTGGGCCACATTTTAGCTAATGGGCGATGTAGCTACATGGTGGGAAAACGTTATGGCTAAAAAGAAATTTCACCATGGGGAGGTAACATGGGAAATTTCTTTACATCATTTCTGCAAAAGTTGGTTACTTTTCATCTATTCTAAGACAAGAAATCATCAGATTTCTACATGCTAGTTTAGGGGAATATGAACGTCACCCAGTACAATGAATTTTTTTGTCATTTGGTGAAGTATGTTCCTCAGTACCAACATGATGAATTTTTTAGAACTTGGAAGTTTTTCATTGGTTTGCAACCTGAGATATATAGTGAGGTAAAAATGCAAGAACCCGAGACCATGGATTTTGGTCAAAATGCAAGAACCTGAGACCATGGATTTTGCACTATGTAAGGCCCTTAAACAAGAACAGAGACTGAAGGATGCTTCTTCATCTAAATCCTCCAAACAAAAATATAAAAGGAAGTTCTAGGATAATAGGGGATATTAGACTAACAGGGGTATCAAGATGATAGCCAAAAAGGAAATGGAAAGAAACAACAAATCAGGAACATGAAGGAAAAAGGGCAAGAGAATTCAGACAAGAACATGAACAGGAAAATTGGAACAACAATAAGAACCAAAACAACAGGGGTGATCAGAATAGGAATAATGATAGGAGAGGCTCTAGGACAAGATGTTTTGTATGTGGTGGCAACCACTTTTCTACTAAATTCCCACAATGATCTAACAGTAGGGACTTTCCACCGCAACACCACATTCATGTTATAGTCAATCATAGGAAAGAAAAGTATCAGACCACTCCTATATGGATGATTGGTACACTTTTTGGTTATCTTGTTTGTATTCTTATAGATACTGGTGCTATTGAATGCTTTGTAGACCCTAAGATAGTAGCTAAGATACCTATTAGGGTATGTTTTATACTTGAACCTTCAACTGTAGAATGTGGTAACAAGGTTGAGAACATGGTAGAGCAATGCTTATTTTGCATTGAATAGAGGTCAACCTATATGTAGCGCCTTTGGGCTCATATGATGTGATCCTAGGCATCAATTGGTTAAGTGAACATAAAGCCTTAGTTAACTATAAAGATAAGGTAATGGAATGCCTTGATGAAATAGGTTACTCAATGATATTAAATGGTGTCAAATGACCACTTGAACTGAGACAAATAGCCGCTATGAAATTGAAGAAAGTAAGGAGAAAGGGGTGTTGTATATATATGGTGCATGTCAAGGACATGGAAGAGAAACCACCTCATCTAGAGGATTACTCCCTTTTGTAGGAATTTATGGATGTGTTTCTAGATGATCTACCCAAACTACCCCCTACGAGGGAGTTTAATTTTTCTATAGACCTTGTGCCAGAAGAGGAACCTCGGTCAAAGGTTCCCTACCACATGACCTCCACAGAGATGTATGAGTTGAACACTCAACTACAAGAACTCTCGGATAAAGGTTTCATCTGACCTAGCATATCATCATGGGAAGCTCTTGTAATCTTCGTCAAGAAGAAGGATGGTACCTTAAGGTTGCATATGTAGGAGGTGGAATAAAGGAAGAAATGTGAGGATGATCAGTTGGCTGAGGTCCTTAGGAGATCTGAGGAAGATCAAAAGGAGGAAGTTGACTTTCAAATTGCTCTCATCAATACTGACATGGTACAGATAGTAGCTGACTTGACCAAAGATCTCAAGAAAGTGACTCCACCCACGTTTCATGGTAGAGCTTCTGGGAAAGATGATGAGACATGGATTACCAACATGGATAAATATTTTCTAGTTCGGAACTATACAAAGAAATCTATAGCAGTTTGGGCCACATTTCAATTCATGGGTGAGGCAACTACATGGTAGGAAAACATTATGGCTAAAAATAAATTTCAGCATGGGGAGGTAACATGGGAGTTTTTTTAACAATATTTCCACAAAAGGTGGTTACCTCAGCTATCCTAAGACAAGAAATCATCAGATTTCTACAAGCTAGTTTAGGGGAACATGAACCTCACACAATACCATCAACGTTTTTGTCATTTGGTCAAGCATGTTCCTAAGGACTAACATGATAAATTGTATAGAACCCAAAAGTTTGTCATGGGTTTGTAGCCTAAGATATACAAGGAGGTTGAAGTGCAAGAGCCTAAGAACATGGATTTTGTACTGTGTAAGGCCCTTAAAAAAGAATATAGACTAAAGAATGTTTTTTCATCTAAATCCTCCAACCAAAACTATAAAAGGAAGTTCCAGGATAATAGGGGATATCAAAATAACATGGGATATCAGGATGACGAGCAAAAAAGAAATGGAAAGAAACATTAAATCAAGAACATGAAGGGAAAAGGGAAAGAGAATTTGGACAAGAACATGAACAAGGAAAACTAGAACAACAACAAGAACCAAAACAATAGGAATAACAAGAATGGAAATGGAAACAACATGGGTGATCAGAATAAGAATGATGACAGGAGAGGCCCTAGGACAAGATGTTTTCTATGTGGTTGTAACCACTTTTCTGTTAAATGCCCACAACAATTTGACAGGAGGGACTTTCCACCGCAGTACCACATTCATGTTGAAGTCAATCATAGACAATCAAAGTATTAGACCACTCCTATATGGATGACCGATATACTTTTTGGTTACCTTGTTTTGATTCTTATAGATACTGGTGCTACTGAACGTTTTGTAGACCCTAAGATAGTAGCTACGATATCTATTAGGGTTGGTTTTATGCCTAAACCTTGGACTATTGAATATGGTAACAGGGTTGAATGTAGGATAGAGTAATGCTTATTTTGCAATGAGTTGGAACTCCCTAGCTTCCAAATAGAGGTCAACCTATATGTATCACCTTTGGGCTCCTATGATGTGATCATAGGTATCAATTGGTTAAGTGAACATAAAACCTTAGTTAATTGTAAAGATAAGGTAATTGAATTCCTTGATGACACAGGCTACTTAGTTATAATAAATGGTGTCCATCGACCACTTGAACCTAGACAAATCTTCGCTATGCAATTGAAGAAAGCAAGGAGAAAGGGGTGTTAGATATATATGGTGCATGTCAAGGACATGGAAGAGAAACCACCTTGGCTAGAGGATGCAAGTGTCGTACTCCTATTAGATGAGATAGGGCTAAGGACAAGCTGTTGAAAGAGATGGAAGAACAATACTTGTAAACCATAGTCAGTTGAAGGAGGCAAAAGACCGTCAGAAGAGTTATGCTAACAAAAAACACACTTTCATAAAGTTCTAGACTAGGGATAACATGTTTTTTAGGGTGAGATCACATAAGAGTTCAATGTCATTTGGAAAGAGTTACAAGCTTGCACTGAAATTTTTTGGACCTTTGAGGTGTTACAAGTTATCAACCCAATTTCTTATCAGCTTGCTCAATCACCTATGTTAGTTCTTATTCATAACATTTTTCATGTTTCACTACTTAAGCCATATCATCCTAATATATCTCATGTGCTTGATTGACATGCTTTGCAAGTATATGATCTAGGGATGATGGTAGTTCAACCCACTCAACTCATTCAACAACATACCATTAGGGTACAAGACATGGGCATCCTCCACTAGAAGGTCCAATGGGACTAGTTTGGTATGGATAGTGTCACTTGGGAGGATGCAAAGGATCTACATAAATCTTGTCCCCATATTTTTGTATAGCATGTTTTACTTTAGTTAGACATCACTTTTGGATGTGTGTGTGTGCTTATGTTGTTGTGATTTGACATCGGGACGATGCCTCTTCCTAGAGGGGAGGGATGTTACGTCTCCCATGTTGATATGGCTTTTTGGTTGCTTATGTGGAAATCAAGTCAATTTTTGACCCGTCAACCTTTTTGTTTGGACAACAATTAAGAAATATTTAAGCTATTTTTCTAGTTTTGTAACTTAAATGCATTCATTAAGATGAATCAATGATCAATTTGATGTGTAGATGTATTATTATGAGATCATATTTTATTTCTTATATGATTACCTCATGTGTTGTGTGCCACTCATGATTATATTTAATTTTTATATCTAGTCATATTATCTTGGTTACTGACTTGATATGTGTTATGAGTGTCTGAGTGGTTACAGGATGAGAGTGTGGTCGAGGTAGAGAGGGTTAGCCTCTCAGAAAGGGATGAACCAGATGATTTCACAACCCACACACCAGTTAGGATTTGATGCAAGTAATTGATGTTGCATTTTACTCTAACCTAGTTCTTGTATGTTCTATGAGATGTGATGAAATTGGTGATAATGTAGCATTTATAATAAGTAAATTGTTAGCATATTAATCATTTGCTTAACTAGATGAGTTGTTCATGACAATGAAAATTTATTATTTCATCTTGAAGACAACTTAAATGCATGTAGATTTAAAATTCAATAATAATCTTGACACATTATATACTTTTGTTATAGCCCTTCCTAACATAATAATTAAAAATGCCACGAACTTGTGCATTTTTTTACATGTAACTCTTTAATTTTTCTTATGGAAATTCGGGGGGGGGTTGGGGGGCACCTATAATTGTAATTATGTCAATTATTTTCTCCCAATGTTTATAAAACAAAACAGAGGTGCATTTAGGGGTAACAATGACTGGTGACAAGAAGGTGCTGTGAACACCATTATTTTTAGGTTCTTCTTTGTCTTCCATGTGAAAACTTCAAAACAAGTCTTTTCTTTGAAAGAAAATTATGTAAATGTTAAGGCACAAGTTTAATCTAAATATGGTATTTTTCTCTGTTAAAGCTTCTTGAAAGAAACTATTGCTTGATTAGTTCTTTGCCTTAGCCGTTCAAGCATAACATGTCCAAAAAATAGTAGGGTTTGAGTATGAAACTACTACATTTGGACCCAAATTGCGACGATAGGCCATTGCAATTATGATGATCACCTATCGCCCAAGCGACAATACCAAGAATTGGCTTCCATCAGCTAGGTGTCAGACTTTTGGAGTCATAAATTGTGATGGCAAGCTTGATTGTTGCAATTGTGACAACTTTTGACACTGTAATTTGGTAGAAGGCAAGGCCAAGAGTTCATCGTCACATTGTTGTAATTACGACAAGCCCCATCACAATTACAACATTTGACATTTTTAGTCCTCTACCTCAATAGCAATGCCCTCACTATACGATTGAAAATCATCCATCAAAAAGGTTGTCACAAGTGAGACAAATTGTGACAAAATTTCTTTGGGTGCAACAGCTACCTATCAAATTTATTTGTCATGGTTTCGATGGGTATGAGATGAAAATGTTGTTGGTGCAATGACGTTCCATTGAGCCAAGCCATCGCAATTACAACAACTTGCTAGAATATTTTTAAAAAAAATAATTATGCAACCCTTCCAAAATATCTACTTGATTAAATTTTAAGCTTCGTGTTACTGGAAGAGGAAGTGGAATTCGACATTATGATGTACAATTTTTTTTGTAAATTCCTGCTATCATTGTCCTTCCATTAAAAGTCCACACACCTTGTTTCTCATAACATATGTACATGAAGACAATGATGCTGTGGAGGAGGACCCTTAACATCTTGCTGCTCACAAGGAGGGAAAACCGAACAATTGGGTAGAGAATTAGATGGTTCCACTATTCTTCCATTAGGAAAGGTAGTATTTATAGGAGGAAAAGGAATTGGGCAACCCATAAGAGGAAAAATTGGTGGAGAGATTGATGGAATATAATTCATGACGTGTGGAATATAATTTATCTTTGGTTGGACTGGAGCTGGAATAATATTGTATGATATTAGTGAGGTTGCATTCAATGTTGGAGGGGCAATTGGGAAAGTGTATGGGTGTGGAGGGAGAGTCATATATTGTACTACATGAGGAATAAATTCTTGTGCCCATGGATTCGAATTCGCAGTCATGGCTTTCTACAATTGTTGTGCCTCCAACATTCCTCAAAATATATTTTTGTAAGGGCAATGATAGAATGAGAAATCTGATTTCAAAATTCGTGGCAAGGACAAATATTTCCAAGTGGCCTTTTGGCGGTGGTCCACCTATTTTCATGTCGAGTCCTCAATAAACTAATGCTACACACAAAATGTATGTTGAATCCATGCTTTCCTACATGGAGAAATAATCATGATGTTGGGCTTCTTATCTATAGTAACATAAAAAGGAAACAAAAATGCAACACTATCTGTGAAACATGTGAGTAGAAGTAGTATCAACTAGACAACTTAGAAGAATGCCAAACACAATCTCCGTGAGAGGGTCCAAAGAGGAAATTGCATGACCTGCGCTAAACAACATACATATGTGATCAAAATAGTAAAATATATTTCTAACAAAGAAGACAATTTTTTTTTCATCATTGTCTTTATAAAACATGAGGTGAAGGTCTAAACAACATACTAAAATGTATAGAAAAATTAGTGTTTTTTTTTTCATCATTCTTTATAAAAAATATGTTTTAATTGATTGCTTAGCCATGGGTGTATCCTCAAGAGTTGAGTGAAATATTTGTAGTATGACATGTTCTTCAGAGTTTTTCCTTGCGGTATCATTCAATGTTGGTTATATCTCATGTCTTGACACATGATGAGATATTGTGTTGTATTTACTTATCTACACATCTCCCAAGGGATTTAACATGTGTTTTTATTACTTAACATTGCTTTTAAAAGGCCCTTTCAATGTGTTGCAACTTCATTCATGTAGCAAACATTTCGTCCTTCTGAAGCACACTCCATTTGCTCTCTTGCAGGTCTACCTAATATTGCAAATGTCCTCAATTGCACAAGGTCTATTTTAACTATTTTCTTCTAAATATACATGAGGTACTAAATATACTAACATTTTGTGAGTATGATCTTAAAATCATGCTTAATAACTCACAACATTATGTAGAAGGTCACGTGATTCAAGGACCTGTTGTGATGGTGCCAGTTGCTTCTATCGCAGTTCGAGTTCCTCTTGTTGTTGTTGATGGTGTCACCAAAGATCCTTTCCTTGGTCCTTGCAATGTTGTGTCCACTCTACTTGTTGATATTTCAAAGGGAGATGTTTTTCTTCCTTTCTTGTCTCTTGCTTGGAGGTTTCTCTTTCTCATATGGTTTTGGTCACAACTTCTGTTGGTGTGGCTATCCCCATGTTTTCTAAGATTTGAACTCTGCAAGCATGTATATTCTATCTCTAAATTAGTATGTTGTGACAAGGCTCATTGAACAAAACAAAGATCAAACTAATATTCAATAGAGGTTAATTGAAATCAGATCACAAAAATTAATTAGAACGCAATACTCTTAAATTTCAGTATTTAGCCAATGGAAAAAGTGGTATCCCAAGGATTGAAAATATCTAAATTATCATGTGGAAAGGGTACAAGTACAATTATGTGCATCTCTTCTTCAAGATTATACATATATGTTGTACTAAAGTTAAATATTTGAGAAAAATCATTCATCTATTATAAGATATTAAAAAACCATATTAATTATATAACACATAACTAAAGATTCTTTACATCTCATACTGTATCTATTAAAATTAATCAAAAAATTCCATGGAAGACACTATGATACCAAACATTTATAGCTTCTTAAGGAAAAATATTTTACTTCCATGCTTACCATAATCTAAATGACAATTAAGTCCAAATCCTTTAAAAAGCCTACAAAAATAAACAAATTTAATCTATAAAGAGAAGACATAAAGACAAGCACCTACATACAAAGTATTTATCAAATGCAGGCCTTCCAATGACCGTGTTCCTTCGTGCCCCTACATAGAAGAATGGATGTCAGCATGATATATATATATATATATATATATATATAGGGAGAGAGAGAGAGAGAGAGGGAGGGAGAGAGAGAGAGAGGAATTTTAACATTATAGTTGTTTATATGTATAAATATGTTTCTTGACAAAATGCTAACAAGGCAATTTTATTGTATTGAGTTTGATGTTCAAAATAAGTTGCAATAATTTGAGAATAAGAATCATAGAAGTTGATTTGGAAATGCCATCAACCAAATTCAGAATCTCAAAGGTTTAATGGTGGTTGTTCTAGATTGTGCAGATATAAATTGTGGGTAGTGATTGAGCAATGTTATTTCTCAATTAGATTGTGTAACAATTTAGTTTGCAAGAATATATCAGATTGCATTCAGTAATCTAGCATTTTGATAAGAATATTAATGATTTGTTCATGAATTGAAGTGTATCAACAATCTTTATATACCCAAGAAGAAGATTTTTTGTAATGGACCCAATGGATATATCAGTGCAATTTCCCATTGAGGGTGCGAGAAGAATCACATTCAAGAAATAAGGATTATGTTGTGCAAAAGAAAGAGTCTTATAAGGGTGGATGGAGAATTATGCCCTTTATTGTGGGTAAGAAACTAGATTCTAACTTTTCCTAATGCGTTTCTCTTTTGATTGTATTTAGATTGAAAAGATGTAAAATGAATTTCAAAACCCAAATTAGATTTATATTTTTTTCTCAAAACATACTTGGGCATTTATAATTGAAGAGTGGTCATTGTGGTGTTATTATTTGTTAGGAAATGAGAGTTGTGCAAACCTATAGAAAAGCATAAAATATCATAAAATATTAAAATGAAAACGTGAACTTGGCATTTGGAAATAGTAACTAAAATATAAATGTTACCTACTTTCTCCATTAAGTGTTGCATGTCATATAGGACACATAGTGCGAGTCCATTCTATTGGGACTAGTGTTTCCCACAATCAAAAAAATGAAACATAGGTTCAAGTACATGACATATTGTGGTGGCTTCCTTTGCTAATTTGGCCATGTTTTGAAGACAAATCTTTTACTAGACTTCAGGGTCCTTTGCTTCCTGCTTGTAATATTATTCAACATATCACCACACTCAAAAGAAATAATGAGAATAGTTCATGAATCAATGTATAGTTTACAATGATCTAATATCATTTGTTTCCACTAGTCAAATCCTTCTTCATGTCTCCTAATTTACAACAAAAGTTATCAAATGCAATCAAACATGATTGTAGATAAATAGAAACAATAGAATACCTTAGACAAGAACAATTTGAGGCAATCCCATAGAAAGACATTCTTTTGAATACTTCATACACTGCAACTAAATTTCATAAATAAATGAGTTTGACTATGGCATCCTTTTTCATTGACTGAAACCAAGAGATTCACACAGTTAATTGTCATGCAATAATATGTTAATGTTGAGCATCACTTGGTTTCAAGTTTAGTTTAATATTCTTTACTAATTAGGGCCAACCATGTGAAGGTGGAAGCTCATCTGGCCCCACCTTCCACCCAACATCTACATTCCCCCTTAACATCTAAAATTCATTCATTCTATTAATAAAATATAACATTCATGAATTATCACATGTTAACATTCATTAACACATTAGTTTCATTAGAACATTCACATTAACCTTGAAACATAAGATTCATTAGAACATTCACATGAACATTCACTAGAACATAAATAAAACATCCATACATAAACATCATTCATTATCAAATAAGTTACATAAGTTCACATGAATCATTTCTTTTTACTGTTTCACTTTTTTTGTCCTTCCTTATATTGTTGCAGAGGCATATCCATGTCATCATTGATATTTCTTCTCACCTGTGGATGTGCACTCGTTGTCCTTTGCACAGGTCGGTCCTCTACAATAACAAATAAAAGGGTTAAATTTTGAAAATTGAGATTTTAATGATTTTATATAACATTGTAGCACTCTTTACCTTGTCCAACCACATCATCTTGCCTACCAACCTTAACACGCTCATCAGGAACAACCTCTACATCCCCTACAACTACAATACAAGATGTTTTTTTAATCACAACACATATTATAGTTAAATTTGTATTACTACACCAAATTCAATTAAAAATGTTTACTTGTATTTGTATCACCTAGTTTAGTAGAGTAAAATGAACACTAATCTATAAAAAGCATTCTCAATACTAAAAACAAGTAAACACTTAAGATAGGACCAAAGAAGACAAAATTGAGGAAAGTAGACCAAAGATGGTAAACTCCTCAAGTGCTTCTCATGATGACGAAGCTATATCCCTGATGGATAGCGGATGTATGCTCACGATGTACTTAAGCTTCAAGTGGATGAGTGATAATCAAATATAGGTGTGGATGAGTGATTCAATAATGAAGGTATGGAGGGGTTTCAACATTATGATGGTATTTTGGTAGTTTTTAGGCTCTCAAAATAGCATTATAAGTTTGCTTGAAAAGTCAATGATTTTAGTGAAGGAAGAGGCTTCTATTTATAGGCCAAGGGGTAGAGAGATGGATGGTTAGGATGCAAGGATGGCAAGATGGTGAGAGAGGGTCAAGATGCACTTAAAGAGGAGCACATGGATTGTGCTTGTTTGGAGCCAATAGGGAAGTGACACATGTCACAGGATGATTGGATGTGAGAGGATAGGATAAGGGTTGGTCAAAGGAGTAATGAGGGAGGTTGAGCCATAAAGAGGGATGGTTGAGCCATAAATAGAGATGGTTGGGTCATAAATAGAGATGGTGAGGAGGAGGATGAGATTGTTGACTTTGGCTTGGGTTAGCAAGTCTTAACCCTTGCTTAAGTTGTGCACATGATTAGAAGAGGGATTAGGATTAGCTTAGGAGTTGGCTAACCTTGTTTAGGGAATGTGACAAGGTTGGGGGGGGGGATTACGATCAAAGATAAGGATTGACATCTTCGAGAAGAGTCTAGGCTTTGGATGAGGATGAAGACTTTCTTAGAAGAGTCTAGAACTTCCTAAGAATAGGATAAATAAGGTTTTTAGGAAATAAATAAAGTTTAATTTATTTCAAGGGTTTGGGTTGAGGAGATATTTATTAAAATATTTTTAATAAACATGAGGATTAATATTTAATCTTAATTAAATATTTTGAGTTGGGATTAGGGTTAGGAAATGATGGGATTAACCTTTAATCAAAATTAAAGAAGGATTAGAAGATTCTGGAAGAGGTTAGTGGTCTTAAGGAAATTGGCCAAGTTTTGGGCAAAAAATAAATAAATAAATTATTTTGGAATTTTGGGTCAATTTATTAATTAAATAATTAATAAATAAAGAAATAATGTTTAAATAAGATTTAAACATTTTTGGGAGGGATTCCTTAATTAAATATTTTTAATTAAGATAAAGGGATTTAATGGAATAAAAAAAAATAAATAAATAAATTAATAAATGATGATGTCATCAGGGAATTTAAAAAAAAATAAAAATACTTTATTTTCTGAAGGATTTTTAGGTGTCTACATTTTGCCCCTCTTTGAGATAGTGTTGGAACAATACTATTTCGAAGAAGTTTGAAGATAGATGACATGAAGGAAAGTTTGAAAGCAACATGATTGCCCCAGTCTTGAATAGAAGAAGAGAGAGTGGACTGTGTGATGCCCCCTCAAGAAGATGGTGGGAAGAGAAGGTGAGGCCTAGCAACTTCTTGAAAGGTACAAGAATCTAGGGCAAGATGAGGATTGAGGCTAGCTAAGAGAGGTGATTCAAGGAAGCTATGGGAGAATGATACAAAGGAAAACCTTGTGCGCAAGGATAACCAATGGGTAAGAACACTGGCTTTAGGGAGAGGGGAGAGGGTGATTGGTTTTCTAAATTGAACCCAGGGAAGTGAGTTGGAAGATGGGAGATTTGGGGAGATTATGATTCGAGGATTTATGATTGGTGATGACTAAGATTACGATTGATGCAGGAGTTATGATTATGATTGATGAAGGAGCTATGATTATGATTGATGTAGGAGCTATGATTATGATTGATGAAGGAGCGAGGATTATGATTGATGAAGGAGCTATGATTATGATGAATGAAAGAGATATGATTATGATTGATGAAGGAGATAGGATTATGATTGATGAAGGAACTATGATTATGATTGATAGAGGAGGTATGATTATGATTGATACATGATTAGATACCATGGGATTGATAGGAGATATGATTGTGATATGGATAAAACTGTTATATCATGATTGTAAGATTGATTGGATGGGATGCTTGGATAGGATGGGATGTTTTGATAAGATGGGAGTATTAAGTAATCCATTGAAGCTTGAGCATGTGGGTGTTCCAAATGGGAGTACCACCATGTAGTTGAGCACTTATTTTGATATAGGAACACTGAGGATATGCCAAGGTTACTAAGAACATCAAGGCCTTTTTACCAATATTACATAGGACTGACGTGAAACAAACATGCAAGGATTGCCCCAACATCACACATGAATCCCAAAAGAATCAGAGTGGAAATGATATTGGGTAACCCACAAGAAAACAATATTTCCCAAGTGCACAATGTAACCACAAGTGATAACATGTTTGGACTATGCAAGGGTCACATCTAAGTGACTCACAAGCAAAAAAGAAAATGAAAAAGACCTGATCAAAACCTTGCTCTTGAATTGCCCCATTCACAACACACCATGATATAAAAGATCATGACGACTTTGAGGAGGGAACAACCCAAATCACTTTGAAGAGATAGTTTTAAGAACCAAACTTTGAAATCCTGAAAATAAAATAAATCTAAAGAAAATGTAAATCCATGAAAAAGTAACCTTTTTCCAAAGAGATTGGTAGGAATGGATACTAATGAACCAATGTTAGATGAGAGGAAGGATGCATCACAAGAATAAATTGGTAATATTGAGGACTAGGTTTTTAAGAAAACATTTTGATGACAAGGGATCTCTTACGAGGATTTGCTAAAGCACCTAACCAAGAGAACTACAAGTTATGATCAAGCATGAACTGGCATGAGGAGAGGAGAGATATACAATGATACCAAGCGAAGGACTGACATGCAAGGAACATACTATGGAAAAATCAAAGTATTTACAAGGGATTACCATACAAAAGCTTAGTGTGATAGGATAGTGGCAAGAAAGATGAAGATGAGAAGGTTACCAAAAAAAAATCTAGGGATGAGGAGATAGTGTGGTGAAAAGCGTGGGATGAAAAGCTAGTGAAAAGAGATAGGATATAGCATACTATGACTATAGGGGAGGTGAGTTGTGGAAAGGACGGAGGTAGTTGCCAACTTGACTATTATGATGGCGGGTATTGAAGCTTGTTGCCAAAGATATGGATAGCATTTAATGGAAGCGATAGAGAATGTTGTTGGTTCTATAAAAGGTGAGTGAATTTGATGAAAGCCCAACAATAAGAAGTGTTAGCATAAGAAAAGTGTGAGCAAAGAATTAAGCTATGAGTGAAATAGCATTGGCTGATTCGCAAGAGCAGAGGCAGAAAATACTAGAGGCGATAGAGGGAGGAATGGGGGGATGGAGTGAAGAGGAAAATGAAAGCCAAGGAGAAAGGAAAGGGTTGCAGGGGTAGAAGTGGGGCATAAAGTAGAGCCAACAAGAAGGAAGAGAAACCTTGCCACATCAAAGTGTGCGGTGTTGGAATCAGGGAGTGGTGGAGGTTAGCAAAATTAATCTAGCTCAAAATCAGCCAGAAGAGGAAGAAGAAGATTCGACCTTGTTGCAGCAATTAGCAGAAGGTGCGATGCAACAAACAGAGGTGAGGGAAAAAGAGGAGACAAACTTACCAAGTCTGAGAGTGTTTTTAGAGGGAACAAGTGCAGAAGATTAGCCATTTGTAGAAGAGACTCTTCCAGAAGAGGAACAAAGATCTATGATGCAACCAACATCGATCTTATGAAAGAAGGGAAAAAACAGTTTAGGGGATATAATGTAGAGCTCTGGGGAACAAAAGGGTGACCCAGTGTTGTTTGAATTTCAACCATTTCAAGCATTGCAATCTGATGCTACAATACAAGTGGCTCATGATGCAGTTGTGGTGATGGAGAAAGCATTGGCAGTGGAAAAAGAACAAGCTGACCAGGCGGAGAAAGATGCAAATTTCTTTCAAGGCCTGATTGAAAGAGCACGAGAGGATGGTGCACAGACGGAAGCTAAGTGCCTAGGGATGATGTTAATGATGGAGCAAACAAGAGTGGAGACTGTGGAGGTGACTTTGGCAGCTGAGAGAGTGGCAATAGAGAGATGTGAAAATGAATTAGTGCTCCTACAGTCGCAAGTAGAAGCATTCAAGGAGTTAGCAGTGCATACCAATAGTTTAGCATAGAGGTCGCAAGAGTAGCTGAATGCAAGTAATGTGCACATTACGTGGTACCAAAATTAGTTGAATACAATGAAATATGAGAGGGAGTCAATGAAAATGCTAGCGAATAGATATGAAAGAGAACACGATATTGCATAGAGGACAACAACCCAGGAGTAGAAAGACTATGGGTAGAAATGAAAGATGTCATGGAGCAATTAGTGAGGGTTGCACGAGAGGCAACATACTACATGGGATTATATCACCAAGCAGTCCCTTTGGAGAAAAGGAGAGGAGTTGTATACTTTGAAAAACATTTTATGGAGTAGATAAACACACTCTTGAGGCATGGTAACATCTCGATCCCCATGGATACACTTTGGGCAAGTGTGAGGATGACTCCAAGGGCATCATCATTTGGGACTGGGTCTAAAGGAATGCCATTGATTAGACACCCTGTCTTGCCACCTTCCCCAGGGAGGCCAGAATAAAAAATCTGCCAAACATTATTAGTTAAATGGAATGTTGTTGTTGCTATCGTAGGAGAATAGAAAGTTTGTGCTTGTTGTTGTGGCAATCAAAGGGACAACAGATGTTGTTCATAATGTAATGTCATGTTTTGTTTTTGGGATTTTTATGGAAGATATATGGATGTTTTTGTATTTTTTGTCGAATATTTAAATATTTTTGGGATGTTTAATATATATTTGAATGTTTTTGTGTTTTTGTGATAAATAATGAAATAGTTTGACTCTTGTAAAAGTGGGAACAATATAAGTTGTAGAGTAACCATGACTCATAGGTGAGAATGTTTGTGTAGATTTAGCAAGTATGACAGACAAGAATAAGACAAAATGTGGGGACATTTCACTAGCTTTGTGATGAGATGGATGCTTATGAGGCACGAAAAAGGCATTAGGGCCTACGCAAGGCTTGTGATGGCCAAAAGAGGTCAAGAAAGGGTCTTGAAAAGGCCAAAAGAGGGCCTTGAGAAAGGCGTGTGGGCCAAAAAAGATGTCTCAGGGGGCCTGAAAAAGGTGCTTGAGCCTAAAAAGGCATCTCGAGGGCCTAAAAAGGTCAAAATAAGGCCTTGAAAAAGATGTTTGGGCCTAGAAAAGCAGTTTAAGTGCCTAAAAAAGGCATTTTGGGGGCTGAAAAAGGTCAAAATAGGGCCTTGAAAAAGGTGTTTGGGCCTAAAAAGGCTATTTGGGGGCCTAAAAGAGGCACTTGGGTCTATAAAGGCATTTCTAGGGCTTGAAAAGGTCAAACTAGGGCCTTGAAAAAGGCGTTTGGGCCTAAAAAGGCATTTCAAGGGCCCGAAAAAGGCGCTTGGGCCTATAAAGGTGCTAGAGTGGTCCAAAAAGGACACTTGGGCCTTGAAAAATCATTTAAGGCCTAAAAAGGCACTTGAGGGGTCCAAAAAGGACACTTGGGCCTTGAAAAATCATTTAAGGCCTAAAAAGGTGTTAGAGTGGTCCAAAAAGGACACTTGGGCCTTGGAAAAGAATGTTTAAGGCCTAAAAAGGCGCTAGAGTGGTCCAAAAAGGACACTTTGGCTTTGGGAAAGAACGTTTAAGGCCTAAAAAGGTGCTTGAGGGCTCTAAAAAGGACACTTGGCCCTTGAAAAAGCATTTAAGGCCTAAAAAGATGCTATGGTGGTCCAAAAAGGACACTTGGGCCTTTAAAAAAATATTTGAGGGGCCTAAAAAGGCACTTTGGGGACTAAAAAGGACATTTGTAACTTGAAAAAGGTATTTAAGGCCTAAAAAGGCACTAGAGTGGTCCAAAAAGGACACTTGGGCCTTGAAAAATCATTTAAAGCCTAAAAAGGCACTAGAGTGGGGAGCCAAACTCTCATGCTTACACCTACTTATTCTGTGCCCCTAGCTATATGAGGATGAAAGAGTCCGACAGATATTTGGTCTTTCAAGACAGTATTGATATATTCTTTGAAGGTGGTTTAGATGAATCGTGGCCACTACAACTTAAATAAGACTAAAAATCCTTCTTGATTCACATTAATAATGGCTGCATGGAAGGAAGGCGATGGTCGGCTTTGTGGCATCTCTTCCACTATCCGAGTTGTGCTCGATTTTCCTAAGCCTGGAATTATGTTTCAGGACATTACTATGCTTCTTCTTAATATCAATTTCTGAATATCAGAAATTGAGAGGAATTTTGGGGTGGTGTTTTAATTTTTTAAGCTTTTATGGCCATATTTGGCAATTATGACCCCGTTTTGATTATTTTGGAATTCTTTTTGTTTTTATTTTTTATTTTTAAATTTTTGATATTTTAAGACAATTTTTTGAATTTTTTTGATAAAGTTTGGGCAATTTTTGAATTTTTAAGGTATTTTTGGGTGATTTTTGAATTTTTTTGGTAAGTTTGGATGATTTATGAATTTTTTTGGTAAGTTTGGGTGATTTTTGATTTTTGATTTTTGGTATTTTTGGGTAGTTTCTCTGTGTGCCGCAAACAGGCAAGTTATTGCCTTGCTGATTCTCGTCGCTGTGTCGGCTATCAACACTATCTTTCCCTCCATCCTTGTAGGTTTGATTTTGGGGTGGTTTGTGCATAATCCTCTGGTGATCCGATGGAGGACATTAAAGAGAGAGTTTGGCTTCATTTTCTAGATGTATCAATGGTCGATAGAGGAGTGATAGGGTTGGTTCTCCTTTTGTGGTGTGAGGCAACTGGCATGGGCCTTGCAAACGATTACAACTCCAAAATATTCTCTTCTAGTGGTCTATGTGAAAGGGTTGTAAGTCTACTGGTTTCTCATTGTGTAGGGTCTGTGAAAAGTTTTTGTCTCATGTCAAGGCCTTTATTGTGGAAAGTAAGGTGTGTGTGAAAGGGTTGTGAGAGAAGGAAGCTCTCCTTTTTTTTTGGATGATTTATGAATGTTTTTGATAATTTATTTGGCAATTTTTGAATTGGAACTAGGATGTGAATGAGATAGTGATGCGAGATTTTTCTGTAAGGCTCAAAAATATACAAGCATGAATAGGAAATGGGTGGATGACTTAGGAATGTAGGATAGAATATAGGAGCGGATATGCATATGATAGGAAAAAGCTCAGGACAAGGAAATAATATTGATGCAATATGGTTATTGTTACATGGGTATGATACACATAATTATTGGTTGTATGACAAGGATGTGGTACATAAAATATTGTGGCTTGGTACAGGTATATGATATAAAGGCATGGTTTTAAGGATAAAATACACCTGATATGATACATGTGGTAAGGTACAAGGATGAAATAGATATTCTAACCATGGTAGAATATGTGATCTAGGTAGGCTTTCCAAGCTGGTGTCATGAGTTGTTGGAGTGCGAGGAGGGAACTCTTGGAATATCTTGGAAAATGGGGAGATGGGCAATGAGATGTAAATGTTGGATACTGGATATGTAGGTCATTGATAGATAATGAATAGGCTAAGTACACCTGCTGCCTAATTGTTAGGTTTTCACCAGGGTATCGATCCAAGGTGCTTGAATTGCCAAGTATTCACCATTGGACAATTTTTTTTATTTCTTTAGGCATAGAATTTCTTGAGGTGAATGATGTTAGTGGGATCATTCATGACTTCACCTTCAAGTGTAGATAACTGATAGGCCCTTGAGCCAAAATATGTTGTGACCACATAAGGACCAAGCCATGTGGGCTCAAACTTGCCTCTCATTTCTCGATCAACTTAGACTTTCATGTTCTCTTTAAGGACCATGTTTCCTTCTTTAAATTGGTGTGGATGGACTTTCTTGTTGAATTTGTGCTTGAGGCGATTCTGGTAAACCATGAGGTGGTCATAGGCCTATTGCCTTTTTTCATCAAGCAAATCTAGTTGGGTGAGTCTAGCCACTCTGTAATCCTCATCTGATATCTGGCCTTGCAAAGAAATGTGCAAGGATGGGAGTTCAACCTCAATAGGTAATACTGCTTCAACACCATAAACCAGGGAGTATGGGGTTGTGCCTGTGGTTTTACAAAACGAGGTGCGATAGGCCCATAAGGTGGGGTTGATTTGTAAATGCCAATCATGTGGTTGGAATCATTGACAACTTTCTTTAGGATTTTGAGTAGGGTTTTATTAGTTGCCTCTACCTGACTGTTACCTTGTGGGAAGTATGGGCTAGAAAAATGGTGATGGATATGAAGGGAAGTGCATAATTCCTCCATATTTAGGTTTTCAAAATGACCTCCATGGTTAGTGAAAATGGTAGCTAGGATGTCGAAGCGACATATGATATGATATAGGATAAACTTGGACACTTGAATTCCCATAGCAGTGACAAGGGGAATTGCTTCGATCCACTTAGTCAAGTAATCAGTGGCGGTGATTATCCATTTGTGTCCTTCAAAAGGAAGTGGTGTAATAAGACTGACAAGATCAAACCCCTAGCAGGCAAAAGGCCATGGTGGTGCAATGGGTTGCAAGCCTTGAGCTGGAGCTCGGATTAGATTGGCATGTTGTTGACAAGGTAAACATCATTTCACAAACTCACATGCATCATGTTCTAAAGTAGGCCAATAATATCCATCCCGAAGGATCTGCTTTGCTAGCACCATCCTGCTTGTGTGAGCACCACAAAGTCCAGCGTGTACCTGTTTGAGAGCCATCGTAGCCTCATTTTGATCTAAACATCGAGAGAGAGTATCATGATAACCACAACAATAAAGGGTTTGGGCAATGATAGTGTAATGGGAAGCTCTGCGAATAAGGATTTTGCATTGGGTTCGTGTGAGGTGAGGAGATATGATACCATTTAATAGGTAAGCATGAATTTCATGGTACCATGGAGATTGGGGACCAACCAAGATACAAACCTGTGTTGATTCATCATTCTCATATGCAGGTTCATGCAGCTACTCAACCAAGAATTCATATTGTGTAGCTTCGCACGACATTTCCAAGAGAGAACCAATAGTAGCCATAGCATTAGCTACCTTATTTTGGAGTCTCAGTACCTGTATGAATTGAATCTGAGTAAAATGCTCCTTTAATTGATCAACTAGATCTTTGTAAGGTAGTAGCTTGTCATCCTTGGTCTGATATTCATTCAATGCTTGTTTGATGATAAGCTGAGAATCACCATAGACCTGAAGCACTATGATATTCCATTTAATGGTGATTTTGAGTCCTGCAACAAGGGCCTCATACTTTGCAATGTTATTGGTACACCGAAATTGTAGCTTGAAAGATTTAATAATATAATTTCCTTGAGGTGTAACCAAGAGTATGCTTGCGCCGGAGCCATGAGATGTATAGGAGCCATCAAAATATAACTTCTAGAGTGATTGTTCTTCTATCAAACAAAGGTATTCGTCTAGAAATTCCATGATGAGTGGGTGATCTGCAACTAAGGGTGCAATAGCCAAGTGATCTGCAATAGCTTGGCCTTTGATGGCCTTTCTATCAACATATTGAATGTCAAACTCACTGAGAAGCATAACCCATTTTGCCAGGCATCCGGTGAGTACTGTGCAAGAGAGCATATATTTTAATGGAACAATCTTTGATATTAGTTGCACAGTATGACTCAACATGTAATGATGTAGCTTCTGGGTGGAAAACACCACTACTAAGCATGCCTTCTCCATTGGTGTGTAGTTGAGCTCATAGCCCATTAATGTTTGGCTGATGTAATAAATAGCTCATTCCTTTCTTGCATTGTCAAGTTGTGCTAGAAGAGCACCTAATACTGTGGGAGTAGCTGTGATGTACAATATGAGTGGGTGCCCTATAACTGGAGGAACCAAAATAGGTGGATTAGCTAAGTATTGCTTGATGAGCTCAAAATTGTACTAGCAAGCTAAGTCCCATTTGAAATTCTAATCTTTCTTAAGCAGGTGAGTGAAAGGTTGACACTTATCAGCAAGTTGAGAAATGAATCGCCAGACTGATTGGAGTTTTCCTTGCAAAGAAAGAAGGTGCTTGAGTGTCTTAGGAGGAGCCATATCCATGATGGCTTTGATCTTCTTAGGGTCAATCTCAATACCATGCTGTGACACAATGAAGCCTAGGAGCTTTCCTGAGGTGACATCGAAGACACATTTCTTTGGATTCAACATGAGACGATATTTTTCCAATCGATTAAACACTTCTTTGAGGTGAAATAAGTGATCAAGAGCATTGAGAGACTTTACTAAAATATCATCCACATAATCCTCAAGAATATTATGGATTAGGTCATGGAAGATGACCATCATGGTGTGCTGATAGGTTTCCCTAACATTCTTTAGCCCAAATGGCATCATATTGTATCAGAATGTGGCCCAAGGTGTAGTAAACATTGTCTTATGTTGATCTTCCTCTGCTATATGAATCTGATTATATCCAGAGAAACCATCCATTAGTGACAAGAGTTCATGACCTGTAGTGAGATCCACAGTCATGTCGATATTTGGTAATGGAAAGTCATCCTTTGGACAAGCTTTATTAAAATCCCTAAAATTAGTGCAGATTTTGATATCACCAAAAGGCTTGGTACCAGGTACCATGTTAGAAATCCATTTAGAATAATCTATTGGGTGAATGATTTTGGCCTCCAACAATTTTTCTAACTCCTCTTTAACTAATAAAGCAACTTTGGGGTGCATCTTATAGAGCTTCTGCTTAACGAGCCTGGCCCTTGGATCCACTACCAAATGGTGTACGACTAGTTTGGGGTCCAACCCTGACATGTCCTAATATGACCATGCAAAGCGACCCGCATTTTCATGAATAACCTCAATAAGAAGATCTACTTGTTTAGGTGGTAGAGAGGCTGCGATGTATGTGATATGTGTGATCTCTGTCAAACTAATATTTCCTAGCTGAGTTTCCTCTGTCAAAACTGAAGAGATAGGATGCCTCTGCTCTTGTGGGGGAAGGATGAAATCTCCATCTTTAGGTGCCTCAGAGAGGTTTTCACCATTAGATACATCCTTTATTTTTATTTCATTTTTTGTGTTATCCAATGATGCTCCAGAGGAGTTCTCACCAGAGGACATTATTTCATTTTTTGTGTTATCCAATGATGCTCTAGAGGAGTTCTCACTAGAGGACATTTTTTCTTTGAATTTTTGCTTTCTTGTTTCTTTTTTTATTTTTGTTTTGTGATTGGAAATTTGCTCCTCCCCGAAGTAACCTACAAGATCTAGCTTGTAGACATATGCCGATGGTGGTGGTGGCCATTTATGTGGCATTTTTGCCCCCATGAATTTAAGGAGCGCATGCTCAATAGGGAACTTGTCAACATGAACGACACTTGGTTGGTCCCAATCTATGAGTTTGGGGTGAGCGAGGGGGAGGTCTATGAGATTCAAGGATAATTAGTAGAGCACAGAGTCTCCAAGGATTATTTTTTCATAGAAAATATCATCGTAAGCTTTTTTTTCAACTTCCTCAGACATGTCTTCAACCTCAACAAGAGTGTTTTGGATGTTCGTAAAGGCGTGGCCTTTAGTTGCAGTGCCCCAGTTGCGGGGAGTCCATAGCCCAAGCCTTTGGTTTTTTGCCCTTGGTGTGCTTCTATAGGTTGTCTCATACCTAATTCCTAGTGGCCTAAACCACCTCCTTGATAATCCCATTGCTCTATGGCCAAGCGATGTGACTAGGGATATTTCTGTTTAAAGTGATCAAGAAGTGCTTCACTTTTAGGAGGGGGCTCTTTGTATAGCCATGTGTTAATGTCTATTACATTCTCCTCTCCATCAAGAGTACCCTTGATAATAAATGTGGTAGGGCCCATTTTTTGGAGTCGAGAGGTGGTTTCTGGTCTAGGCCCTTGATGTGTCGGGTGTCCTTGAGTATGGGGATCAAGTGGTAGAGTGCTGATAGCAAAAGCATCTGTAAGACT
The DNA here is from genome assembly GCA_028749045.1 of Cupressus sempervirens. Classification (NCBI taxonomy): domain Eukaryota; kingdom Viridiplantae; phylum Streptophyta; class Pinopsida; order Cupressales; family Cupressaceae; genus Cupressus; species Cupressus sempervirens. Next base: position 261,299,092 of record CM053786.1, on the reverse strand, counting down.
ACACTCACCACAACCTTGGTAGTTGATCTTAACCGTGGAAAGAGTGGGGGCTAAAATGGTGTCTGGATTATGGTAGGTGCTAGAGGAACTGGCCGTGGTGTGGCCAACTTTGATCTTAGGACAATGATTGGTGTATGAAGCTTCAACCACATTGCAATAAGCAAAGGGTTTAGGATCTGCATGGATGGTTATCTTAGTGCCATTATGCAGAAATTTGATACATTGATGATATGTGGATGGAATGGGCTTCATGGCATGAATCCATGGGTGACTAAGGAGGATGTTGTATGGAAGGTTAAGATCAACTACATGGTAAAGTGTTTCTTGAGTGGTTGGGCCGACTCTTATAGGGAGCAAGATGGTTCCTTCAGTGGTGTGCTCAAAATTGTCATATACCTTGATGGTGATTACTTCATTAATGATATCTTCCTTAGTGTATCCTACCTATTTGATGAACTTTAAAGTTCATAGATTTAAAGTCAATCCATTATCTATCATGACCCATTTAACAGCAAAGTCAGAAACTATGATGGCTATGCGAAGCAGAAGGATATGATCTGGTTCAACTACTAGGATATCATTGGATTTGAAGGATAAGGCACATGATGCTGAAAGATGGCCAACCAAGTTGTGAAACTCGGTGGAATTTATGTCAGAGGGGATGCATGACTTATGTAGAGTACTATTGAGGATCTCTTGATAAAGTAGGCTTGTTCATAAGAGATCCATAATGGAGATCTAGGCCAGCGTGTTTCCAAGGTTTTCCAAGATGTTATATTGTGGCCCTAATGAGGATGATTCTGATGGAGATACTCTAGATGGAGGTGGTTTTGATGGTGTAGAAATAGGTGGGCTAGCTATATTGAGTCGATTTCGGTGAGTAGCAACTGCACATTGGGTATCTAGGCCCTTAATGTTAATGACATTGATGGATGGCTCAACCTGTGATATGCAACCAATAAGGCTTCCATAGTCTAAATACGTTGAGTTATAGTTTTGAGACTTGTCTTGGTTATCTCCTTGTTTGCCTTGAGTATTGTTCGATTTGTTGACAGGAGAGTTTGCAGGTGCTTTTACTAGGTTTTTGTTATGAGGAGGGAAAGCATTTTGATACATCATTAATCTTGCATTAGGTGAAGTTTGTGCCCCCACTGTGATTTCCTTCTGATCAATTAGGTCTTGGACATAGTCCTTGAGTTGCATGCATTTGACGGTGGTATGTCCTTTGACATGATGGAATTTGCAAAACTCATTATCTTTATACCAGGATGCCCTAGATTGGTTGGGTTCCAAGGGTTGTGTTGGTGGATGTCGAATAAGATTATCCTTAGCTAGTTTTTCAAAGATTGCATCAAGAGGTTTCCCCAACGGGGTGTATACATGAGGTTGTCTTTGAACATGGGGTTTAGTACCTACTGAAAGTGTGATAGCATTGGTTTGATTATAATGAGAAGGTAATTTTTTGATTTTTCTGTATGGGTGGTGGGTGATACACAAGGGGTTGTTGTGGATAGATTTGTTGCTAACAAAATGTGGTAGGAACATTGGTAGCTGCCCCAACGATATGAACTTGTCGGGTGTCGGTGGCACCATTTGTCACAGTGTTTTTGTTTTTGTTCCAGTATCGGGTTTTGTCATTGTTTGGTCCTCGGTCCTGGGTGTTTTCCTTGTAAATTCTAATAACACCATCCTTAATGAGGCCTTGTTCAAGTCCCATCCCCTTTTCTTTAATGTCTTTGTACGTCTATAAAAAATTCATAACCATATGATGGGTGAGACTAGGGTGTGCATTGTTTATGAACATTTTTGACAAGATTGTACAAGAAATCCTGGTTGTGAGTATTTTCCAACATTGCAAGTATTCTACAAGGCTTTCTCCCCCCTTTTTTCTTAGTATGAACTAGGTCCATGACAGATAATTCAATTTCAACAAGATGGGTGTATTGAGCCACAAAAGCTTCAGAAAGATTAGCAAAAGTTTTAATTGTGCCTTGAGGGATACGATAGAACCATTCTAAGGTTGGGCCTCCTAAACTTTTGGGAAAGAGCCACATGAGGAACACATCATTATAGGCTACCTCCTGATAATGCATATAGAATTCCTTAACATGTGTGAGTGGATCACTTTTCCCCCTAAATTTTTCAAACTTGGGGATCTCAAAATGTTTAGGAAATGTTGTCATCATGATGGTTTTGTCAAATGGGTATGAGCAGTCATTCTCAAACTTGAAAGTTTTGGAGTCTGTCCCATCTTTGAGGGCTTTGAGAGAATTTTTTATCTTTTCCCATTCAAAGTTTATAGGTGGGGAGCAAGTGCTCCCAACATAGGATACATGCCAAAATCTAACGATTGATATGGAAAACCCTGGTTGCCATATGGCGTCAGTGGAAAAATAGGTTGAACAGCTAGTGGGATGGATGTTATGGGTCGTTGAAATGTGTTTTAGGTATACTGTTGCATCTGTTGAGAAGTTTGTTGGTGGGGAAGATAAGTAGGAGGCTGCTTCCGTATGAGATATCTTTGTGTGGGTGCTTGAGCATACTGTTGGCATGAAGACTGCAGCTAAAAGGGTGGTAAGGTGGGTAGTGCCTATGCCATGCTTTGGGAATACATACCATGTCCAATATATGTGGGTTGCGCTCCTGCTTGAGAGTATGACCTATTATGAATAGGCGCAAGGTAATTAATTTGCGGTAGAGTATTCATAATAAGGAACTACAATGATGAGGTTGTTTGGCTATTTCCCAAAGGTGGCATGGAGAAATAGTTGGTAAGGGGTGGTAGTGAATAATAATGTGAAGTGGTGGATGAAAGTGTTTGAGGGGCGAACATGGCTATAGTGCTAGGGGGAAGACTAGTGATAGGTCCTTGTGCTATAGCAACATTCCAAGGTCCCAAAGGAAATGAGGCTGAAGAGCTTTGGCTAGCCACAAAGGGGTTGATAGTGATGTTGGGTGGGATGGAAGATGAGGTATTTGACCCTATTGGTGGCATTTGAGTAGTAAATAGACTACGTGTGCTGTGAGGTGGAAGTGAAAAGGTAGTGTTGATGGATGTAAATGAAGGATTTTTTGGAGTAGGGAAATGAGTGATTGAAGCAGAGGTAGATGATACACATGAGGTTGGTTGGGATGTAGTATGTACTAAGGGTTGAGTGAGGATGGGATGGGTGTTTTGTGGAATGGGAGCAGGCACCTGGGTTGAGGGTATATTCAAGTCTGTAGGTTCCATCTGACATGGTTGATATCCTTTGTTCAATGAAGAGAAAGGATTGGTAAGGACAGATGACTCTGCAACTAGTGGTTGCCACCCAAACAGAGGGTTTGTAGGATCTGAAATGTCGATAGGTGGTGGACGCCCAAATTCAAAGGAACCAACACTATCCCTTAAGAAATTTGCCATGATGGTTTCCTTGTTTCCGTCTATGATGGCATTAACAATGGTGGCATGACCAGGTTGATTCATGAAAGCATCAATGTCTATGGAGGAACCTATCTCTTCAAGGATTTGTGGTGGTGGATCTGGTGGCATCATGGAAACTATGGGGTATGGCTGAGCTCGAGATGTGTTATTACTATGACTAGGATCCATGTCCTTTTCCCTTGTGTTCCTACCAAAATGAGTGGTGGGTGGCATGAAAGGATGACTTTCCTAATGATGAAAATGCAAAGAGGGATGATGCTAAGTGTATATGATACTTTTAGGAATCTAGATGATATGGTGCTACGTGGAGGAGATTGTGTTTCCCTTAAGTGTGAACTTGAATATGGGGTAGCGATATCAAACCCTAAGGTAGCCTTGTGACCATTGGGAAGACAAATGGGATCAAGTGTGTAGCTCAACCTTTTGCTTAAGGTGATGTGCGACACAAGTGACAATTTATCCTAAATAATGCTTAGTTTAAGGAGAACTAAGATGGTGAGATGGATGAAGATTTCTTTAGGGAGACAAAGCTTAATGAGGTGATGCAAAAAAAAGTGTTTCTAAGTGTGGAGCAACTAATGGAGGATTCTAGGGTTTAATGATGCTTGATTTGGAGGATTTCTAAAAACCTAAGGTGTGATGACAAAAAGTGGAGGAGATGATTATACCAAATGTTTAGATGGGATGAAGAATTAATAGAGAGACTAAACCTACAAGGAGACAAGTGCATAAGTGTGTGTGGAAAAAGATGGACCTAATCAAAGTAGTTAACATGAGAGTTATAGATAAGGCTATGGTTGACACCTCGTCGGAGAGTTAGGTTCTGAATCTTGTAATCCCATTCGGTTTGTAATGTAATTTCTGCTCCGTCTTTCTTAATTTGGTCTAGCTTGGAAATCCTTGGGTTGGGGGTATGTTTTTGATGTTTTACTTCTATCTCTGTGTAAATTGGTATTTGTGGAAGTTTAGCCTTAGGTTGGCCTGACATGAGATATTTCCAATGGATTTTGATCACAACTATGGGGTTTTGGAGGTAGTGACTATGCTAAGTATACCTTCTAGACCTTGAGTTGGAACATAAATCAATTAATAAATAGAAAGTTTTGGATTCTTTCAAGATTAATTTGCCTAACAATCTTCTAGGCAAGGAAAATAATGTGTCATTTTTAGTCAAGTAGATTGGTAGCAAAAAGGTATTTTGAAAAGAACAACTTTTGAATCTTTTTAGAGCAAAAAGGGGTTTGTTAGTAACTAGACTTTTGTGGGGTATTTTCTAGGTAATAAGTGTAGGAAAAAGGTAAACTAAAAGTATGGTGTTGTGAGTGGGCTTGCTAACAACTATTTCTTATATATGAAGGTGAGGTCTCTCAAAGATAAAATTTGTGATATTTTTGGTCAAGTAGGGTAAATGGCAAAGTATTTTTGAAAAAGATCAAGACTTTGGGCCAAAAAAGGATTTATAACTTAGGTTTTGCTTAGTGATTCTTGTGTTTTTGAGGGAATAAGTGGATCTTTTTGAGACAAATGGACAAATTTGACCAGCGAGACAAGCAGTTGTTGCAAATGGACTTGATAACAACCATTTTTTTGAGATGAAAAAGGTGAGACTTTCTCTCTTTTGATATGGGGATAAATGAGGAAACAATTTCTCAAAGGACAAAGCAACTTTGAGAAATACAAATAGTTGATGTCTTTAGCAAAAGGATTTTTTTTTTGATAGTAACCACTGAATTGTGTATGTTCAACAAATGTTTTTCACAAGTCTTGAGCACAATTTAAGACAGTTCAAACACACACTTTATCCCTACAATCAGAATTTGATTGTCATATGGTATTCAACAGCCCACAACTTGATGTCTCTTGGTTCTAGTGCAATATTTCCCTCTAATTGAAGAGGTGAGTCGATACAAGAGTTGATTGACAAAGGATACACATCAAAGAACCTTCAAGGCATGAAAAATAGAAGCTCCCCTTTTGTGGGAACAATGACCCTTGGAGATGAAACCCAAGTGGCCTTATGCCTCTACCAAGGGAGCACAATGGTGAGTAATCTTGAGGGATGTTGTTTGGCTTGCATCGTGAATAACATACCATGAAAGAAAAGCAAGATACTTTAGACTAAGAGGGTTGTAAACGGGTCTATGGAGTCTCCACAACAGTTGTTATTGGCTGTGATCCAATTAAGGGTCTATTCTAAACATGCTAAAATCATGGAAAAGTTTTCCCACCTTAGGCTACCCCCAAAAACATGTCGCCCGAACTGAAGAGATGGAGCGAGAAGGTTTACCCTTCCCCTCATTTATATACTGGCTAGACTATTTACCAGTTTGAGCTTCTCACCAAAGGGAACACGCTTTCCAGAGGTGGATGAACTTAGTAGAAGCACTCCTAGGTTGTTGCAAATGATCTTGCTAACAAATTTTGGTACATGAATCACGTATTTTAATGGTATTACTTTGCATGAAAAGAGAGAAGTCTAAGATGTGCTAAAAGGCACAATCTCAATAGACGCAAGACACTTGATTCATTCTATTTGTGAAGCTTTTAGATTTTTTATTGTACAACTTGAAGACACACATGATTAGCATTCAAATGTTCATTCCAACTTGACAACCGCACCACCAAAAGTAAAATCGAGTCAAAAAAAGTAAATTGCACGCGTGAAAGCTTTTAAAAAGGAGGAAATACAAACATTTTGATTTTAGAGCATTCAAGATTGAATGAAGTTCATTTTAAGCACCAAAGTTGAAGTGTGTTGATTTGCAATGTTCTTTAATACCCAAAATCAAATGTTCATCGCATTCATTCTTTTTAATATTTAGCATCCAAGATTGTGTTGATCATGCATTCTAATGAAAATGTTATATTTTAATCCATGGCATTTAAGATTTGATTTTAGCAACATGCATTCAAAGAAAAGTGTTTAAACATTCAAGTTCAATCTCCAAGAGCTTTAAACCATGTAAGGAGAACTTGCAAGAAACATGGTTAGTGGTTTCATAGAAGTCTTCAACCGACAATGCATGAGTTAGCAAATATCCCTGCAAAAATCACCAAAGTTCAGTCATTGATAGTGAAAATAAGTATCTAAAAGGCTGAAAAATATGATAAAAACCAATACCATCATGACGGGCTTGAAACCAGCTTTCCAACGATATTTCATTTTCTAAAAACAGAGTTCGTATGCTCAAGTTGTGAGCAAAACACCAAATGTTGCTTCTCAAGGCTTAAAAAGGCATGTAGAAATGATGTCGTGCTGACATCATCAAAGTGCAAGTTTAAATTTCATGGCCATATGGCTGTCATAGGCATAAATTTTTTTTTGACCTACTAACATGGCAAATCCAATGGGCGTGGACTATGCATGATTAGATAGTGACTTAATATGATGATGTTTTACTACAATGGCTAGAACTCAATGAATGAGTGCAATGATGTTGGTGGTCTTAAAAGGCTACGGGTTGTGACTAGGAATGGCATTGTGGTGGTTGCCAAGTTGGTCTGGATGGGTCTGGATGGTACCTACAAGAAATTTGAAAAATTTTGGGGGGCAAAATCTATGCCACTGCAAAAAGATAGGCACGTATTTTACACTTTAAAAATAAAATAAAATACATATATATGAATATGCATATTTTTACCAAACTTTCACAAAAAAAAAGGTGTACCCAAATTTTTTTAAATTTATTTATTATTATTATTATTTAAATATTAAAGAAAATTTGAAGAAGAAAGAAGATGAGATTTTTTAAATTTTTTAAAATTAAAAAAAAATTTTTAAAAAAAAAAATTCACCTTGTGATTTGTGGGGGTCCCACCGGGCATGCTAAAATGTATCACCTAGTTTAGTAGAGTAAAATGAACACTAATCTATAAAAAGCATTCTCAATACTAAAAACAAGTAAACACTTAAGATAGGACCAAAGAAGACAAAATTGAGAAAAGTAGACCAAAGATGGTAGACTCCTCAAGTGCTTCTCATGATAACAAAGCTATGTCCCTAATGGATAGCAGATGTATGCTCATGATGTGCTCAAGCTCCAAGTGGATGAGTGATAATCAAATATGGGTGTGGATGAATGATTCAGTAATGAAGTTATGGAGGGGTTTCAACGTTATGATGGTATTTTGGTAGTTTTTTAGGCTCTCAAAATAGCATTATAAGTTTTCTTGAAAAGTCGATGATTTTAGTGAAGGAAGAGGATTCTATTTATAGGCCAAGGGGTAGAGAGATGGACGGCCAGGATGCAAGGATGGCAAGATGGTGAGAGAGGGTCAAGATGCACTCAAAGGGGAGCACATGGATTGTGCTTGTTTGGAGCCAATAGGGAAGTGACACATGTCATAGGATGATTGGATGTGAGAGAATAGGATAAGGGTTGGTCAAAGGAGTAATGAAGGAGGTTGAGCCATAAAGAGGGATGGTTGAGCCATAAATAGAGATGGTTGGGTCATAAATAGAGATGGTGAGGAGGAGGATGAGATTGACTTTGGCTTGGGTTAGCAAGTCTGAACCCTTGCTTAAGTTATGCATATGATTAGAAGAGGGATTAGGATTAGCTTAGGAGTTGGCTAATGTTGTTTAGGGAATGTGACAAGATTAGGGTGGGGGGGATTAGGATCAAAGATAAGGATTGACATCTTCTAGAAGAGTCTAGGCTTTGGATGAGGATGAAGACTTTCTTAGAAGAGTCTAGAACTTCCTAGGATGAGGATAAATAAGGTTTTTAGGAAATAAATAAAGTTTAATTTATTTCAAGGGTTTTGGTTGAGGAGATATTTATTAAAATATTTTTAATAAACATGAGGATTAATATTTAATCTTAATTAAATATTTTGAGTTGGGATTAGGGTTAGGAAATGATGGGATTAGCCTTTAATCAAAATTAAGGAAGGATTAGAAGATTTTGGAAGAGGTTAGTGGTCTTAAGGAAATTGGTCAAGTTTTGGGCAAAAAATAAATAAATAAATTATTTTGGAATTTTTGGTCAATTTATTAATTAAATAATTAATAAATAAAAAAATAATGTTTAAATAAGATTTAAACATTTTTGGGAGGGATTCCTTAATTAAATATTTTTAATTAAGATAAAGGGATTTAATGGCATAAAAATAAATAAATTAATGAATTAATAAATGATGATGTCATCAGGGAATTTTTTCAGAAAATAAAAATACTTTATTTTTTAAATTATTTTTAGGTGTCTACAGTATTAATAATTTAGAAATTGAAAAACCAAAGAGAAAATGTTTACTTTTATATACATTGATATTATTCTTCATCCATCTCATCATCAAGATAATCGTCATCGTTGACATTGTCACCACCACTATCTTGGTCATCATCTTCATCATTGTCATCGTCATCATCATCATCATCCTCCTCATCACTGTCATTGTTATCGATAGAAGCATCATCATCATGATCAGTAGCAACATCATTTGCATTAGGAGCATCATTGACTAACTCTCAATCATTATCCACTTCTTCCTCTTCCTCGGCATCTTCTTCTTCCATTCCATTATACTTTACCAACCTTACCCTTGGATCATGTTTAAGAACAAATGGCCAACCTAGTTTATGTGGAACCTATGAGTAAAATACCTGCTCACATTGGCTTGGAAGAACATAGGGCTCATCCCCAACTAGCTCAAACAACCTTGTATTAATCAAAGGAAATCCATTCTCATGCTCAATAATAGTTCTCTAAGGATCATTTTGATTGAGTCATAGTATGTACCATTTGAAGATGAAGAGAACTAATTTGAAAGAATTAAAGTCACAATCAAGTATATCAACCAAAATGCCATAGTATCAATTTTGAGATTGTTGAGGATGTAAGTCATTCTAGATGAAATATTGGTCACCTAGAAGGCTACACTTATCTCAAAATCACAAGTTCTCTTCGTGTAATTGAAATCTTTGATGCAAAATTTATAACCATTGCAGAACATATTCTTGTGGTGTTTCACCTACAATAATGTCAAACATGTATAAATTATTCCATCACGAGTTCAAAAACATATCGGTGATTAACAAACCTGGAGATATCTTAAACCATATGCTAAATCTATTTCCTTTTGTATAACATTGGGATCTCTATTAAAATGAGCTTGTTTAACCAATGAAGACATAGATTTCCATTTTAATCCATGACTAGAATGTTGACATTGTTCAATCCATACCGTCATCCAATCTTTGATTGTTTGCAATAAATAAATATATTACATCCCACTCCTTAGCAGTTGTACAAAAGCAAATAGATGAATTAGAACAGATTTGTTTTGAAGATTTAAGAATTAATTAACTATAATAACATCTCATAATTTATTACCTTTCAATTTCCTAAATCTACCTTTCTCCACGAAGTACTCCCCTTCAAATTTTTTAATGGAGTCGATATCCCAAATGCAATCTATATGGGTCTTTGCTGCAAGATTAAGAAGATATTGAGTAACATACACCATCATCTAGTACGTCATATATCCCTCAATCATAGAACTCTTGAGACATGTTCTTTATTGAACCAAACCCTTCAAACATTTCAAGTGTTTTTCAACCATCCACATTGACCTAGACTATATAGGTCCACACAATTCAATCTAATCAACTTGGTGTATGAGGTAGTGTTCTTATGCATTGAAAAGAGTTGGAGGTAAAAACTTTTGCATTTCACACATTAGTAGACAAATTTTTTTCTTCCAATATTTTATATCTTCTTTATGGATTTCTTTAGATGACAACCACCTACAAAGGATTCAAGACACAAAAAAATATAAATACGAGACTTTACAATATATTACTGCTTACCTCATGTAGTTTTCAAGATCATATATCAGTTGTTTGATATTATTGTCGAAGTTGTTTGGGAGTGATAGGGGTAGCACATACTGCAATGATTTTCAACTGATCATTTCATTTTTTTTGTAATGTAATACAATGAAAATTGAATGCAATTTCACAAATATATTGTAAATACAAAAGATCGTGACTTACCTTGATGAAGGTATGCCAATCATGCATTTTCAGTCCTAGGCCAAATTCACTTTTCTTTGATATGAAATTGCTTATATTCATAACAAATCCTATAGGAAATCTCATTTTTCATGTGATTTCTTTTATAGTATTAATTTGTCGCTCTGTCAATAACCAAGAAAAGGTACTTGCATTAATTCAAGTCTCCATTGCTAATTGATTTAATGATATTTTTCATTGTATGATTGGAATCATGAATGCCACTACAAATTTTGAGAAGTTTTTCTTTGTCACACCTTCCATCCAATATTTTCCATAGTGACTCTATTACATTCTTTCCAAAATGCATGGTATCAAATAAATGCACAATTTGTAGCTATCCACGGTAGGGCAACCTACTAAATTCTATGGGATAACATTTTAATCCCTTTGGAAGGTGGTCAATACTAATGCCTTGACGACCTCAAATTCTATTATATTCCAACTACCATAGATGAGGTTTCATTCTTCATGGCTTTGATGTAGTCTCTTCTTTCCCATTGAAAAGATGTGTTTTGACACTTTGATACTTATTTATTTTTTGGAGGAAGTGCCTATTCTCATCAAACACTTGCTTTCTTAAACTTTTGGGATGACAAGATTTCATCTTTGGACAACACATTGGACATGCAAATTTTACCTTTGTTTGAAGACCTACAAGATAATGATACAATTGGATTAAATATGTTCATTTTTGGAATTACTATTATTGTGTACAACTAGATTTCAACATAACATACCACAAAAATGTGTCAACCCTGAGGCATCATGAATTGTCCACACAAGAATTGCATGGAATTGAAATTATTTTTGTCCAATTGGTTTAGAGATATCATACATAGTGAAATTATTCCATAACACCAACAGCTCATCAATAAGAGGCACAATATATACATTCATATCTTTCACTTGGTAATTACCTAGTTGAATGAACAACAACAGATAATTATTTTGGTCACTTCACTTCAAGACTTATAAATACATGTAGGTGACAATAAAATAATAAAATACCTAGAACAATCATTGGCAACATAAGGTGCTACCTCTTTATTGACATCCATGGAGGAAGGTTATTGTTGATAACAAAAATAGGCTAGACCAAGTAAACGAATCTAATCTCTCCATATGGATTGACAATGTTAGTTGCCAGAGGAAGCCTAAGATTTTGAGGTTCTTCTTTAATGTGTGACTATTTTTCCTTTATGTCCTTAAATGATGAACCATCGCAAGCATTCGAATAATGTCATCTTAACTTCTATTGCGTGCATGGTATTCTATAAATGGTGCCAAGCTACTACACTTGAATAATTGTTTAAGACACAAAATAATGGGGATGTAACAAGGAACCTTGCAAGACACTTTTTTTGTCACTTGAGCATCTTGATATTTTCTCATATGACATTCGAGGCATTTTGTTGCATTTTTGTGTTCTTTGTGATAAGTTACATGATCTTGAGGACACACATCTATTGATTGATACTCCATTCCAATATGTTTCATAATGGCACATAATTCTCAATACGAGCAAGGGAGAACATTTGATGGTAGTAACAAATATTCACCTATCAATCTACAACAAAAAATATTAGTCGCTAGTATAAACAATCTTAATGGTACATATTTCACCTTTTATAGACTATAATGCCCTATATCAAAAACCTTAGCATACGTGACATTTTTATGTTGGATAAATCATTCGTAACATTCAAAATCACCAACAATAATACAACAGAGAGAAGAGTTGATTGGGATCCTTTGTAAAGGGTTATGTTTTCCTTCTCAAGTAGAGTTATATCATGGACGACCTCAATGTCATCCTCATCATAATCATCATCATAATTATCAACAGGACTAGTACCAAATGTGTCATGGATCAATGCATGTGTACCATCATCTTGAAAAGTGTTTTTGGGCCCATGATCATCATCTTCCATGGGATCATGATCGTCTCCTCCAATACTCACACCTCCATGTTCCTCCGTACTCACACCTCCATCTTCCTTTGAGATGTGTCAGTCCATATCACATACTACCTTGGGCAGATTGACCTATACAAAAATGATGATAATCAAACCCTTGTTTTGTGGTTCATATGTATATTAATTGTGAAAACAATATAACAAACAACTTACCAATTGATGATAATCAAACTCCCCTTTAATGTGACCATTCTCCCTACCATGTCTCTTAGTAGTTTTAATTTTGATTAGTCTTGTCTTTAAGTTTTTATAACGCTTGCAAGGACAATAAAATTTGTCATCGCCTGCTCTTTGAAAGTTAGACAATAATCTAGCGATTGTATCCCAACTTTGATCAAACTCCCTTGTATTATATGACATGATCCTTCTTTACAAATAACTTATCTGTGTACCCTTACTGAGTTGGTTATACTTAATGTTTATATCTGCACATATGGTTTTGAAAGAAATATTGGTGTAATTAATGTGTATATTTGCAAAAATATTGTTGTACTTAATATTTATATCTGCACTTATGGTTTTAAAAGAAACATTTGGTGTAATTAATGTCTATATCTGCAAAAATATTGGACATGTTTTACTTAATATTTATATCTGCACATATAGTTTTGAAAGAAACATTTGGTGTAATTAATGTGTATATATGCAAAAATATTAGACATGTACTTAATATTTATGTATGCACATATGGTTTTGAAAGAAAAAATTTGTTGTAATTAATGTGTATATCTAAAAAAATATTGGACATGTTGTAGTTAATGTTTATATTTGCACATATGGTTTTGAAAGAAACATTTGGTGTAATTAATGTGTATATCTGCAAAAATATTGGACATTTTGTACTTAATGTTTGTATTTGCACATATGGTTTTGAAAGAAACATTTGGTGTAATTAATGTGTATATCTGTAAAAATATTGGACATGTTGTACTTAATGTTTATATCTACACATATGGTTTTGAAAGAAAAATTTGGTGTATTTATGCCTCTTCCTTTTGATTTTGTTCAAGGGTATCCCATCAATGGTAAGAGAAAACGAGAATGCATTTAATAAGAGTTTACAATTATTCAAAAAAAAATCAAGAAAATGCAACTGAAGAACTATTAGCTCAGAAGCAAGAACATGATGTTCATATTATATCTACCTTGCTAACTCCTAATGGGTTGGGCTATTATTATTTGTCTCCATTATGTTTACTTTGATAGCCATGTTAGGGAGGTGATCTCACCTAGTTCATCCTCATGAATTTGAAGTCCTTAATCACAATCTTGGGTGGGGTATGTGCAGAATCATGGTCAACCAAACTACGACCTTAAGTGGCAGTGAAAAAATTAGCAAATCAGGGTTATGTCAACTTGACACATAATTTTAAAGCGGTTGTATACTTTGTATCAAAAAGTTGTAAGAAAATAATCTGTAGGAAATTGAATGTAGTTTCTAAACAACTAGGCCTTATCTAGAGAAAAATTATTTGATTGGTCAAAAGTTTGGATTTTAATGCAGTACTACAAAAATTTCAAGGTGAAAATAAAAAGTAGGTGTATGTCTAACCACCTTAATCAAAATCAAATAATAATATTTTTTAATATAATTACAAATATAAAAAGTAGACTCATGCTTGGATGTGACACATATATTTGGGTATTTTTATTCCAAATAAATAATTAAATATGAATTTTCTATTATAACTTTTTCAAAATAAAAAACTTGTGTGTCTGACCACCTTAACTAATTGAAAACTTTACCAAATTTTTTTTTCCCTTATACTAGGCAAATCATGGAATGTGGCATAACTTTTGGATTTCAAAAATGTTATACTATTTGAAAGTTATAGCTATTTTTCAATTAGTATGTCAATCAACACTTTACAACCATCTTCATTAAAAATTAACTAATAAATACTTATCGAACTCATAATTTGACAACAATTATATCGATGGAATCTTGAGAGTGTTATAAAAAAACACTTTTTGTTTCATTGAATTTCAATGAAAATAATATTGTCAAATGGCTACTCGAAGTTTGATTGTCAGTAAAACCTATCTAAAACATGTTTTTTGAGTTGATCGAATAAGTTTGGTAAATACCAAGCCTAATCGGGTACTCGATTTCAAATTGGGTATTCGATACTAGATCAGATACCTAATATGAAATTGGGTACCTAAAAAGTGGCGGTCAAAATTCTTTCAAACTTTCATAGTCTAGCCCAAATTTTTAAAATTTTGGAGGGAAACCACCCAAATTTTAGAGGGAAACCAAAATTTGGGAAGAGTGGGCATTATTATTATTAACTATTATTATTACATATGATTATGATTATGATTATGATTATTATGATTATTATTATTATTATTATTATTTTTAAAAATGCGTCTGGTAAACTTTTTAACGTGATCGGTAGCGTTGGCGCGACACGCCCACCTGTACCACCAACACTTTGACCTGGAGCTATGAACTAGTGAGGCCACAAACGGGGGACCTCATCCCCATGAGATTTGAACTTGGATGGCAAGGATAACAACGCAACAACTTAACCATCACAACATGCCACTATTGGCTAAAAGGGTTTGTGGTAAACCTAGTGTGACTCGAACCGAAGTTGATGCGTAGCACTGAGATTATTAGCCTAACACTACGCCTCACGACTCGCCTTCACACCAACTCGGCTACTCACTCACCCTTTTATGATTATTATTATTACATATAATATAGTAATATATATAATAATTATTAAATATAATATAGTAATAAATATGATTATTATTATAACTAAATGTAATATAATAATATATATGATAATAATAATTATTAAATATGTATAGTAATATTATATGATTATTACTATTATTATATATAGTCATATATATGATTATTATTGTTATATAATATAGTGATATATTATTATTATATTAAAATATATAGTATTATATTATTATTATTATTAAATATAATATTGTTATGAAATGCGTCGATAGGGGTCACAGGTTACCTTTCGATGCATTTGAACCAATTGAATGGGTCCCTAAGGGTCCTAGAGCCCCTAGGGACATATGTTGTCATGAAATGTGTCGAAAGGGGTCATAGGCCCTTTCAACACATTTGAAACAACAAAATAGGTCCCTAGGGGTCCTAGGGACCCTAGGGACATATGTTGTCATGAAAGGCATCAAAAGGGGTCATAGGTTAACCTATGACCCTTTTTAATACATTCGAACCAACCAAATGGGTCCCTATGGGTCCTAAAGCCCCTAGGGATATATGTTGTCATGAAATGCATCGAAAGGGTTCATAAGTTAACCTATGACCCCTTTTGATGCATTCAAAACAACCAATTAGGTCCCTAGGGATCCTAGGGCCCCTAGGGACATATGTTATCATGAAATGCATCAAAAGGGGTCATATGTTAACATATGACCCCTTTCGATACATTCGAACCAACCAAATAGGTCCCTATGGGTCTTGAGGCCCCTAGGGACATATGTTGTCATGAAATGCATCGAAAGGGGTCATAGGTTAACCTATGACTCCTTTCGATGCATTCAAACCAACCAAATGGGTCCCTAGGGGTCTTAGGGCCCCTAGGGACATGTTGTCATAAAATTTGAACCAAACAAATGGGTCCCTAGGGGTCCTAGGGCCCCTAGGGACATATGTTGTCATGAAATGCATCAAAAGTTTGATGCATTTGAACCAACCAAATGGGTCCTTAGGGGTCTTAGGGCCCCTAGGGACATATGTTGTTATGAAATGCATTGAAAGGGGTCATAGGTTAACCTAAGACCCCTTTCGACGCATTTGAACCAACCAAATGGGTTCCTAGGGGTCCTAGGGCCCCTAAGAACATATGTTGTCATGAAATGCGTTGAAAGAGGTCATAAGTTAACCTATGACACATTTGAACCAACCAAATGGGCCCTAGGGGTCCTAGGGCCCCTAGGGACGTATGTTCTCATGAAATATGTTGAAAGGGGTCATTGGTTAACCTATGAACCCTTTCAACACATTTGAACCAACCAAATGGGTTCTTAGGGGTCCTAGGGCCTGTAGGGACATATGTTGTCATGAAATGCGTCGAAAGGACCTATGACCCCTTTCAATGCATTCAAACCAATTAAATGGGTCCCTAGGGACATATGTTATCATGAGATTTTGACACATTTCATGACAACATATGTACAACCATTTGGTTGGTTCAAATGTGTCGAAAGGGGTCATAGGATAACCTATGATCCTATGACCCCTTTTGATGCATTTCATGACAACATATGTCCTACGGGTCCTAGGACCCCTAGGGACCCATTTGGTTCGTTCGAATGCATCGAAAGGGGTCATAGGATAATCTATGACCCCTTTTGACCCATTCGATCGAATCATATATAATATCCTATTTTATATAATAATACTAATCATATATATATTAATATATTATATTTATGGGTCATAATAATAACAATAAGAATAATCATAATAATATATATTACTATATTATATTGAATAATAATAATAATAGTAAAAATCATAATAATAATAATCATAATAATTAGATATATTACTATATTATATTTAATAATAATAATCATAATAATAATAATATACAAATATTATATTTAATAAAATACTAATATATAATAACATTTGTACCAATTTGTTCACATTGCCCACACTTTCCAAATTTTGACTTCCCTCCAAAATTTGGGCATCCATTTTGGTGAAATGTCCCTTTACTGATTTTGTATGATATTTCCAACCTCTAATCAGATCTTTAAGATCAAACAACTAATATCACAAGGATCCACCAAATTTCTCAAGAAACCCCAAATCGGGTATGCTGAAAATAGTGCCAAAAGCTTCACAACTTCACAAATTATTAATAAATCTGAAAATGGACATTTTTATAGAAATTTTAGCAGCATAACAGCCTACAAAATGACATTTCCAGATCCGTATAGCCTTTACACAACAGTTCACAAATGTAGGACAAAAACTATGCTCATCGAGCTCCCGAAATTAACACAAAAATGCTCAGAAACACCACAAAACACTAATAATCTATCTCAGAAGTTTAATCACATCCCAATACATATATTCAGCTCTATTTTAACACCTTAAAGTCTGAAATACAGCAGCAACCCATACTGATATGAAATACTCAACTGTAAACACCAAACTCATACAAAAAACACACCCGAAAACCCACAAATCTGCACTGTTCAGCACAAAGGCAAACTCTGTATGAGCATGCACATGGAATGGCTTCAAACTCCCATCCTTAGCCTTCTTGGAAATCTACAAACTCCAGTTCTTGGGTCTCCTTCTCCACAGGTTTGGCAACCTATGAAGAATAACAAGAATGAGCAAAAATCAAGTTATGGAATCAGCCCAAAATGCCTCCAAACCCCTTAAAAGAGGGCATAACCGTAACTCACGTCCAAGAGAGGTTAATGAAACATATTTTAATAATAATTTTCATTTATTAGTCCAACGGTTTCCAAAGATTACGCCCCTTTTTTCGAAACTTCACTTTCTTGGGCCTGCCTGCCTTAGCAAAGATTATTATTTTTTAATTATTTGAAAAGGGGACATGACAAGTCCTCCCCTCCCAAACATTGCTTGTCCTCAAGCAATGGCTAAAAAATAAACCAATCAATCCACCTGGATTCCAAAATGTAGTCATGAACTATACTACTACCAATTAACACAGGCTCCTGCAATATCCTCTGCAATATGACCAAGAGGAATCCATAATCAAACTGACAATTATAGCTCAACCAAACTCCGAAATCAGCACTACCACAATAAAAAAACCCATGAGGTACAAACTCTTAGAACATCAAAACCCAAGCAAAGTGGACAAATCAAACTACCAACACAGTAAATACCATCAACGCATCCCACTGGCCTATACGGAATGTACAATCCAACTCTGCAACAATGGTGAATGCTCTCGAATGAAACTATACCAAGTATGGAGAATCCATACACTGTACAACTCCTGCAGTCAACACAACTTTGCAAATCACCGGCCACTATCTCATAACCATAACTACCATGCACCCCTGATGGTGAAAAGCCATCACAAGATAAATAGCAAGAATTGGAACCTAAACCAAATTTTCCTGCCATCAACTCCTCAACACAAGGATCAAATGCTAACTGATGTACATACCTTGCAATATAATGTTGATAAAAAAAACCAACCTTAGTCAACAACTCACCATGAACAAGTGATACAACCCACTGTGACTGATCACCAGCTAAGTCAGGAGATGTCATAGCCAAAGGAGTAGAATCAATAACAACACCCGCTGAAGCATCACTCTGAAATTCCTGCTCTAAGTCATGTATTATCAAGCTGTCAACTATAGAACCTATCGCCATGTGATGCCCATCACAACTCTCATCTTGAGGCATCAAATTGTCCCATAACTAATGATAAGCACTAGGAACCAAAGTACATCTCTGTATCATTATCTCATCAACATGGTCATCAAAGGTAAATTGATGAGCATACCTCACAGTGTAATGCTGATAGAATGCGCCAATCTCAGTCAGTGGCTCAGACTGTAATCCAGATGAAACTAACTGCAATTGATCATTAACCATGTTGGAACTAACTACTACCTCTGAAGATATCACCAAGGGAGTAGTGTTACTAGTAGGAACCATGCCAACTGCCGACTCACCAACATCACACATGATCTTTGATACATCTCTAGTCTCTGTGCCATCAATACTAGAGGCCACCACCATGTCAGGCATACAACAATCTGCTACAACACCCAACTCAACTGAACCTAACTCTAGTGGGAATGAACCTGATATTCCAATGTTAGTATCGAGAATGGATGCATCCCCATCTCCATTGTCTCTGACAATCTTGGCCATGGACATCCTCGGATCACCAAACACCACAGCTTGTGACTGTATAGAATCAGGTAAAGACTGTAGTCGCTCTAACTCCATGGTCACCTTAGCCAAATGAAACTGTGACTCCTTGAAAGCCAACTGTGTACTCTCAAGAATCTCAGAAGTCACCTCAAGCTGCTCAGTAAGCTCACTCACCTCATCTTCCTTGGCCAACAATGCATCATATGCTATACTGCCCCACTTCATAAGATAATCTCTGTCGGCTACCAACTGCATATAATCCTGTCTCAGAATCTGGATAGCCTCCCATAAAGAGTGGAACTCTGTCAAGGAAAGATAACTGCCTCCCTGCTCATCACTAGTAGGAGAACCCCATCCATAAACTGCTAACAACTGACGAGCAGCATCGAAATGCTGGCAAGTGATAGCAATGTCTTGGTCACTAACTCTCAATTGATTAGACACATGATGGCACTGGCTTGACTGTCTCCTACAAACCTCCTCTGATGCACTGTCTAAAGGAGTATCCTCAAAGTTACTAGTCTCTAAAGTATTACCATCCATATCCTGTGAATCAAATCTAAAACTCATAGCAACATACGGAGTATCAAAAAAATTAGCATTGCTGTCCAACTCCTCTATACCCAAGGAAACTAAGTCTTCAAAATTGCCCACTGCATCCTCCTGGATGTCATCAATGCCAATATGATCCTGGGACTCATCTATACACACTGCCAAATATGAAATATCATCAACACATTCTAGCAAGTATGGTCGACTGGATATATGAACAAAGCCCAACATCGGTGTATAAAAACTAATTCCAACATTGGACAAGCTACTAGCACAAGAAAAGACAACACCATGCAATCTGCTAATCAAATCCATGATAGCACCCAAAAAAACACTGCTACCAAAAAGTGTTAAAGATCTCTTGTCAACTGAATCCCAAATGCCAATATAACAATCTTGATTCCATATCTGTAAACTAGAATCAGCTGGTAACTCAAGAAAAATCCTCACTTGAGTAATATGACCAATACCAACTAACTCCACATACCTATCATGATGAGATAATGAAGTCAAAATACTATCTTCACTCACCTTCAGCTGGCGGGATAAATCATGTGAAGTACTACCTGCCTCAACCTCATGTGATGAAGCATCTAACTATGCCTGGTACTCTTTCTCAACAAAGTCATGAATGCTCAATGTCTGCTCATCTCTACCAGGTATCTCACCATCCTACACAACAACATCCTCATAATCATCATCTGAACCCACTACACTGTAGTCATTGCCTGTTGTAACTATACCATCCTGAATACCTGTGGCATCACCCTTTGACAACCTGTAAACAATTGTCTCAATTTGAGTATCAAGTTGACCGTTACTATTAATCTGTGTAATATCCTTTCCCACCACCCCCTATGGAAAAGTAGAATCTGAGACCTCTACCTGGCTATCAGCTAGTTTCTCAAACTCCTCATGCAAGTTCTTGGGAATTGTGTTATCTATCTTACGAGAAAATCTGCCAAATAGAAATCCAGTCAACTTATCCACCTTAGCTGGGTCAGACAACATGTCATTCATTATATGATGGTGCTCAATCAACTGTTCAGACATGTCATGGCTTATTTTTATAAGTTTATCTCGAATGTCTAAATAACCATCCTTTCTACTGTTTTGACTCTGGTAATCAATTGTCCAAGATCGTGTCCTCTGAGACTCTATACTATACCTGTCCATTCTGGATAAAGTAGAGTGTAACCCCAATAGGATATAACTTCTTCAAACACCAAGAACTAACATGCAAATGATTAGAAGTAGCATGCAACCATAGATTTTGACATGCAACTGATTAGAAGCAACATGCAACCACCAAATTCACCAAGAACTAACATGCAAATGATTAGAAGTAGCATGCAACCATAAATTTTGACATGCAGCTGATTAGAAGCAACATGCAATCATAAATTATGGCATGCAAGATCTGGGTAGTTGTCAAAACTGACATGCAAGATTTGGGTAGTTGTCAAAACTGACATGCAAGATTTGGGTAGTTGTCAAAACTGACATGCAAACTTCTACAACCACCAAATTCACTAAGAACTAACATGAAAATGATTAGAAGTAGCATGCAACCATAAATTTTGACATGTAGCTGATTAGAAGCAACATGCAACCATAAATTATGACATGCAAGATTTGGGTAGTTCTCAAAACTGAAATGCAAGATCTGGGTAGTTGTCGAAACTGACCTGCAAGCTTCTACAAACCCTCAGGCTGGCAAGATCATGACTCTGATACCACTAAAATGTCCCTTTACTGATTTTGTATGATATTTTCAACCTCTAATCAGATCTTTAAGATCAAACAACTAATATCACAAAGATCCACCAAATTTCTCAACAAACCCCAAATCGGGTATGCTGAAAATAGTGCCAAAAGCTTCACAACTTCACAAATTATTAATAAATCTGAAAATGGACATTTTTACAAAAATTTCAGCAGCATAACAGCCTACAAAATGACATTTCCAGATCCGTATAGCCTTTACACAACAGTTCACAAATGTAGGACAAAAACTATGCTCATCGGGCTCCTGAAATTAACACAAAAATGCCCGAAAACACCACAAAACACTAATAATCTATCTCAAAAGTTTAATCACGTCCCAATACATATATTCAGCTCTATTTTAACACCTTAAAGTCTGAAATACAACAGCAAACCAAACTGATATGAAATACTCAACTGTAAACACCAAACTCATACAAAAAACACACCCGAAAACCCACAAATCTGCACTGTTCAGCACAAAGGCAAACTCTGTATGAGCATGCACATGGAATGGCTTCAAACTCCCATCCTTAGCCTTCTTGGAAACCTGCAAAATCCCATTCTTGGGTCTCCCTGGAAACCTGCAAACTCCCATTCTTGGGTCTCCTTCTCCACAGGTTTGGCAGCCTCTGAAGAATAACAAGAATGAGCAAAAATCAAGTTCTGGAATCAGCACAAAATGCCTCCAAACCCCTTAAAAGAGGGCATAATCGTAACTCACGTCCAAGAGAGGTTAATGAAACATATTTTAATAATAATTTTCATTTATTAGTCCAACGGTTTCCAAAGATTACGCCCCTTTTTTCGAAACTTCACTTTTTTGGGCTTGCCTGCCTTAGCAAAGATTATTATTTTTTAATTATTTGAAAAGGGGATATGACATTTGGGTACCCGATATCATATCGAATATCCGATTTGGGATCAGATACATGATATGGGATCGGGTACCTGAAATATTGCCATGCTTTTTGCAAAATATTTTTTGTTACTGCAGACCCGGTAATCATATTTCTTGGGGGCCATTTTCATGGATTTAGAGAAAAATGATTTCTTGGGGCCCATACAATCGAAAAAGGTTCTATAACGTATGATTAGGTGTCCGATATTATTTTCTGAATGGGAAGCAACAATCGTTGAAAGGCTAAATGCAAAAGAAAGGTATCAAATGAAGACATTGCAACATATAGGGAAAGGGACAAGGTAAATCATTGAAGGAAGAGACAAGGTATGTTAAATGTAAGTCAAGTTGATGATGTATTGATCAAATGTGAAAACATAGAGTCAGATAATGAATATGTACAATTGGGGAATGAAAATGTACCAATTGATAATGATAATGCTAGGATTAAAAATTTAGAGAATAAAAATTTGGAGAATGAAATTTTACCAATTTATAATGTAAATTGCATGATTGACTATGTCAAAAATGACAATGTATAGGAATATTACAAATTTCTTAATTATAATCGACGTGACAGTTGTAGAATACCAAAATGGATAATTGAAATTGATGAAACAATTTTTACCAATTTGGAAGGGAAAAATTCAGAAAGAACCATTCGGTTATGGGCCTCAAGACAATATAAGATGTTTTTCAACAACAAGACAATGGTGGAGCAATGCCAATTTTTTATGCACCTATTAAAGATATAAAAGATGAGACCTATGCTTTCCAAATTGAAGATTTATGTCAATAAAAAATTGGAAAGAAATGCCATTATTGTGAATAATCTTTTCAATGCTCTCAATAGCATTGGGGAAAATAATAGGGAGAAGGATAAGAGAACTACTCAAAGGGTTATTACAACTTCTTTGGTAAGTCATCATTTGAGAAAGGGTAGATATATGAGACAAACTTATATTAACTTGAACCTAAATCATACTACTTTGAGAGAAACACTTATTGGACGAGAGAGAATTGATGATCCTCTTCAAAATGAAACATGGGCTTTTGGTGGGAGACTTCCAAATTTTGATAAGAAGCTATCCGATGATGTGAAGGAAAAAATTACATAGTTTTGGCACTCTAGCTCAAGAGTATCACTCAATGTTAAAGACGTGTTAAAGTTGAGAATTGGCATCAAAGACTGCATGCCACATCCTAAACATTATTTGGAGGTAACTGTTGATCTGAGATTGGTTTTGACAATTGAGTTTCAACACACTTATGACATTTACTTAGTTTATGTCAAACTAGTAATGCATGTCGACTATAATATGTAAATACTAGACCATGTCGAGTTGTAATGAGTGTTGAGTCACCCATGTGCTGAGTAGATAGATGATGTCAAGTGATTCAAGTGCCAAGTAAATAGTAGATGCTGAGCAGTTTGGGTGCCGAGTCAAAATCAGAATTACAGTATGTGTCGAGCATCAGTAACTTCAAGTGCCAAGTAACATAGATTGGACATACTTTTTTGTGATTGCACAAACAACTATATAAATAATTTTTTAGCTGACCAAAGGAAAGAATACGATCTTTTGAAGATAAGGATGAATCTATATGCAGATTCCCTATGCAATTACATGTAGCCAGTCAAAAAATAGGAAGGATTAAGTGGCAAAAAGGATGAATCTTAGTTGTAGATTCATACCTAACCCTAAGTCTTCTAGTCTTCTTCAGGAGGATGAAACCCTAAAATTTATATGTGTATGTAAGGGACAAAGCATTCATGGAGACTTAGAAGTTATAGAGAGTGAATTGTAGAATCAATTGGAGAAGAACACGAATAGAAGGATACAACAATTGCCACATCAAATCAGGAAGGGTCAAGAAGAAAACTGTATGGATTTGATCTTTAATTAGGCAACCAAATCCTATCACAAGATCTATGCTATAACATCGTAACATGTGATTTTAGTTAAATCTCCTTGATGGAGTAGTCCTAATAGACTATTGTAAATCCTTTAATAGGGTAGCATTCCAAGTGAATGACCAGAAGTCCTCTAACCAGGCACACTTCTAATAGGGTGTTGAAATCCTCTAACAAGGTGGGACTTAACAGTCCTTGTAAGCCTTTAATAGGGCAGGCCTTTCACAGGGCAGACCATGATTCATGGTCAAACCATTGTAACCTTTATTGGCTATACTTTATTTCTGTAGGAGTGAAGAATTGTGGATGTCATCCCCATCCTAGTTTTACCTGCTCTTTGGAGGGTTTCTGGGTAATCATATTCGGTGTCAAATGTGTGATTGCTTAAATGTTTACACAATTTAGATGTATTTGCTTTACATGTTATTTCAATTTATCTATTGAATGCATGAGATGGATGAGTGGTGAAAACTTTTATGGGTTCATGTTTTAACTATTGATTCACCCTACCCCCTCTCAGAAGTTTACCTTTCCTACTTGTAATTCCAACAGTAACTCAAACTATGTTGTTAAAATAATTTAGAGAGAGTCATCCAAGATTTCATATATCACAAAGGGCTTTTAAATATTTGAAGCCATTTAATTGTGTGCCACTTAAAATTTGAAATACATATGGTTGCAAATATCATGTCAAGTTTTCTATATACCATGAACTATTACACTCCATCCACTCTACTTTGCACAGTAAAGAAATGTTGAAGAACTGTGGTACTAGTGGGCTTCTAAAATCATCAAGAGACTTGTTGGATCAAATATTATGTCTTAGAGTTGATGGTTGTTTCTTTTATAGAAATGCTTTCTTAATTGATAAGTGTTCAAAATATGGTGGCTTATCCAAGTTTGACACATATTTGCATGAGGGGTGCAAAAAAGATCTTGAGAAGACAATAGTAAAAAAATGGTATATGAAATGGTGAAACATTGAAGAGTTGGGGTGAGGGCTCTAGATGTGAATTGGTTGCAAAAGAAATCAGTGTGGCTAGTTTTATTTTAGATTTCAAGACAAATCTTTTCTACAAGTATGCAAGACATAGTCATAGGTCTCAATGGTTGGATCCACAATTTAGAATGTGTAAGGAGACTTGTCCTATTGGTAGCATTATATTAGTTCTTGACTTTGCTGAGAACTACACATTGCAACCTCAAATTGAGACACAATCTTGGTATTACAACTCCATTCAGATTGCTACTTTTGTCCACATAACATATAAACATGCCCCTGAAAGTGTAGAAGATAATAATAGATCTCACTCTCATGAGTTTGTGCAACATTTTGATTTCTTATAGGAGCATGACATTGCCATGGATAGATATATAATTTTGTCATATAATTGCACAGGTTAATTCAAGAATGCTCGCATGTTTTATTTGTTGTGTAGGATGCACATAGAGAGGGGGGTGCCTCATATTTGGAATTTTTTTGAATCTAGCCGTGGGAAATGGGAACATGATCGAGTAGGGGCATGTGTGAAGAGAGCTTTAGTTAAGGAGCAATTGAAGATTTTAGGAGCAGAGATTCTTGACACTCGTAGCATTGTTGATTGGTGTAGTTCAACATTATCACAGGGGGACTCTTGATTCAGTAGTACACAAGTTCTTTTGGTTGGTTGAGGAAGGGTCCATAGGTGATAGATCAGAGTGTGCTATAGTGAGAGACTCATAAAAAATGCATTCATTCTGGAGCTCTAATTCTAGTACATGGACCATTTGTACATGACAACTAGCTTGCTTTTGTCCTAGTTATTTTCAGTGTGATTGGAATCACTGTGAGTCAAGTGAGTGGGTGGACACATGGGTTCCACATTATCTTATTCCATTGTCTATCATACCCTCTATCAGAAATGATGACATGGAAAGTTCACTTGAGCATAACCATCTATTAGATCTTCTTCAGCCAGGACATATCTTTGCATTAGTTGCACCATTGGGGAATGATGAGGAATTAGATTATTGGTTAGCACGTTGTGTAAGAGGGAAATAAAAGCTTGCATAATTGATCACAAATGATGATGGATTCACATATCTTATTGGTTCACTGGTTATTTCTGGAACATGGCTGCGGACATGCATGCTTAGAAGGAATGGAATTCCTTCATTCGAAGACTATTAGAAGCAAGAAACAATTTTCATATATTTGCATATTATTATAGCAAAAAATATGAAGTTGTTGAAGCATAAAGGAAGACCAAAAGTAAAAGAACTTCTTACTATTAATAATGTTGATCATGAAGCCCTATTGGAGACCCTAAAATAAAGAGAGGACCCTACTGGAACACTCAACTAGGTATATTTACATCTTATGTTATTTTGTTCATAATGATTCAGTGAACTCATGATTATCTTGTTTAATACAATAAGTTACTAATATTTTTTATGATATTGGAATGTAGGTACATCATGAAGAGTAGCCATGCATGAAGATAAAAAACTAAACAAGGAGCAAATTGAAGAAAAATCTATTCTATTTTTGACATTATGATTTTTGAACTATGGTTTTTGATACTACAATTTTTGGTAGTTGTGTATTGATGTAATAATGATGAAACACTTGAGATATTGTAAATGTAAACTTGTTGATTTAATGTAAGAAATAAAGATTATTTTAATTAATGCAATTTATGTGGAGGGACCTAGAAAATGATGATTTTAATACATACTAACACCAAACATGCACTGTGCCCAATACCAAAAACTTGAGAGAAGTAAAAAAATATGTTTTTACTTAATACTAACCCTAGTGACACCCTTGTTCTAGCCGTGGAGAGCTTCCATCGTTTGCGGTCACCCCATATCGAAGAGTCTCCAAGGTGCTCCAAGTGTGTTTCGAGGTCAATCTTCCAAGGGTTGTAACTTGGAGCTCGTGAGGGCTATTGATGAAAGATCAAATGCTACAAGATGATCATGTCAAGGCCTAAAATAATCTATCTCATTTTTGAGAGATCACATCCTATTTAGATTTGGCACATCGATCTCACGCGATGCCAAAAATTGCAGTGTGCTTTGGTTCATAGGTGCATCACAATGTAACTTTTAACTACTAATCTCGACATCAAATCGTCAGTGCTATTAACTCCAGATGGGCTGCTAAAACCTAGTGATATGCTTATTCTAGCCACGAAGAGCCTCCATCATTCATGGCCACTCTGTTCTAAAGAGTCTCCAAGGTGCTCTAAGTGCATTTTGACGTTGATCTTCTGAGCGTCGCAAATTGGAGCTCATGGGAGTTATTGATGAAATTTCAAATGCTATAGGATGGTCACGTCAAGGCCTAAAATAAACTATCTCATTTTTGAGAGATCACATTCCATTTGGATTCGGCACAATGATCTCGCTTGATGCAAAAACTCGTAGTATGCCTCAGTTCATAGGTGCATCATAGTGTAAATTTAATTGATCTTGGTATCAAATCATTAGTGCCATTAGCTCCAAATGGGAAGGTAAATCCTAGTGACACAAATGTTCCAGCTATAGAGAGTCTCCATAATTTGTTGCCACCCCATACCAAAGAGTCTCCAAGGTGCTCTAAGTGTGTTTTGAGGTCAATCTTTCAAGGGTCGTAACTTAAAGCTCATGGGGGTTATCAGTGAAATGTTGAATTCTATAGGATAATCATACTAAGGCCTAAAATAACCTATCTCATTTTTGAGAGATCACATTACATTTGAATTCGACACAACAATCTCACTCGATGCTATAATTCATAGTGTGCCTTAGTTCATAGGTGCATCATAGCGTAACTTTAAAACTATTGATCTTGGAATCAAATCATCACTATCATTAGCTCTAGATGGGTGGGCGAACCCTAGTGACACCCTTATTTTGGCAGTAGAGAGCCTCCATCATTCATGGCCACCTTGTACCAAAGAGTCTCCAAGGTGTTCTGAGTGCATTTCAAGGTTGATCTTCTGAGGGTCATAACTCAGAGCTCGTGAGGAATATCGATGAAAAATCAAATGCTACAGGAAAATCATGCTAAGGCCTAAAATAAATTATCTCATTTTTGAGAGATCACATTCCATTTGGATTCGGCACAAAATCTTGCTCAATGCAAAAATTACCAGTGTGCCTCAATTCATAGGTGCATCACAACGTAACTTTGAAAATTTTGATCTTGACATCAAATCATCAACACCATTAGCTATGGATGGGTAGGTGGACCCTAGTAACACTCTTGTTCCAGCTTTGAGGAGTCTCCATCATTCGCAGCCACCCCATACCGAAGAGTCTCCAAGGTGCTCTAAGTGCATTTCAAGGTCGATCTTTCAAGGGTCGTAACTTAGAGCTCGTGAGGGCTATCGATGAAACATCAAATGCTATAGGATGATCATGTTGAGGCCTAAAATAATCTATCTCATTTTTAAGAAATCACATTCTATTTTGATTCGGCACAACAATCTTGCTCGATGCCAACACTCGTAGTGTGCCTCAGTTCATAGGTGCATCAAAACGTAACTTTGAAATTGCTAATCTTGGCATTGAATCATCAGCACCATTAGCTTCAAATGGGTGGTTGAACCCTATTGACACCCTTGTTCTAGCTACAGAGAGCCTCCATCGTTCATGACCACCCCATATCGAAGAGTCTCCAAGGTGCTCTAAGTGCGTTTCGAGGTTGATCTTCCAAGGGTTGTTACTAGGAGCTTGTGAGGGCTATCAATGAAATGTCAAATTCTATAGGACAATCATGCCAAGGCCTAAAATAACCTATCTCATTTTCAAGGGATCACATTACATTTGGATTCGACACAACAATTTCACTTGATGCCAAAACTCGTAGTGTGTCTTAGTCCATAGGTGCATCACATCATAACTTTGAAACCGCTGATCTTGGCATTGAACCGTCAGCACCATTAGCTCTAGATGGGTGGGTGAACCCTAGTGATACCCTTTTTCTAACCACAGAGAGCCTCCATTGTTCGTAGCCACCCTGTATGGAAGAGTCTCTAAGGTGCTCTAAGTGTGTTTCGAGGTCGATCTTCCGAATTGTAACTCAAAGCTCTCGAGGGCTATTGATGAAACATTTAATGCTATAGGATGGTCATGCCAAGGCCTAAAATAATTTATCTCATTTTTGAGAGATCACATTCTATTTGGATTCGGCACAATGATCTCACTTGATGCCAAAACTCACAGTGTGCCTTAGTTCATAGGTGCATCACAGTGTAACTTTGAAACTATTGATCTTGGCATCAAATCATAAACACCATTAGCTCTATATGGGTAGGTGAACCCTAGTGACACCCTTGTTCCAACTATAGAGAGCCTTCATCATTCGTGACCACCCCATACCAAAGAATCTCTAAGGCGCTCTAAGTGCATTTTGAGGTCAACCTTTCGAGAGTCACAACTTAGAGCTCATGAGGGCTATCGATGAAATTTTGAATGCTACATGATGGTCATGCTAATGCCTAAAATAACCTATCTCATTTTCAAGAGATCACTTTCTGTTTGGATTTGGCACAACGATCTCACCCGATGCCAAAACTCGCAGTGTGCCTCAGTTCATAGGTGCATGATAGCATACCTTTGAAATCACTGATCTTGGCATTGAATCATCAGTGCCATCAGCTCTAAATGGGTGTATGAACCCTAGTGACACCCTTGTTCCATTCATGGAGAGCCTCCATCATTCGCGGCCACCTTGTACCAAATAGTCTCCAAGGTGCTCTAAGTGCATTTCGAGGTCGATCCTCCAAGGGTTGTAACTTGGAGCTTGTGGGGGCTATCGATGAAACATCAAATGCTATAGGATAGTCATGATGAGGCCTAAGATAACCTATCTCATTTTTGAGAGATCACATTCTGTTGGGATTCAACACAATGATCTCGCTTGATGCCAAAACTCTTAGTGTGCCTCAGTTCATAGGTGCATCACAGTGTAACTTTGAAACTGCTAATCTTGGCATAAAATTGTTAGCACCATTAGCTCTAGATGGGTGGATGGACCCTAGCGACACCCTTGTTCCAGCTGTGGAGAACCTCCATCATTCATGACCACCCCATATCGAAGAATCTCCAAGGCGCTCTAAGTGTGTTTTGAGGTTGATCTTCCAAGGGTTGTAACTCAGAGCTCATGGGGGCTATCAATGAAACATCAAATGCTATAGGATAGTCATGCTGAGGCCTACAATAAACTGTCTCATTTCAAAGGTTCTCTAAGTGTGTTTGGGCAGGTGAACCATAGTGACATCTTAAGGGATTGTAGAAATTATTTCAAATTAGACATATATGATAGCATTTCAAATTAATCATTGCATCAAAATTTGATAATAAAGGTTGTTAAAATGTTATTCAAAAATTATTGCATTTGAAACGAATATAAAAAACATGACCAAAATGAATGATATTCCATAAACATGAACAATACCCATGATCCTTGATAAATTGAACAATACTATACTAAATTATTATGTATATCATTATGCACATAAATGACAAAAATATATATCAAAATACATGTACATGTATCCATAGATAAATTACACACACACACACACACACACACACACACACACACACACACACACATATATATATATATCAAATTTCATGTATCCATAAATAAATAATGCAAATATATATATCAAAATACATAGATCCATATACAAAATGTGGCTGATCATGCCATCACAATGTGTATAATATCAATGTTTCTGTATACAATGTGACATATGCCATCTCAAAATGTCTCATAATGCATCCTATGAAAAGTATACTATCCTATGCTGCTGGTGGATGATAAAAATGTAGCCTCTTCGTTGCACTAGGTGGATCAGATGCCTCCTACATAAACAAAAATGAAAACTCAAAGTTAGACTACTAAATTTATATGATTCTATGTATCTAACATTGAATTACTCAAATGCATAATGATCTTTTTTTAAAATGAAGATTTGTAGTATTAAACTTTCATCATAAATACCTTTCTCGTCGACCTCCTGCACCAGTCAGGAGTTGTCTCATATGTCCACGACAATGCTTGAACCTCATTGATTGTGGCCTGTGTATGTTCAAGTATGTTTGTCAAATGAATCTACAACTTAAACTATAACATTATAATTCATAGCATGTTAAATTTATAACATATAATCAAGAATTCAAACTACAACTTACTTGTGTCGACTCCTCCTCTAGAAATATAATGGCTGTGTTAGCAAAGATACAAAACTCTAGCATCCAACCTTATGTGCACTAGGTGTTTCCTATGAGATACAAAATACTAGTTGTTAATATCACGAAAATAAGTTTTGAATTTATTTATAAAAGTAACGAAAATAAAAAATAAATGATACTTATATATACAATGGGGCTCTCACTACAAATGGAAATGCCAGAAGGTCTACTACATGGAATCTACCTAGACTCATCACCAGTAGCCACACCCTATACAATAAAGAATGTAATTAAATTTCATTACCACAAACATTTTACAAGAATGCATCAATATTTAATCACTTAAAAAGCACCTAATTACATTTCCCTTGTCAATGGGTTGTGCCTCATCCCCTGCACTCTGCCCCCAATTGACAGGTGATACCTACAAGAGAAAAGAAAAATTTGAAACCATATATGCTCCAATATCAAATAGAAAAAATAATTAGAACACAACATAATATGTTGTAGATGTCTCAAGGCCAAATGAAATAGCTGAGAGCATGACATTATCGACCATTTGAGCTCCTCCTTTATCATCAACTAAACATGAATGAAGATCACATACATGTATAAGTTAGTATGGGTTAAAAATAAAAAATAATCTATTATAAAGATCAACTTTAAATCCCATATGTCATAACAAAAAAATGTATATGCATACTAACATAGAAGGATTCCATGTCTCTGCATGCTCCTCCTCTCCCACGTTAGGGTGTGTAGCCTCTATATGCGCATCTAGTGTATCCTCGTCAAATACAAATTGATACTCAGAAAGAATACCTATGGGACCTAGACAAATATTCTTGCACATTATGCAAGAATGAGGCACACAAACATGTGACGAGCTTGTCAATGATGAACTCGCACCAACATCATCAACATTGACCTAGCCTAGGATATCAATAGGCTACTTAATCAATGGATGGCTCTAATAGTTTGAGAGCTAGCCTCTGCAATGATATCAGGATGTTGCATTGGAGGAGGGGGAGAGACATCAGTACGGGGGACAAAAGTGCTAGCTTTCTTACATTGGGCAAAGGGTCTATCCTGAGGAGCTCCTCCTCCTACACTCATGTTGGGCCTCATGCTCCAATAGTTCACC
Organism: Cupressus sempervirens; assembly: GCA_028749045.1. Taxonomy (NCBI): domain Eukaryota; kingdom Viridiplantae; phylum Streptophyta; class Pinopsida; order Cupressales; family Cupressaceae; genus Cupressus; species Cupressus sempervirens. The sequence goes on along the minus strand of CM053786.1, from coordinate 261,266,333 downwards.
TTGAGGCCCAACACAAATTTGGCATACAATTTTCTAATGAAATAAAGTGGCACCTCTAAATTGTTGTGTGGAGGGATGTCAAAAACCATCTACCAACGATCCCAAAAGTTTGCACACATAGCCTCATTTGTGAACCATTTAATTGATAGCTTGGGCTTTATGCATTCTACTTGTTTACCAATTTTTGGGTCCGCAAAAAGGCTAACTATATCATCTTTAGTTATATTTAGGGCCACAACCTCATCATAGTCCAACCCATCATCAAACATGGCATGCATTTGGTCATGCCAATGGAGAGCAACATTTTGTTCATTGGTAAGTGTTTCAATATTATCCACTATGGTGTTTAACATGGATAACATGGGAGCTAATCCGAGTATAATGTTATATGTGGATCGCAAAACCCTTAGTTCAACGAGATTTTCAAATATCAAATCTTCAATTTGAGGAGGGTTTTGAGGGTGTATGGGATCGTTTGGTGGATGGTTTTGAGATGGTATTGGATCATTTGGTGGTGGGTTATGAGGAACATTATTTCCTACCTCAGTATCATCATTTGGGTCAATCATACCTATTAATTTGCAAAACATAATTTATATTAAAAAAACCTAAATTTCAACAATTTCTATTAAAAATCTTAATTTTTAAGAAATTAAATTTAAAATAAATAATTTATAATAATATTCATTCAAAACATTAAAAAAACTAAATAAAAAACTTACCCTTATCGGATACTTGTTCCAAAATCTGATACGTGAATGGAGCTCAACACTCAAGCCAAAAAAATGCAATGTAAAAAGAGCTCTTGGGTTTATAAAAAAAAACTATGTTATAGGTTTCAGGTATCTGATATGAAATTGAATACCCAATTACCAATTAAGTACTTGAAAAGGCTTGTTCCTAACTTATTAGCTTTGATATCATGATGGGTGGAAAAAAGTCAGAGCAAATTTTGAAGTGCTTTTAGACATTTTCAAACTCCACTTTTATCACATCACCACTTTTTGGCACACTATGATCCTGCACATACCCAGTGCTCAAATTAATGTCTAAGACATTTGTGGTTTAGGGCCCTATTTGATAATCATTTGAAAGGGCCCCAATGTTGACCAAAAAATGTCTCTCAATATGTTTAGAGATTTAGAGGCAATGCCATTGTGGTAGAGGCTTCTACAAGGGAATGCGCCTCGTGATTATGGCATTTATACAGAAGCAAAAATTGCTTCTTCAACTCCTTTCACTCAACTCTTCACTGAACTTATTCTTCAACATCCTTTTCTTCCATTGTTGGGCCAACGTATCTTAGAAACTGATGCCATGTGGTTTCAACCATATATAGTGAATATGTTGTAAATAAAAAATTAATTATATTACTATCCAAATCCTTGATCTTAGAAAATAATATTGTATATAGAAAAATCTGTAGATGTAAGGAGAGGTATTCGATGAAAATCAAGAGTTTCTATAGGAACAATTATTTATTAACCCTAGGTGTCTAATGTGGGATCATCTTGGGTCTTTGAGCATTCTTGTATCAATTAAAAATATATCTTGTTTTCTGTACCAATTTGTTGTTTGTTACATAGTCATTGCTTATGTTGGTTTCATGTTGTGCTTGGTTACCATGATGATGGGGACCTATCCTTGATCCTCCTCCTAAGAGTGCATGCCTTGATTGTTTAAATTTCTTGAGTAATGAACTGTTCTTTGTGGTCTTGTTTCTTGTGAATTGGGATTCAAACTTCATGAATTCCTTGCATATGGTTGAAACCTAGAAGGCCTGATAGTCAGGAATGTTGATAAACTTCTTTTAATTATTACATCAGTTTGGCTGCCAATTGCCTAGTCTTATATGGATCTTGTTTCCATTTTGTCATGTGATATTTATATTGCTTCTATGCATAACTCTGAGAAAGACTTGTTGTATGTTTAAGTTTGAGTTTTCAATTTCAATATACACTGCCCTTGGGTTGTTTTCTAAATTTCCTAAATACACATTCTAAAAAATTATCGTGCATAAAAGTTTTATGATGCATTTTTCTTCTCCCACCATATAGACCATTGCAACGAATATTGATGCAATTTTAAATGGAACTCTTTATTTGTCAAGATTAAAAATGAACTCCAAACTACTCTAAGGACCAAAAAAGGCTTAGACAACAACATTCCTTGATTATGATTTCTACTATATGCCCATCAAATATTATTTCATATGTAGGTCCATGAAACTTAATGATGATTTCCATACTTGGACCTAATTTTAATTGATCCTATATTATACTGATATATCGATTGTATGTTATACAAATATCTTATCCAGAATGGAAAAAAATGTGAAACAAAACCTAAAGAATTGAAAGGTTGAAAGTAACTAAGGATTAATTTGTTTAAATATATAAGATAGTCCAAACTAACTTTTCAATAAAGTAAAATCATTTCCTAGAAATATGGATGGTTATCCAAGAATCTTAATACACATAAGACCTTCATATCTAATGTAGGGCATAAAAATAAATAATCTCTACAATAGAAGTATATTGAATGACAAGAAACATTCTCTTTCTAGTGTATACTGAGTGTTTTCACCCTCACAATAGACCAAAAAAGAGAGAAGGTTTCTAGTCTAGGATGCAAAAATCCCTAGGTACCATCCAAATTGATCTATTATGAATATTGATCTTTTTTATCATTCAATCAATATGGTTCATGATGAAAAAAGGACAAAACTTAAAGAATAGATTCTATATGATTAAAATAATAATAGAAAACTATCATCTAACTCTAAAATAAATCAGACATCAAAGAAACTAAACTTAAAATCTATACTAGAAGATAAGCTAGAAACATAGAAAAAATGAATCTCATTGAGAGAGAATACATTGAGATATAATGAGAAATATCAAAGGGTAGTCATTTCTGGGGAGATAGTTATGTTTGGGAGTACTAGTCTCAAACATACTACAATATTAAAAATAATTACCCCTAACTATAATGCACAATACTATATTGTTTCTTCTAAATGAAATAAAGATAATGCTTATCTTAGAAACCAAAGCCATGTGGTTTCAACCATATTTAGTGAATATGTTGCAAACAGAAAATTAATCATATTACTATCCAAATCCTTTATCTTAGACAATAATATTGTATACAAAAAATTTTGCAGATATAAGGAGAGGTATTTGATGAAAATTAAGAGTTTCTATAGGAACAAGTCATGAGATAAGATTCCTAATATAATATGATGTTTTCTCTGTCAAAAATAGTATTAATCCTATTAATTGAGAGTTTCAAATTATAAATAATTATTTTCCAACCTGAATTAGAATAGAACCTACCAAAAATTAGATTATGTGTTAAAAAAACTATAATACACATGATATGAATTATGCCCTTTATTGTTCATTTTTATTGTACCTAATCTCATGATAGTTCTACAAGAATTCGTAATCAACCCAACTAATCAACAACTAGACCAATTTAACTAGGTTATAGCTTGTTTCTTTCTAAAAATATCTGTTATGATATGTTTTTGTAGAATTTCTTGCGAACTCTACCCCTTTTTCGTGATCTACATTATTTTTGTGTAGGATCTTGAGGTAAGTCACTTAGCACAGGTTGAGTGAGTTTTATTGTTTTATTATTTTAATTCTAGAATATGTATGTAGTTGGATCATTTGTGGTAAAGCTAATTGTTCATTTTATTGCACTTGATGCGATGAAAGTTCTACAAGAATTTGTAATCAACCTAGCTAATTAGCAACTAGACCAATTTAATTGAGTTATGGCTTATTTCTTTCTAAAAATATCTGCTATGATATGTTCTTGTAAAATATCTTGCGAACTCTGCCCATTTTCATGGTCTACATTATTTTTGTGCAGGATCTTAAGGAAAGCCACTTAGCATGGGTTGAGTGTAATGACCCTACTCAAATCTGATTGAAAAATTTTGATTTTTGGCCTTGGAAATTTTGTCAAGCACTTCACATATAAGGGTCATATGACTATTATAACATTTTAGTTTTCTTTAATGACTCTTTTCTTCAATTAGCATCAATGAGAATGCTTGCAAGAAGACTCAAAATTGTCTAAACAATGACCTAACATGAATGTGCAACTTATTGTGACAATATTCAATGCATATATGTGACTGAAACTACTTGCAATATGCAACTACAACAATTAGTAATTATGACAAACACTTTGGATGCAACCTAAGATGGCATTAATACACTTACAACCAAGTGGCATTAATACATACACTTGGTATGCAAAATTATAACATTATTTATGACAAAAAGAGAACCTATAGCCAATTGAAATTTTGTTAAACAATTGACATGCAAAATAATAAGCTGATCATGAATGATAAAAACGTATTCAATTATAACTATATCAGACCAACAACTTATGTCTCCCTTATTGCACATATAATGTCAACTATAATGCTAGTATGAAATGGCCAAGACTCTTGGCATTGCAACATATGCAAACTATGTAATTTTCTAAGTACAAGTGTAGCCTTATTATGAAATCTAAAATGCAATATATATGCAACAATTGACTTGAGAAACTTGGTACATGAATTGTAGAAGAGTTGGAGACTTGATTGTAACACTTGTTGATGATGAAGACCACTCCAAATGAAGAAATCGACTCCCTTGAAGTGTCGCCCCTATTCTTTCCTGGCAATACTTTAGATAAATAAATGCAGACTCTAGGCTCCTTGAATTTCTCCTTGAAATGATTGTCTTGCTGATAGCAATTGAATGCAACAATACCTAGAACCATAGGATGCTTCAATGATGAGCTATGAACCAAATGTCTTGCCAATGGTGCCCTTTTTGTAGTATATTAGACCACTGAAATTATTTACCAGCAACCTAATAGCTACTCCAAAATACGCCAAAACAATTGCCAAGCTCTCCCAAGATGAATGCTCAAATACCCACAAAGAAACAATACCCGAATGAGACCTTACAAGCAAAAATCTGAATATGATATGCAAAATTGTCCTCCATTAAAATTTGAAAAGACTAGTAACTATATAATAGCAATGTGCAATAAATGAAATCAAACCAATGATGAAATTCCAAAGCTCCAAAATGCCTCCAAAATTTGCAATAGATTTCCTCAAATTGATACCACCAAAATTTGGCCAAGGGCCATAAAATTTTTCTTTGAAGTACAAGTAGAAAGTTTGAAGGAACTTTCTCAACTTTGCAATAATTCAAGTGATATTTCACACCCTCAAAATTGCTCACCAATTGAGAGTTTTTTTTCTCAATGGCCAAAGACATTTGCAAAAACCCTAGGCTCCACAACCATCAGACATCAACATCAACAGCAACAAATTTGCCTAGTGAGAATGAAGCCCAGGATGCCTATTTATTCTTTTTCTCCACAAATCTGCAATAGATTTTCTCAAATCAATACCACCAAAATTTGGCCAAGGGCCATAAAATTTTGCTTTGAAGTACAAGTAGAAAGTCTGAAGAAACTTTCTCAACTTTGCAATAATTCAAGTGATATTTCACACCCTCAAAATTGCTCACCAATTGAGAGTTTTCATTCTCAATGGCCAAAGACAACTACAGAAACCCTAGGCTCCACAACCATCAAACATTAACATCAACAACAAAAAGCCCAGGATGCCTATTTATTCTTTTTCTCCACTTTCTCCAAAAAATTCTAGAACATTATTTTATTTTATTTATTAAGTGACTTTATAAAATATTTTATAATTCAAGTCACTTTATTAAATTAATTAAATATAAAGTTACCTTTTAATATTTATTTATTTGATAACTTTATAAATAATTAACTTAATACCACTTATTTATTTAATTAAAATAATTAATTAGTCATCCTTATAAAATATTCATTATTTTGAACAACTTAATTAATTAAATTAATCAAATCAAATTACCTCCAAAAATGGGGACATTACATTGAGTGAGTTTTATTGTTTTATTATTTGGATTTTGGAATATGTATGTAGCTAGATCATTTTTTCAATTGTGAGATAATATGTAATAAGCACCTTATAAGAGATCTCTTTGACTATATAAATATATACATGTTTAGAAGGAAATATAAAGACATACATGTTTACAAAGAAAAGAAAAAAATATTTACATGTGTACCTTTTCTCACCCTTGAAGAAAATTGCAGAGCAAGGGCATGCCACAACTATGAAATCATAGAGAAAGGGCATCTATATCACAAGGGCACAACATGACAATGAAATTGTAGAGCAAGGGCATGACACGAAAATGAAATCACAGAGCAAGGGCACGACATGACAATGGAATCATAGATCAAGGGCATGGCAATGAAATGCAAAGATCGTGAAGGCACAACAATCAAATGCACTGATCACAAGGGCACGACAATGGTCATAACTCTCCACCCTTGTTTGGAGCTCTCCACCTCTTTCGCATGCAAATTTACATAACCAAACAAAATGGAAAATGATTTATGTCATCTTTTGTTTTTTTTGTTTATGCTCTCGAGGGCATTGCAATTACGACTCAAACATCAGTATTCTGATGAAGTCAGGGAGAATTGTAAAAACAACAACATGCAAATCACCACAAATTACAGTACCATTGCAAATTGCCATTGTAATCTAACCCCAAATACTGTAGTGTGAAACACATAGCATGAAAATTAGAAAGAAAAGAAAAGAAGATCTATTAGTTCAATTAACTTTTTGTCACTTGATCGTGAAATTGACCCATACCTTGCCTTAAAACAATGAGACCTGCACCCTAATGTGCAGAGGAAATAGAGAAACTTGCTAAGCCTTCAAACATTTTTATTAGACTCCTCTTGGGTATCAAAAAACAACATTTCTATACTAGCAACATTTTTGGACATGATAAGAAAATTGTAGCTTCTTAAGAATAGTGAGATTGAAATAAGGTGTTTCTTTTATAATGAATTGAATTACTTCATCCTGTTTTCTTCTTATTGTCTACACAATTTTTTCTGTAGGAGTATTTTGATAGGAGTGTTCCTATATCTACACTTTATTTCCAACTATGCAGACTGATTGGCTTATACGAAACGCCAGCTAGGACTATGAGGGAAATTTATTCTATTTGTTGCCAAGATTTAAATGGATTATGAGTCATAGATATCACTAGCTTAAGGTACAAACCTTGTCACTCCTTAGTCAATAAATGATCATACAGGAAATAAGGAGGACTAAATTAGGGAGAAGATGTACTGAATTACACAATGTAGTTGAAAACAATAACATTTTGGGTTGACAATCCATAATAGTTGTGAGTATTTTGAACTTAGTACAGACTTAAACTTGCCACCTATTACCTAAACCATGGTTGGCAATATGGTGTTGTGTGTTGTTCCCAAATTATAAGTTCTTTAAATTCTTACAATTGCAATACAACAATTTATTCTAATGTGAATATATGATCCTCATAGAAATGTTTGCTATATCTCTTATTAGATAACTCTATACTGGAAGTGGTGAAATTATGATTTGTTTATCATGCATTAATGGTGTGTAATGCCAATTGTTCAAGTAAAAACAATGTGACATTTATTTTCCCAAAATATAACATCCATGATCTCTTAACAAAATGAACTCTAGGAATAAGTTCTCTAAACCAAGTTATGGTGTGACTAGTAGTGGTGTGAATGGTTACGTTCCTTAATTTACATGATTGTCACTATCTTTTCATTTATAATGCTGATGATAGTTTATTAAGATTAGTAATTAGATTGTTAAACTTTGGTTACATTCCTTGCTCTCAATTAAAATTACTCATGGTGAAATCTAAGGTGTTCAGTGTGTTGAGTATGAATACACACACACTCCTTAAATTTTTGTATGGAAATTGTCTTTTAGAATTACTGTCACTAATATGTTCACGAGAGATTATGTTCTATCTTGAAGAAGTAGGTACAAAATTGGATTGACCTTTATAGCTCCATGATAAATTGACTTCGTGATGTCTTGGGCGACGATGTGTATCTCCTTGATGGTTGGGTGTAATTTGGAAATTGGGAGGGTAGGAATGGATGCATTCTATTTTTCTTCTTTCAACCTATCAGGGTCTGAAAAGTGGGATTCATTACATTTTGTCTCTCTTTTCGATAATGTTGATGAATTTAGTGCTTGGCTCAAATATTTATCTTGTTGCATATATAATTACGTTGTTAATGTAATGCATATGTGTGTGACTATTGTTACTTTTATCTTGCATATGAGTAGATATGCTTTAACTAAAAGAAATGTTACACGTGGGTAAATGTGTTACAATTTTTCGTTTCACTACATATGAGTAGATGTGTAGTGTTCTTTTCTTTTCCTTGCCACATTCTGTGATTAGGCTAATAGACACATGGTTACATGCAATATGTTTAATGACTGCACCAGATCCATCTGATCCATCTTGTTTTAGGAAGCTAGGCTTCTCATGCCAAGGTTGACACATTCTTTGTGTTAGGAAGAACCCCGAGGGATTAAATACTCTACAATTAGTGTGGTTAAAGTGCCTGGGCTACACTCCCATCTCAGATAGCAGATGGACACTGTCTGATGGCTTTGGAGACTGGATACACAGAAGGACACACATCAAGGTTTTATGAAGCCTATTTTCTCTTTTACATTCATCTTAAGGATGAACAATTGATGTAATTTTATAAATGGATAATGTCATAATGAAGATTGTGATGTATGTTTGATCATACTTGTAATGGGCATTGGATGGATGTTGGATGTGTAGATCAACACCATAGACATTGATGTATTATATTAGATGACAAACTCATTATTATTGTTAAATTTAATTATTGAATTATGAATGGTTTTCTTTGACCTTTCAACTCAGTTTCCTATTAGTGAATTTTTGCTTTTCTCACAAAATGTGTGATGTGGCATTTTTGTTTTGGACATGGTTCTTATAAAATGGAACAATCTTCTAGAAATTTGATGAGTGCCATATTCAAATTCTCTACAACAAGATTATGTATGGACCTTCAATCTTATGTCTCATTAAAAAATTCAACACTATTTCAAATAAAATTTTAAATAACCATTATATAGGGAGTCAACTATAAATGAAAGAAATTCATAAAGAGAATGAAAATAATGCGTGTTTAAGTTAAAACATTCATCAAAGTATCAATTTTTTTTAAAAATATTTTTTAGTTAAAATATAATTATTATTAATATACATTGTTAATAAGTTAGATTTTTAAGTAAAATTTTAATTCCTTTTGTGATGAATAATTACCCAACATATGGACCAAACTAACATAAGATTTTCAGATCAAATTAGCTTCAATTCTAAAATGTAAGCTAGTATTCTTGATGGATTTGTGAGAAGATCTTAGGTATAAAAGATGCTATCTCAACATATAAATAACTTAATGACTAAGTTGAACTTGAAGTGGAAGAGTTACTTAAACATTTTGATTTGGATTGTTCAATATTTCTATGGTATAATAGTTTGATTAGTCTTCATAAATTATAATAAGAGGAATTGATTTTCTTCTGATCAGAGATTTTATTATGAAATTAGTACAAGTTCTTAGAGATAAAAGAAGAAAAAAATTAATTACATGTTAATCATGGTTTATGGTTTAGCAACATAAACCATGAAAAATCTCAAACAAAACCTACGTGTGTTATATTCTTTATATTCATACTTTGTCTATGGCTAAAACTTTAAATAAACACTATTTTAAAAAATTGCAATACAATTATCTACAAATATATATGCAAAGTATTGAATCAACTCATATACATAGAGTCAACTTTGTCTTAACCAAGTGACACCAACACGAGTTAAGTATACACTAATGCCCTTCTAGGTATGAGTTAAGTGTAAAAAACTAACCATATTCCCCATCGACTCCCATTGTAATCCTTAACAATCCTTAATCTTTATTAATATTTAATGATCTCTTTAAACATGTCACCAACATATTTTGGGATTATAGATCTAAAATTTATTTTGATTGGTAAACGATCGAAGCCTTGTATATTATATTAGTAAAAATAATTGAAAATTACAGAGTTCTCCGTTCAAACGGGCACTGGTAGGAAATAACAGAGTAAGAAAACCTCTAGTCTTGCTTGGGACCGAGGTCCTATATAAATTACAAATGTAAAAGGGGCATACCCCAGTATAGGTTTTTAAAATATTTTCTTCCAGATTTGTACATTATTTGATATGCTCTCTTCTACAAAATTAATTTTGCATGGAGCTTTTGTATTTGAAGGGTCAAGGAGAAGCTTAGGATCCTAAATTCCTTGCACTTGTATGACCTACATAGGGAGAAAGAGCTCATTGAAATCCGCATAATAAATCACAACAGGCTTCCATTTGAGTGTTAGTACTCAATGTCCAAAATATATGAATAATTTTTTAAAAATGTGAAATGAACAAATACAAGGTACAAGCCAGATAATAATCACAAGACCTGTGAATAGATCTAAAATTTTGAAGCCTAACAATAGACAAAAAAAAAATTCTATATATAATTATAGTGATTAATTTTTAAAAATATTAAAAAATATTTATAATTATTTATACATATTTCTTCAATAAATGAAACTTGTAACCTTTTATATATATATATTTTGATTTAAATAGAAGTGATTAAACTTTTATGTGGTCAGAATTCCCATTACATAATAAAGTCCCATAACAAATACAAAGGGAAATAAAAACGATCAATAAAAATCAATTATATAATAATATTTAAAAGAACTATTTAAAAAATCGACAGGCACATATATTTGGCATTTACCAAAAAACAGAGATAATAATTACGTATAGAACCAAAAATAAAAAGCAGGCAAACAAAACGAAATTGCATTTTCTATGATTTCAGTGCTTATCAGTTTAATCACGAACCAAACCACTTGGCCCGGGAAACTTGAGTAAGCCACCATCACAAGCGGACCAGATGGCCTACATTTCAAAATTCCTCAAAGCGTGGATAGTATCTGCACCGTTGATTTTCTATTCACCGTCCATTGATCGAATCCGCGGAACGCCAAACATGAATTTGGCCAGCCTGTTCCTCTTGAAAACCACCGCGTCACTCGGTAATAATCGCATTCATTATTGTATTTCGAGTCATCGGACCTGGATCGATTCCTCGGGAGGACAAAATCAATTAGCCAGTGTGTAATTTTTTTATATTCCTACGCTCTTAGTTTAAATCAATCAAATTTTCTTGTAGATTATCGCAGCTTTATGATTCCTTAAAGTGTAAAAGACAAGGAAAAGGTCTGGCTAGTTAGATTTTCACAGGAATTTGTTTCTGATAGATCGATGAAATTCACAGGAATTTTCTTGAATTTGACAGATTGAGAGGTCGAAACGCGGTAAATACTAAGGGCTTTGTCTGACTACAGCTCAATTTCCATGAATTTGCAAAGAATCGGCGAATTTCTCGTAATTGAGTAGATATTCTTTCGATTTACGAGATCGGGGTTTAATACTTGAAAGCTTTATAAGGGAGAAAAATCCCTAGTGTAATTTGCTACGATTTGAGGGCTCTGTCTTTGATTGCTTTGCTGAAGTAGGAAATTTAATCGGAAGAGGAGTGTTTTGGTTGAATTTGTTAGGGTTTTGAGTTTAGATATGGCGATGAAAGTACGGAAAGAAGCAGAAGAATCGCTTTTGGAGTCTCAGAGCAGTTTCAGCAAGCAGTTTCCGCAGAATCGTCCTCCTCCGCGTCTTTCCTCGGATTTTCGCTGGTATACACATGCTTTTATTATCTTTCTAATTAGAATGTTTGGATCTTCTTTATTCATTTAAGTTGGCGAGATTATACTGCGGGATCAAAAAAAATATTTCTGAGATTACAAATAATTTTCATGGAGATCCCGACATAGGTGGCAGAACTAGTTCGATTTAGCATTACACAATTTTTTTTGGGGTTTTGAATTCTGAATTGTTATTATCTTTCTAATTAGAATGCTTGGATCTTTTTTATTCATTAAGTTGGCGAGATTATACAGCTGGATCAAAAAATTATTTCTGAGATTACACATAATTTTTCTGCAGATCCCGACACAGGTGGCAGAACCAGTCCGATTTAATATTACACACTTAATTTTAGGGTTTTGAATTAAGGCTGATATATATATATATATATATATATATATAAAATATGTGTGTTTGTGTAGGCTCATAATTATTTATTAGTAGCACCTGTTCTAAGGCTAGTGGTTATGGGACAATTTATATGCACTCTTTGAACTGTTAATAGTCTAAATGAGTTTTATTTTCATTACAAAAAATGCATATAAGTTACGCAGACACCTATATTAATAAGATTATTTTATAAATTTTTTAGTAGAGCATATTAGGAATATTAAAAACACCTCATATGCGTAAAATATAGAAGAAAAATATAATGGAACCAGGTCACTTTTTAAAATTATAGAGTTAAAAGAGTTGATCCTCCATTATCCATTTTCAAATTATCTTCATTGCATATTCCAAATTATTTCCAGTTTATTAATTGAAATTTGTATGGGTACATTCTAGTTTAAGCTGTGGAGAATTTTATGAATTATTTATATAGGAAAGTCAGAAGACAAAAAATAATACTATGATATTTGCTAAGTATGAGATATTTTTATGTATCGTATGGTGATATTGTTGTCATGATTTAACTATGGAGTTTTTAGAGTCAAATATATTACCTAAAATTGTGTAGATTTTGAGTCAAACACAACAGTGAGTCAAACTATGTAGGTTAATGAGTTTGACTAAAGATTACATAGTTGAATCATGGTAGCAATATCAATATGTGATTTTTTACTAATAAGTAAGAGCCCCTACTTTTCAGTTTGTAATTTCAAGGGTAGAGTACCATAGATGGAGCCACTCATATTTGAAGTTCTAAGACTAGAGGATCTTATTATTCAAGAAAAGATTACAATTAATTTTGTAGTACGATATTTCACCTCTGTGAAAATATTTATTTAAGCTATTCCATAAGTATCTAGTCCAAGACCATTTAACTATGGAGTCTTCCAGTCAAATTTATTGCCCAAAATTGTGTAGATTATGAGTCAAACACAATGGTGAGTCAAACCATGTAGGTCAACGAGTTTGACTAAAGACTACACAGTGAAATCATGGCTAAGCATCTACTAAACTTTTTAGTAACAATTTGTAAAACAATTTAATTGACCTTTTAGATACTCAAATTTGCCGTGTAATAATATTTTCTACAAATAAAATTTGGAGGCAATTATAAAGGAGGAAAAAAGTGATGAAATGAGATTTTTGGATGTTTATCAATCATATGAAATTTTTAAAATTTATGTTAATGCGTTTTTTACCATTTTATATGTATGTGTATGTAAATATATACATATGTAAAATAATAAAAATAATGAAATCTCTAAGCTTCATAATTTTTTTAAAATTATAATAAAGAAAATTTGAGCTAAGCTTCATAATTTTTTTAAAATTATAATGAAGAAGATTTGAGCTAAAGATCATCTAAGTATCTCTAGCATATTGCTATTAAACTACCTCCTTATAAATATCCCCAAAAAATAATAATAATAACATGCCATTGAAATCTATTAAAATTTTTATTCATAGAATTCTAACCGAAAATAATGACTTGTCGAGTTGAGTTCATAGAACAATGCAACCCTCTCCTACATTCTAAAGTAAACTTTTTAATTAAAATTTGAAAATTATTCTATATTAGAATAAAAAGTCCCATACAAAAATCTTTCCAATTTAAAATTTAATAATGAAATCATCCAAAATAAAATATAAATTAAAAAATCTTTTTCTTTAAATAAAGGAAAAAAAATCTACATTAATTTTGAGAATTTATTTGGTTCTCTTTACACATGACTTGCAAAATATTTTGTTGACTTGCAAAACTGAAAGATCTCGTGAACAAATGTAATTGTTGCCACGTCCCACCCTTTGAGTCGTACATAAAACAAACCACCCCAAAAAAAAAACCAAGACAGTGAACTAGTGAAGACTTATGTAACGTTGTATCCTACCAACGGCTCTTAGAAGTCTATACAATTCTAGCCATATCACTTACGTGCATTACACTATCGATTGAACATATATCGAACTTATAATTCACTTTAAATAAGACATCATAAATAATAAAAAATAAATAAATCGAAATCTGTCACCGAACACATGCTCGCTAGGCATACGTGTCGCGGCCCCATCACGTGACCTATGGGACGCTTTAAACTAATCTCGAAAATAAGTGACACGTAGCTAATGAGCCAGTAAAAGAGTGTCCATGTGGTATTAGCCAGCTCATCAGCACATGTATCCCTCAACCATTTCCTTTCTTTCCGCGTATAAAAGAAGCTTACGTGGCATTAGTTCACCGGCCAAGGTCAACATAGATCCCACATGATATCCCGCCAATTGAGCAAGTTTTATTTTCCTGCTTGTCTTATTATGCCTGAAACATCCATTTAGATAGAGACTAGCTAACCATTTCATAATCGGGGCACGTGGCGGACATCGACATGATCACCGAGTGTATGGAAGAAATGTGGCCCGTCGATCTCAGTTCCGCCGTCACTATTTCGAACCCGGCGAATGACAGTCATATCGCATTCAGCCAGGTTGTTGAACTTGAGCGCGTCCACATACTCAGCAGAACGCATCAATGACTTATGATTTACGAATTTTTTAATTAATCGAACTCTGCGCAGAGTAAATTGTTGAAGTTCCTCCAATGGTGCAGAAATTTGTGGAGTTCGCTTTAGATTTACGAAACTGGTGTAGAAAATCTCGTCATAAAATAATTCAAGGGAATGCATTTGAATCCCCGGGACCACGGTACCGACACCTTGCAAATCTACTGAATTCTTTTGAATTCGTGTGAATTTAGTAAAGAGATACCGTAGATTCGACGGGGCTCTCGTAATTTATTCCGATTCCGGGACAGCGGTGCCGTGCAGGGGAAATTTATATTGTTTACTCGACTGTGAGTGTTTTGACATTCATTGTATTTCAAAACCATATGCAACTACGGAGTTTATAGGAGACAGACTTTATTTTGCTGGAGTTTATTAGCGTCTAAGGGTTTTGAGTACCAAGATGGCTATCGAAGAAAAGAGAGCTGCAGAAGAGTTGCTTCTAGAGTCTCAGACCAACATGAAAGGGGAGTTTGTGTGGAAGCCTTCACGACCTCCTTCGGATTTTGATTGGTATTTGTGTTTATGTTTTTCCCCGAAATTATCATCGCTTTTATTAGCTTTACAATTCGGTAATCCGGATTTTTTCGCTTTTTCGCTTTTGGAAATTTTTTGTAGGACAAGTTTAGCAGTAACTTTTCGGTAAACATTTCTTTAATCTGGGTGTTTGTGAACTTTTGTTTTTCATTAGATTAGGCTGTACTAGTTTTGCTCTCGAATTTGTAATTAGAAAAATAAAAATTCGCACTAAGTTTACTTATGATTAAGAGCAATTTTGTAGGAATTTAGTAATAAAATAGTAGATTTATTTAGTCTAAAATTTAGTATTTACGCAAGTGTGCTGTACACAGTTATTTACCATTCAGTTTTGTAATTATTTTCGCTTTTCTGAAGATTAGTATTGTCCTGAATGTTTTCGAGCTCAACTTCGGAGTAGCATTGTGAAAATACATATCTTTAATCTGAGATTTGCGATTTCTGTTGCCTTTTCTAATATTATTGGTCTGGATGCCCCCCTAATTGTTCTAGTCTTGAGTCTCCTAAATTTATTTTGAAATTAAAAAAATTGATACCGTACTCACACGACGACTTGATTGAAGTTTAACGAAAGAGAAGACATGAAATACACTCAATAAATTACTGTATAAGAGATCCAGCTTTGACTACATTGTATCATATTTCCTGGCAAGTCTTTCATTTGTCCTTCTTGAGGCATAAACTACGTTAATTGCAACATCAATCTAATCTACTATATCTAACTGGCCCTCGAACCCAATGAATGTCATTTCTTGAGCATTTTTATCAACTCTGTAAGTCAATATGTCAAGAAATGCTTTAGAGTTCTCTTGAAGCATTTGCAAAAGATGCGACATCAAGCTAAAACAGAACATGCTGCCCTACTACTCCAAGGGATATTAGAGCCCCATGTCTTTATGTCTCCATGTATCCTCTGGGCTATGATAATATTCCAGTAAGCATATAACTACTGGGATCACGTGGGCACGCAAAACAATGGCCATCTTAATAATGTTCATCTCACGATCCACATAAAATGTCCTTCATTCCTAATTCAAAATTCAGGAGGAGGGGGCACCAACATTCTCCAAAGACAGCTAAAACAGAACATGCTGTTCCTAGCAGTCCAAGGGATATTAGAGCCCCATTTGTTCACGAATCCTCTGTGGTAGGATAACATTCTAGCAAGCATATTAATGGGATCACATGAGCCAGCAAACATATGGGCATCTTAATGATGTTCATCTCACCATCCACCTAAAATGTCCAAAATCTGTGCAACGCAGTCTCTACTTTGGTAATCTCTAAAACCAAATCCAGTCATGAGGTATGTAAGGATTCCAAATTGGGTTTCTCATATTCTGTACAATGCTATACCATTCAGTAGCAGACAACAGAACTCTGCCATTACTTCTCTGGTGTCTCACAAAAAATGGCAATTATAGAATCTTCATAGTTATACCCTGTCATTTCCTATCTGTGCTGCAATGGTAATCTAATCTGAGCAACTTTAGCAAAGCAAATACTGACCACTGCATTTAGGTAAAAGAAAAGAAGACGTGGATAAGTGCATGCCAAAACTCAGGTAAATTTTAGTAGGTATGGCGGAAATTCACAAGAATGACTGCTGGAAAGCTAATAGCACTTTACACTATTACTTGCTGTCAAATTGTTTCTGTCTATGTGCAATATTACAGATATATTATGAACAGTTTGAAGTATGGAAATCTATATTCTAATTGACAGGTTTAAATGTATTTTAAAGCTCGGATGCCACAATAATTTTATTCAGTTTTATTTTTACAACTGATTCCTTAAGTGAGCATATTTATGCTCGTAGTTTGGTAAAAATGTGTCATCGTGTAAGCTGCAGACAGCATAGGGTTTTCATTCTTAATATACACAAAGTTCGAACATGTTGCAGCATCAAATATGTTATGTAATGAGTGATGTCAGTCAGTTGTGTGACCGAAGTTAATGTTGTGGCCAGGTTTACTGGTTACAAAATCAATAAATTGTCTGGTAGCCTGTCTCATATGGGGTATTAAAGCAGCCATGGAGTTGGTTGCCTATGAAAATTCCAAGTTTCAATTTCTAATTTTCTATCCTTTGCATTTCACACTGGACTACTCCATACTTCATTTTCTTAGAAATAACATATGAAATGGAATCGGTGCACTTCATTTGTACTTTATCTTTCTTTGGTGGGTGGTTTTATCATTATGTTTATTTATTTGCTGAGTATGCTTGGTGCATTTGAATTCTGTATAGATCATAAAAATGAAAACATAAACTACAATGGAATTGGGCTTATTGTAATTTACGAAGGGAGGTCATTTACTTGATTCCACATTATAGCTTGCAGAACTTAATGAATCTATCATAGGAATAAATTAGTTTTTGAAACAAGAATAAAGAAAATAAAAAATAACATCACCTTAGGTGTAGAAATTTGTTATGTATTTTGCAATACAGTCAAAACTTAAACTTATTTAATCTTCTTTAAACACTTGCCATGCAGGAATCCATCTGGTTTGGATGTGAAAAGTTTCAAGAGAACCATAAGGACACTACAACTGGATCATTCACATAAATGGTGGAGTCTTGTTTCATGGATTGTAGCATTTCTGATGATATTAGTCATTCCTATACTTCGACTTATTTATGTAAAACCTGCAGACAGCAAGGCTAGTCATCAGGTAGGTATCTTCGTTTGTCTTATCTTGTTTCCTTTATTTGTGTACTCACGTTGCCTTAAAAATGGTCTTAAATGCCGGCAATAAGACAACAAATTTGAAAGATATAATGCTTGGAAAAAGACAAACAAGTGACTATGAACATCTCTCTCCCAGGAAATATAAAACTTGCACAAAGATCAAACTATATTGATGTTTTCTCCAGGTGACAGACCATGATTAAAGTTTCTGGGAAAGGATTGTAATATGAAGAAAGCCTATGGTTCCATATAATTTATTCATCTGCGAGAATGGAGAAATTTATAAGTAGTTTTTGAGGATGCAAAATGATGACAAGGGTCTGTTGAACAGTATAGTAGAAAGCAAGGTATTTCCCCTGGAAACTTTTGTAATTGTGCCCAGGCTGAGAAATCTCCAAAGCTATTGAAAAGTTCACTATTGCTTTTAAGATTGTGGGATATTTTGGGTATCCCAGTAGACGCATGTGACAGTGATTGCATCTCACTTACCAGTCTCCATGTGTGTGTGACTGTGAACAACAGCATCCAGAAGGTGATTAAGGTCTTCAAATTTCGGGAGCAAGTAGTGTAGACCCTAGAGTTCCCTTGTACAGCTTAACATTTGAAAAAGACAACCTTCTAAATGAGAAAGACCACGCACTTTTCACCAATATAACTGAAGAAGTGGATAAAGAGCCTATTATTTCTCTATACAAACAGTGATACATGTGTTTAATCTTATATCATAATAATTCTTGGAAAAAGCTCACATACTTCCATCCATGAGAGAACAAAGATGGAAAATCTTGTTTACACAAGTGGTCTACAAATATGCTAATAAAAATATTATTATCATGTGGCTGAATGGAGTTGGAAATTCTTGGGTCAAGTGATTGACTTATTATCATAATTTGTAATAAATACTTGGTAGAGAAAGTAATCATTGAATGGGGGTTGCACAAGAAAGGTCCAACTAAGTTGGATGCATTTGTAGAAAGAAAGTGAGGAGCTGATTCCAAGGTACATGTGGATGAAGTAGTGTCAATAGAGACAACGATTAACTAAACAAGAATATTGGTCTTAGAATACTAATGAAGATAGTGCCTAGTAAGACCAAAGAAGATGAATGACTCCAATAATTGATAATAAATTTTGATATCTCTTCTAAATTGAGGCCAAATAACTCTAAGGGATTGAGTTTGAGAAGTTACCCGTGTTACCCCAAGTTTTCGAGACAGGTATGACAGGGGTAGGGGGGAGAAGTTCTCAGGATGACAATTGTTTTTTTAATCAATTTGTTCTACAAGTCAATGTCAAAGTCCCCTAGGCGTCCCCAAGCCCTTGGGATGTTTCTAGGATGGGGATGGCTGAAAAAATACGGAGGATGCGTCCCTAGGTAACACTGGAAGATACAAAATGATATGGAAGAAAATCTTGAGATGCCTCAGGGGGCTTATAAAAAATCGGCTTAGACAATGCAGCAATTAGCCATATGTTTGAAAGCAATCATCCACTAAAAAATGATTTGTGAAGGCTCTCAATTTTTTTTGGTTTAGTTATTGTACACCTTGCAAATTCACGTAAACGCCTTGCAAATTCATGTAACGTTGGAGATATTTAATATTTAGAGTATGTTGTAATATTTGGGTCCTCGTGATAAAGGACAACACTCATGGCATTTGTATTAGGAGATTTGTAATAGAGCATCTATCTCATTTCAGATATGTATCAACATCAATGTCACTTAATGTGTGAGAGCATCTATGACATCTTAAGATGTATAAAAGAATGTATGGTGCATGTAAGAGAATGTAAAAATATTATAAGAGGGTTTAAGTGGACTAGGAAGAGCTTATGTGGTTGGCTACTAATATCCACCTGTAAGCGGGTTGTAATTGTAAGAAGTGTCCCTATATTTAGCACATGGGAGCTACACATGACCCCCTTGGCTATAGGAGTTAAAGATGGTTAACAAAAGTAACTTTCTTTTAGGGGATTGCATCGAGGAAGAGAGTGTTGAAATTGGGACTATGGATTTGGGCACCCAAATTAGTTCACTTGTTCAAGAGCACGCGAGATCGTCACTTTATCCTCATGCAACAGAGAGCCACATATTTTTTCTAAAGCTTGTTTTTGGATCTAGGCTTCTTCCAAAAATAATTCCTCTTTTTTTGCACTCAAAGCATCTCTAAGGTCATTCGGAAGCTTGTACAAGATATCATTCAAATGCACATCAAAGGTCATCATATGCAAAATAATTGCTTTCTCAATGGCTGCCTTGTTTGTTGGAGGGGCATCTTCGTACAAGTTTGCAGTGAACTCAAGAGAATCAAGCCTTGCACTAGCATTTACCAGACTTTTCAAATCAAGAGGCAGATAAGCAGCGCCAACTAGAGGACTATCCTTTGTTTTCCTCATCTCCTCCTCTTCTTTCCCTTTTTCTGTACACATTTTCTATCAAAGAGACTTTGGCTTCTTCTTTCTTGCAAGAGGTTCCACAACCTCTTCTTCTTTTTTTCCTTTTTCCTCCTTTTTTCTCTTCACTCACTTCTTTACAACAAACTTTTATTTTTCTTCTTCTTCATCATTGCTACTAACATCATCTTCAATTATTAATTGTTCTTGAATGGTTTTATCTTCACTCGTTACTTGTTTCGGAATTGTTTTATCTCTTTGTGCTTTGTGTTTAGGCCTTAGGCCCTTCCTAACTGATTTTTCTTTGTAAGGAGCTCCAAAGGAACTCATCTTCATTACAAGCAGAGGGACAAAAGTAGATGTAGACGATCTTTTATATGCTTGTCCCAAACTTCTTTTGGAGGGGCCAAACCAAAAGCTTCTAACACCCAGGGCAAATTCACCTTCTTAAATAGATTTTCCATTCCTTTCTCATGTCCCTTCTCCACTTTCTTCTTGATCATTTTATTCATTAATTCCTCTATAGTGCCAAACCTTTCTTCATTTAGTTCCCTAGGCATTTGTAGCAATATCTAAATTCTTTTCTACACATCTTGTGATGTAACCTCGTAGGGGAGCTTTGGTAACCAACATGTCCATGGTTCGATAGCTTTGATGTAGTTGTGGTCCTTATCAACCAAGCAACTTTATCTATATGCTTCCAAACTAGATCCCAAGGGAATCTTTCCCTTTCTTGCATCTCTACTTGCAGATTCTTGAAGAGGGTGTTATATGCAGTTGTATCATCCTTAAAACTTCTAATGCTTTCTTTAATTTGTGTTGAGACAAGAGAAAATGTATTCTACACCTTATTCTTTATACCTAATAGCTAATTACGAATAGAAAAGCCAAGCATATGATAATTATCACATCCTAAGATGATACTTTGATTTCTTCGTCCTCTTTAAGTTGTCCAATAGTTTCACCCTTAACAACTTGCATAGATTGAAGTTTTCACCTTTTATCACCATTTGATACGATGTATAAATGCAGTCATAGTTATGATGCTGTCACAATTTGAAAATCAATCTTATATGCTATCTCTTTTGTTACATATTGTATGTTTGGATCCTTGAAGTCTTGGACGATCATACTTTGATTATCAAACTGTACAGTGGGTACCTTGTTAAATGTATCATTCTTCACCAACTTCTGACCCAGAATCATTCTAGAACACAACCCATGCTAAGTTACCATGGTTCATCCCTAGATCCCCTGGAACTGTAGAAGTTCGAACTGGTTCGAAGTTTGGGTCTGGTTTGCAGTCCAGTTTGGGCAGGTTTCCATTTTTTGCATGTTGGTTTGAACCAAGTTTGAACTCGAGCGAACCAAGCCAAAAAAATCAAACAAAGTTCGAACCATGTGCTTTCTAGGCCTTGCAGATGGCAATAAAGGCATCCACAACCCTAAAAGGTTGTTATGAAATGCTTTTGGTGGACTCTCATTGTCAGTTTTTGAAGAATTTGATGCCAATACTGTTGGTGTTGTTGCTGATCCCATTGGCCTTATTTATAAGTCAACTAATGGTAGAGAAGAAGAAGAAGAAGAAGATGATCATGATGAAGAAGATGAATATGAAGAAGAAGATGAAGATTGAAGAACTTAGAATATTAATAGATTTTTATTCCATTAGTTGAACAATGAAAGTGAAACAATGATACTTGAACTTGATGCTATGATTTATTTTTAATGTTTTGAATCTTTGATGTTGAACTATATGATGGTATGATCACTATGATTACAAGTTTATGGTGTTTTTGTTGTTTAAATGTGTTTATTCTACTATGCTACATTATAATTTTAGCTCATGCTTCGTGTATATATATATATATATATATATATATATATATATATATATATATATATATATAAATTTTACATGTTTTTGCACTAGCGAACCCAAATGAACCCAAACCCCTTTCCAAAATTTTGACGAACTTGCGAACTAGTGCTTGAATTTTGAACTTGGAACTAAACCTGAACTGGTAACTTAGAACCCAACCAATGACCTAATGGTATCCTTTGTTATCTTATGCGGCTTTTCAAAATCCATTACATCATCATACATTCTGCCTAATATGATTTCGATCCACTTGTGATTATAGCTGAAATCCAAAAAAATCTTTCCAGATGTCAAAATCCTTCTCAAGAATGTGCTTCTATTCGGGTTTAAATGTATCAAATTAATCCCTACCAACTTTTCCCACAGATCATTGAACTTAATTGGCTTATTTTTGTCAACCACACATGAATGTATCCCCTAATGTTTTCAATATACACTACATCCTCCGAAACCTTAAAAAATGCATATCTTTATCTTCTCCATTACCTCAAAGTGATGTGGCTTGAATTTCGGTTGACGCATCATTGAAGCATAAATGGCAATAAGAGTAGCCATCACAAATTCTACACTTCAAAACATGTAGCTCAAAAATGATGAAATATTTGAGAACATTGCCACTAGGCACACACTTCACAGAAAAAGATATCTTGTTTGCACAACACAACTCTTCAAATCACACAACTAAAAGTGATAAAATAGATGCCAAAATAAGAATATAACATGTTTGCTGAAATGCTATTTTTTCCACATTGAATGCATCAGATTGGGTTGACAAACACTCAAAAAGTTGCTTCTTTGTATACACAAAGACCATAGAATCCTTCGCAAAACTCCTCAAATGCTTTAAACCTGCAAAATTTTCCCCCATGGCTTCCATGCTAAAACTATCTGATATGCTGAAAACTATCTGACCTGCCAACCATAAGGAGGTTCATAAGTTTTTCAAAAGGAACTCTTCATTAGTCAATGCTTTTGATTTAGTTCCCAAAATAAACATCTACACCACCATAAGGTATAGACTCATTCGTTGCTGCAAGTCTTAGAACTTTCTTCTTTATTAAAACAAGACCACCCTTGTTCTTAGATGGTTTCCAAAAGCCTAGCATTTATCAAGAAAATCATTGCCACTTTTGAGTTTCATTTTCTTGTCATTTTTTTCCTTTTCCATTCTTCAACTCCTTCCTCAAGGTGACAACCTATTCTTCAAGCTTACTGCATTCATTGGTTTTTTCATGTAGCTTGGTTTCTTGGAAATCAACACTCTTTTTTCCTTTTTCAACTTGAGTCTTTTGATGGACAATGCTATGTTCTAATTTCTTAAGCTTTGGTTGTTATTGTTTGCATAGAGCTTTGACATCTTCTAGATCGTCAAAAGCAATTTCCAGTTGTCCTTCAATATCCACTATTCCATTAAGATCATGTTCTTCAAGTTCCATTACAACTGAATTCCCTTTGATTCAACATTGTGTTCAAACGCATGATTCACCTTTGTTGTCAATGTGTTACATTAGAAACCCGACTCTGATACTAGTAGTTCAACACTTTCCAATGCTAAGAGTTGCAATGAGTGAGGGTTTGAATCAACATGTATTAAAACTTAACAAGTTATTATTCGTTCATTCCATTTATACATTTGCAAAAGTAAACAAAAGTAATAGAACATGCAACACATAAAAACTCCAATATTATTAGGTGGAAATCTCAAAGAGGGAAAAACGATAGTGGGATCCAACTCACTATATGCAAAAGTGATTATAATACTTTTAGGCTCAAGGCACGGAAGTTCATTGCTCCTGATTTCATTTGCAGGCTGTGGTGCACAACCTTAGGGAAAGATACAAGGGACTTGAGGACTGAAGATTAGAGGAAGATAACTATAATATATGATTACAAAGAAAGTATATTTGATGAATTGTGATACAAAACCCATCCTTGGAAACGCTGATTATAGCTCTCCACTCATACATAAAAAATTGACTTCATCACAATGTTTAACAACATTTAGTGATCATCTCCATTTGCAAACCTTTGCACTTACAACCATATACCATATACACACAAACTTTCATCTTAAGCAATCCACAAAATGATTAGAGAGTAAAAGTAATCTAATACCCTACCTTAATGGTCATTCTATCATCTACACCAAGTTGCCTCCTAATTTTGACAAACTTGTCTAGATTGAAAGATTGGATGAGGATGTTTGCAGTGTTGTCTTAAGTTTGTACATACTGCAACATCATGGAACCATCTTTGACAAGTTGACAGATGTAGTGACAATGATGGTTCACATGCTTTGCCCATTCATGGAAGATTGGATTCTTGGACAATTTTAGAACTCCTTGATTATCACAAAACAAGGGAGTAGGTCCTGCTTGAGGCATATGCAAGTCGTAAATCATCTATCGAAGCCAAATTGCCTTAACTGTTCCTCTATATTCAGCTTCTGGGGGGGGAGGGTGATACAACCTGTTGCTTCTTGCTAGTCAATGTGATTGCACCTGTGCGCAAATTGAAAATATACCTAGAAGTAGACTTTCGGTTGTCAATAATACCTTCCCAATTTGAGTCCATATAACCAATGGTATTAGGAAATTCACTTGTGTCATATAGAATACCAAAATTGGGAGTGACCTTCACATATTGCATCACACACTTTGCAACAACTCAATGTTGAGCCTTAGGGTTTGTCATGAAGCAAGAAATGTAACTGACAACATAGCTAGTGTCAGGTCTAGTGGCAATGAGATAGATAAGGCTATCTGCTAGTTAAGGCTTGAATGTTGGCTTTATTCTCATGAACATGTATAAAATTTTGGCATACTTTGACTGAGATATGAAAATGGAAGTATCTATCTACCAAACTTATACACCAAGACAATATTGGAGAAGTCCCAAACTTCTCATGTCAAATGTCTAGTATAAATTTTGCTTGGCCTTCTTAACCAAATGTGTTGCACTACTAGTAATGATTAAATCATCAAGATAGATGACAAGAATAAAAATCTCACTGCTGACATGCCTGATATGTAGATTAGAATGAAAAGGATTACGCTAAAAATTTTCATCAATCAAATACTTATCAATCTTGATTTACCATGCACGGGGTGCCTGTTTGAGACCATAGAGAGTTTTTACCAACTCGCAAACCAAATGTTCTTTACTTGAAATGGAAAACATAGATGCTATGTCAAGTAAACCTTTTCTTGCAAATGACCATTGAGAAAAACACTCTTGACATCCATCTGATGGATGCACAAGCCAAACTAAATTGAAAGGGAAAGGACAAGATGAATGGTACCTATTTTGGCATTGGGAGCAAATGTCTCCTCATAGTCAAAGCCCTCCTTCTATGAAAACCCTTTAGCAAATAACCATGACTTATACTTATCAAGTGTTCCATTAGCCTTATAGTTGACCTTATAGATCCATTTACAACCAATGGGTTTCTATCTTGGTGGAAGATTAGACTACACTCAAGTGTTGTTTTTCATGAGACTAATGTTCAACTGTCATAGCTTGTTTCCGCTCTAGTATACCCTTAGCCTCTGAAAATGTTTGGGGTTCAAAAATACTATGAATATTGGCCATAAGAGAAAAATTGATTGTGGTATGTTGCTCGCTCTTATTCTGGGCAGATCTACCTTCAGCTAACTCATCATCATAAAGATTGCTAATCGTCTTGGCCTACCACTTAGGTTGGACAATAGAAGAACTAACATCTATTATAGGAGGAATATGTCCCAAAATCCCTAGATTTTGAGTCTGAATAACCTACAGAGGGGCTGGTGGCACAATGTCAACTAAATCTATAACATTCCCTTTTCCTTTGCCTTAGCTAACAACTAGCATATCATAAAAAATACAGATACTACACTTTAATGAGAAGGCAGTTATCCATGTTCATATGAAAGAGATTAACCGTTATAATTAGTTAAATTGAAATATCATAACTAACAATTGCAGGCATAATCAAATAAAACTAAGTTAATCAAATAAAACTAAGTTAAGGATTGTAAGCTTTCAATATCCTAAATTTTGAAATCGGAATCCGCCTAGGGAAACATCTGCAAAACCTAGGTTAGTCCACATATACTGCTTATGGCACAAAAGTTATACCACTGTATTGTAATAATCCAATACCATTTAGGACAACAAAACCACTGTACATTCCCTTTTTTCCATTCTAGTTTATGACGACTAAATGTAGATAAAAGACACATTAATAATTCATGTTCACATGAATGAAGGAAAGTTACAACAACCATCAAGTAAGCCTATCTTATGCATGCATTTACATTTCATGTTCAATTGAAAATCAACTAATTTAACTGATTTCCTAATACATTGAAAGAGGAAACTGATTTCAAATCATTGAAGGAAATAACTGATTAAATGATATTAACCATATAACATATCTTCAACTCAAGATTACAAATATCACAAAAGTAAAATACCTATTACTAGAAGGTATTTGAATGCAGATTGCATTTTTTTCTTGTGTAAGCCTTGGCATCTGGTGGAGAGGAGAAGCATTGTAAAGGGCTTAACCTCCCAACCGCAGACCTTTAAATATCGCCACACAATCTCAATTGAGAAAGGCCCTTCCTACACAGAAATAGACATGAGATACCCTGTCTAGCCATCTTGGTATCTAAAGTATCAACCCTCCGCTCTACTAGACAACAAGAATTTATACAAAGGATTTCCATGAGCTAAATTAGTTATTGGTTTTGCGTATTATCACTGATTATCTTTTATTTCTTTCATTGTAGGATTATCCCCACTCTCTCCCTCCATATCGACCATTCTGGTCCTCACGGAGGTTCAATATATATTATCTAGTTAAAAGTGTACTTATACATTTGCCATTTCCATGCCAGTTCTGGCCTATGGCATCATAAGAAAATTAAGCCTTCATTCTAATTGTTATTTTATCATATAGAGCAGTATCCCATCTCAAGGGTATATCAATCATAACACTGTTTTGGTCAGCACTCATGTCAAAGAGCAATAAGTATTTTCGAATTAAAAAGCTTATAACAGGCAAAGCATTTTGGCAATCAAAAGAATGTTTCAAACTAATGCATCCAATTCTAGATTTTCAAACAATATATATATATAGCATGACCTGTTTAGTTGGTACGATTGAGTAATATAGATAGAACACTTGCCTGTGCTACCAATTTTCCAAAGGCATCCAGAAAGAAATACGAAATTGACTCACAAGCTACGACAAAGACAAAACACAACTGCTTATTTCAATCACCCCCTTACTTGAATTCGAATAGAGACAAAATAGCTTGAACAAGGAAGGATTCTGTGGTGCGAGCTGAATGGAAAAATTATGAACACTCGAGCGGGTGAGAGAGAGAGTTTATACGACTATGGAAAGCTGATATCACAAAGTAAAATACCATTGAAATGCTTGCCATGAACAGAGCTTTAATGCTTCGTAAGATATTATGGTATCGGAGTGTCTTTGGTAATGAGCTTATCGTATTTCAAATCCTTTCTCCCACATGCTTGGTTATCGCAAGAACAAAAAATGTGGCGGTGAAGGAGTTATAAAAGAAGCAAGGAACCATCAAACATGTGGCACATGTTTAAATATAATAAAGGTCACCGAAATGACATAAAGTCCAAAGAAATAATTAGCAAGGTGGCCACTCAAGGCAAAATAAATAGACTTTGGCTAAGGATGAAAGAAACAATAATATTGTCTTAATATATAACATCATGGTATCTAAAATACCTATATATGTATGTATGTATAGACGTGTACATGCGTAAACCCCAACCATATATTTCTTACGTATACAACAAATATCAAGTGTGCGTAAACATTCTTATATATGATTGGTTTGCGTATATACACATATACATGTATGTACATGTATAGATATTTAGGTATCATGGTGTCGATATGTTAGGACATGGTTTAAACTTGAGGTTCCAACCAAATAACACAATTATGAAGGTACCAACTTGTTCATAGTTCAATTTATGCTTAGTGATTTCTTTTATCATTAAGTGGTACACACACACACACACACACACACACACACATAATTTAACTAATTAGCTCATGGTCGTCCAATGTACGCTCTTGCTTGTCTAGTCATTTTTCCCTTAGCCATAGGGGTTCACAACTTGTACCTAGTTGGCTAGTGATGGTGGTGCCCCTTGTGCCCAATTCCTTTCCAGCAATGCTTCCCCTCCTTCGACGTGCTCCTGCAGGGAAAATAAATTCTCCACGATTATATCACATTCCTCAATATAATCATAATTACAATAACAAGTATTATTCATAAACCATCATAATGGTTAGCCACCATTTCACTTCCCATAATGAATAACCAACTTTCCAAGATTTCAAGATAACAATATAATAGCATCATAACGATTAACATACATGTCATCTTCATATGAATTTACGATTAACCATCTTACCATTTCACATGATCATAACTAATTTTACTTGTCAACTGACTTCACCTGAAACCTCAACGGCTATATGAACATTTTTAAATTGAGTAAAAAATTGGGACATAAAAAAATCCCTCCCATTAGAAAGACCAACAAAAGACAAACATCAATACTTGGAGCTTGTGAAGGCTGATCCTTAGGGCTAAAAAATGGAGAAGGCTGAAATGGACATTGGTCTTCATTAATCACCACATTATGACTAAACAAGAGACGATCAATGTCAACATCAACCAACCGACAAGCCTTATGTGTATTGTTGTATCCTTAGAACATTAGTTTCTAAGTCTTGGAATCTAGTTTGGTGCGCTTGGCATCTGGAATCCAAACATATGTTGTAGAGGCCAAAACCTTCAAATGACCAATTTTGGGCTTTCGGCTAGACCAAGCTGTAAGGAAACTTGCAACTAAAAATATAACCGTTTCCACATAACCCATAATAGATTTGCAATAACTATGCAATTAAAAATCACTTAGAATCCACATGCAAGAGAATAGACAACATACTCACAAAAGGAAACCCTCATTGAGGGAAACCCCAGCCTCCAAAAATATCCATCACCATGTATTATTTAGCAAAAAAGACCATTGCAATACAACCACGGAAGCCTTCAAAGCCATAGCCACAACCAAGCAATCCATGTGAACAAACATGAATCCACACATCCCATGTCATGCTTCCAACCTTCACAAGTGCTCCCTTGGCTATCCTGTCAAGCCTTGTCTTGCTTGACTTTACTTTTTGTCTTTTTTGTCTTTTTGTCTTGTCTCTACAACTTATTTAGTAGCAAGTCCCACAAAACTACCAAGTGGTATTACATAAACCATGTGCTACCTAACCCATTGACCCCACATTTTAATATTGGACATTTAATTCTTGTTCCCCAATATTAAATAATTACATCAAATATTATCACAATGTTACAATACAACTCATCAAGTATATCCTATGTGAATCTTTACATGTTGCACATCCATCTAGGTGCAACATTACATAATAAAATAAAATAATAAAATATAACAATATTATGCAATGTGTGCAACACCCATAATCTCAACACAAGCTATTTTTAGAGTCATCTTTGTAATGACCTATATGGGAGACCGATTCAAAAGATAAAAAATTTTAAAGACTTACCCGGTTCAAAATTACTTTGGAATATTGCGATGCTCCAACATTGATTGAGCCATCTCAGTGGCTGTACGTTTCCTGCACTCAACAACACCATTCTATTGAGGGATGTAAGGTGTAGTAAGCTGATGCTTAATCCCATGTGATGCACATAAGTCAGAGAAATGAGATGAACAAAATTCTTCAGCATTGTCGGACCTAAGAGTGACAATCTAACAATGAGATTCTTTTTTCACTAGGGCTTTGAACTTCTGAAACATGTTGAACACCTCTAATTTATGTTGAATACAATACACCAACATTTTCCTATTGAAATCATCAACAAACATGAGAAATTACCTGCATCCTGTAACTGATGGTGTGGTCATTGGCCCACAAACATCTGCATGGACCAACTATTGAGGCTTGGATGCTCTGCAATCATCACCATCTGAAACAGAGTTTGATGCTGCTTCTGAGCCTGACATGCTTCTCAAACCCCTTGATTTTGTGTCTGAATCTTAGGTAATCCAACCTAGACTATCTCGATTCAACTAAGAGAGATAGTGGATATTCAAATGCCCATATTGCTTATGCCAAAGATTGGATGGAAATACTTGGCCTACTCTGAAGAATCGCATGTATCAATGAGTCTATATAGATTATGATCCTCAAGGCCAATTGCATCTATAGTTTGAGACACCCTTTCAACATTAGTACACTTATTATACTTGTGTGAATTAAAAACAACATCTAGCTGATGAGAATTAAGCATAATCTAATTGATTGACAGTATATTGAGCTTCATGTCTGGAACAAAGTACACATTGAGAAATATCAAAATCCTCCCTCAGAGAGAAATGTGGACATTTCCTTTACTGACAATTGCATACTCCTCTCCTCCAAAAACACTGAATCAGAGACAGGCGTGAACTTTGCAAACCAATCCCGACAATGTGTGAAATGTTGAGGATGTGTCATGATTTAATGGGCATGTATCTATGAATGCATAGGAGGTAGACTTCTGATTAAAATGTGTAGCATCTTGGACCTTTTGCTGAGACTCTCACTATCAAGATTGTGCAACTGCCAACCATTTCCTACAATCTATCTTTAGGTGACCAAACTAGTGACACTAATTGCATTGAACACTCTTCTTAGAAGAAGCCAAAACTCAAATCTTATATGGGGGGTGTACTGAGGTTTACCTTTATTCTTGTCTGAGGCTTTGACTGTTAAGGCTACCTATTTAGAAGAGGAGGAAGTGGCATTACTTCCAAACTAGTGCTTCCATCTATCGTGCAATAGAAGTTTTTTGTAGAGAGTAGAGAATATTAGAGCAACATTCGTAGAAGTGATATTGAGCATCTATGAAGTGCTTGTAGGATTGAGGCAGGCATTTTAGCGTGATCACTGCTATATCTTCTTCCTCCATCTTGTAGCCAATAGCCTCTAATTGGTCATGTAGGCCATTAATTTTCGTAGGATGTGCTTGAGGAGATGTCTTATCATCCATGATGATAGAAAACAACATATTCTTTAGAAGGAAAGCTCAACTGTTGTTAGATGTCTTACAAAGGCCCTTCAAGGAATTCTAGATTACTTTAGTTATTTTACTAGACAAATTTCTGATTACATGCATCCCATCTATTTTGATATGTCTATATTGTCGTAGGATGTGTTTCTGTACCAAAAATGACCTTAGAAAGACAATGATATTCAAATATCCTCACCATGCACTGCTTCTAGGTGTTGTGATTGTGGCCATTAAATTGTTGATTTCCCTCCAACATAATGTTGGTCAAAGATGCCATCATTGAAATGGAGGTTGATTGTCAGCATTGCAAAGACACACAAATCGAGGTAGACAGAACATGCAGAAAGGGCTAAAAGTTGAGAAGAAAACATAATGGATTAATCCGCAAAAAAAATTGTCATGAAAAAAACATTTTTTTGGAAAATTTGGAAAACCCAACTTGGGTTTAGGGGATGAAAAAACATATGCCAAAAAACAATACATGAAACCTTAGTTGCTGAAATCTTTTTTTTTGGATTAGGGGTTCAATGAAAAATAATGAATCATAAGCTAAATCTTTTTATCAAGAAATTGTGTTTATAAAAAACCAAAAAGTCGCTAGTAGAAGTTTTGGAAAACACATTTTCTCATCGATTTTTATGCACTTGTGAATTTTGAGTCATGTGTAGTCTGACATCAATGTAGACCATAAGTGCTTCACTTAGTGAATCTGAATCAAGCACACATGTTAGTGGCATACTAAAGAATCCCCATATTCTAAAAAAAGATTGCCCTAAACTACTTTTGTTAGCCCCTCCAATATCCATCCAATACGCCCACACATGTTTTCCTGTAAACACCCCCTTCCCCCTATTTAGGCAATATATTGCCCCCCTTTTTTGCCCATTTTAAACCCCTCAATTTGAATGCACATGGTATTCTCCCTTTAGTGAAAACCCTGTCATACAAAAAACTCTCGAAAGATTGCGCAGCCTGAAAGAAAACACAAAGATGGTGAACCACGGATGTCAAGGCCCAAACACAGGAAAATTGCAGGAGAAAAAAAGTTGGATTAATGCCTTAAATTTGCAATTTTTGCATTGGGGGTTTGCTACCTATTTAACCTACAATTTTTAGTTGTGATTTTCAGATGCCAAGAACACATCTTTTGGGTGTGATCTACATAACAAAATATACCCAAGAACTTGCAATAACCCTAGCTGGGTCTTAAACAAACTGCACTTTTTCAAAATTTTTCACAAAAATAGCCCAAAAAATATGTTCTTTGATTTTTGTACTAAACCCTAATTGATGTTTGAAGTAGACTACAAAAGTTTGCCCAAAAGTTCATCATCATTACATTCACCAATCCTATTATTATCTTACAATTGAGCAATTTACAAACTGTTGGCATATTTTTCAAAGGAGTAGAATTAGAGACCAGTGGAGCTTCTTGGTAATGCCAGTTATAATGGATTGTCATTGATGTTAAGAGAAAAGTTGAAGTATCAACCAGTATGGGAAAGAAAACAAGTGAGACAACAAAAGACTCTAGTGCATCCTAGTCAGAAAGGGAATGGAGTATGGAGAAAATGCATTGGTGAAGACGAGTGATCTTCATGACATACTTGGACAAAGTGGGCTAAGTATAAGTTGACATCGAGAATAAGTTAGGATAGGTGGACAGAAAGCGAAGATTGGTTGTCAAACAGACTGGATGAAAAGGAGTCATTAAGGTCAAAGGACAGAGACAAGGAACACGTGATTGGACATGTCATAGGGCATGTGTAACTTATTTTGACATCTCAAAGAATGAAGAACAAGCTGTCACATCAATTTCAGTGGGAAGATAAGCGGGAGAATTCAAATTTGAATTCATGTTTATGAGAAAACTGGAAATGTCACGCAAAACCTGTGACTTCCCTTTATGAGTCAGAATGCATGACACATGCAACATGCAAGAACAACACATGATAGAGGCAAGAGAATTCAAATGTTGACCTAATGCAGGAGCATCCTAGGTGTAAGGGTAATCTTGCATCACCCAAAAATATTACTATTTCCAATTTTTGTGTTTTTAGTAAGGGCTATTCCACTATAGAGTTGCTATTTGTGAGAGCTTGCTACTTTTAGTAAGTTGGTATTATGTGCTTAGATTTTTCTAATCTCATATATGGAGGTTCATCTTTGACATATCGGTCTACTGGATGAGTTCTATTGTCATATCTTATGTATTGGTGCAGTTATTGCAGATTTTGGGTATGAATTTTGGCTATCCAAATTTCAGGTCTAGCAATGAAGGCCTAAAGGGCTCTGAAACAAGGTGAAACCTTGACTGATCGACGCTCGCGCAACTAATCACTATAGATCGCTAACCGAGGATTCCAGAATGGGGTTATAACTAATAATAGCCCATCAGATCAACGGTTTGTTAGTTATGGTCTCTAGAAGTGGACCCATCCGAAAATGTAATTTGTAAATTGTCTTGAGTCAATCTTATGTAATAAAGTGTAATGAAATGTTATAATATGAGGTTGGTCGGCCTCAACGGTTAGGGCTTAGTGTCTAGAACCTTCTCTGGTAGTAACAAGTGCCTATATGAGGAAGGCCCGTAGGTTGTCTAGGCCAGTTCTAGGTGATAGTGGCAGCACTGTATTACAGATTGTTGTAAGGAAGGTGCCCATGTGGGTTTGCATATTGTAATTATGTAATTCCACATTTGCGGTGATAATAAGAAGCCCATATTTTGTTCTCTCAATTTTTGTTGTTTCTTTGTTTCAGTTGTGTGTTGTGGTATTAAGGATAGCACCGTTCATCATGACCTCTCATATTAGGGTTTGAAGATGATTAAATGGGAATCATATATAGCTGTTCATTTATGAATGAACAAGGGGATTGCACATTTGAGAAGCTGAAATGGCAAAGTGCTAGGCTGTTGCAATCATCAAAGGAAAGAAGAGAAAGGTGAAGGTGTCAAGAGTTGAAGTAAAGTGTTTTGAATGAATCCAAGGGAGCCGAACACATAGTGAGCTTAAGTGCTGAGGACATGAAAGCAGAAGTCTGAGTTGCAGAGCCGAGGAGAGATGAGCAAGTTGCAGATTGGTGTATGAGCATCAAAGAGATTTGAATCAAGCTAGGATATAGCTACCTTTGACAGGTCAATCTTCATGTTGTTCTCTTACAAGCACAACAATAAATCCCATTGTTGGTGGACTGTAACAATTTTTTTGTATTAAATCCCTAAATTGGGTAACACATTCACTTGTGTACTAAGCCCTCCAATCAGGCTACCTCCAACCGGGTAAAGACTCTAATAGGTCTCTCTCAAATCCCTTAATCGGGTGACATTTGACAGTGTTTTTGTAATCTTCTAACAAGGATAAGCTCTTGACTGGGTGCACTCTAGAAGTGTGTAAATTTCGTGTGCACTATCTCACACCGTCGTTTTCACCCAAATTGGGTTTCCACAAAATAAATTGGTGTAATGTGTGAATGCCTTTTTGTCTTACATGATTATATTGTTTATCTGATGAATGCTTAAGCAATTGGTAAGAATATCAGACTGGTAAAAGCTAAAAGTTGAATTGACTGGTATTATACTGATTCACCCCCCCTTCAGTCCAATCAGCATTGTGTGGACCAACACAGACATACTACTTAAAAATACTTTGTAAAGATAAATATGTCAAGCTAAGTGATAAACTTTGAATTTTATTTGTTTAGCCATTAAAGTGGTTTGTTAGATTAATATAAGCTTTTGTAATAATAATGTATGGGATGCATATTACAATGTTAGAGGTTTATTTTTAAGTCTGTTTTATGCATGATCATTAGCACATTATTATTAGCTGTTTTATGTTTGTTATGGGTTGTTGGAAGTTTGTTCTTAAATTAGAGGGTGGTAAAATGGTTACCCCTGATTTTTAAAAAAATGTTTACAAAGATGCCTGCAATTTGTGTGATAACATGACATGAAGTTCTTAAAACTTGCTGATTGAATTTGTTTCAGATATCATTCATTTTAACTTTCAAAACCCTTTGCAATTCACAATGCATAGAATGCTAATAATGTTTTGTGCATTATTCATTAAACATACAGAATTGCTCTTTGCTGTTCACACCAAAAGACCAGAAAACAAGGCAATTTAAAGCATAACAGACCTCATAAACATTGGCAGTGACAGTCCTTGTAAACCTGAAAGCATAGTGAGCAACAAAGCAGCTGCTCTTCACTCTAGTGTTAAGCAACAGCAATCAACTTCTCCGTCTGAGGCATAATCCTTGTGATTCAACCACCAAATAGCTACTCTCCAACCCTTTTCATAGGGTCTTCTATAAGCAAGAAGTGGTCTGAAACCAAACAGAAGTAATTCCAAGCTTGTAATTGGATTGTCATACGGCATACCATAGAGTGAGTGAAAAACCCCTCATGTCCCTTCACACATGACTCCAAACTGATCTAAAAAGGTCCGCAGTAAGAAGACACCCCTTGTAATCCTGCTAGAGGGGGAAATGAAACTCCGAATACCCCAACTTGTCATCCATTATGCCTCCCTTGCTATGCTCAAAGTAGGCAATAGCTCTAGAGGAGTGATTGCTCCCAAAAGAACTCATCCCTTCACCAAATGAAAAATTAGTCTGTGAAAGTACATGATCAGCTGATAGAAATCATTTAAATCAATACCCATAAGTGGAAAAGGGCTCCTTCAAGAGTAACGAGCAAAAACATAGTTTTGTGAGTAGATAGAATGGTATGAACAGAACTGGAGATCTCATTCAAACTTGTCAAAGCACTCAAAATATGAAAAGCTCTCCAAAAGTCATAAAACACAATAAAAATCCCGAGACAAGTCGAGAAATTCCATAAAGTTTCATTTTCCCCAAAAGCTGTATCACCAAACTCAAGTGAATCAATGAACTTCTTACCTGAAAATCCATAACCAGCTAGGGTGGATCTTTCAGCATTGAAAATAGAGATATTGTAGAGGGCTTTCATCGTCAACATTCACAAGAAGAACTTTCGAAGTTCATCTCAAGAGCATTTTGATATGTTTGCAAACTCTCAATGCCAATATAAGAGCCCAAACCCCAATATAGAGCTTGGAGGGAAGAAAATAGGGTATTTCAAATATTTGAATATTTTAATCACTTGAAAAAGTCTCCAATTGTGATATTGCTATCAGGATTTAACTGTGTGATTTTTGAGTCAAACTCATTGACCCATGTTTCATGAGTAGTGATTCAAGAATAAATGGAACACTTAGCACTCATTGGATCTAGGTGATGCTCACAGGGCTGAACCACCGGGACTTCCCGGGAGGTCACCCATCCTAGTACTACTCCAGCTTGAGCACACTTAACTATGGAGTTTCCTCCATGGTTAAACCTAAAGCTTGCAATCCCATTCGCAAAACCTTCACCAAGTGTTATGCCTTATGAACCATTCATTAGAAAGCCCCTTGAGCTCATCAATCGATAAGTAGGAGATAATTTCCACAGCAAGTCACAACACTTGGTAAAGGTTTTGCAAATGGGGTTGCAAGCTTTGGGTTTAACCATGGAGGAAACTCCGTAGTTAAGTGCGCTCAGGCTGGAGTAGTACTGGGATAGGTGACTTCTCGGGAAGTTCCGGTGCTTCACCCCTGTGAGCATCACCTAGATCCAATGAGTGCCAAGTGCTCCATTTATTCTCATGAGAGACAAATTCATGTTGAATCACTACTCATGAAACATGGGTCAATGAGTTTGACTCAAAAATCACACAGTTAAATCCTGATAGCAATATCACAATTTGACTTGCTGTGGAAATTATCTCCTACTTATTGATTGATGAGCTTAAAAGGCTCCAATATAATCTTTTAAAAACAACTTAGGTCTCCCTTAGTGTAAGTATCCAACTTGGAGACACACTTCAAAATATTAAGGCAAATATAAAAACAATTTCGATCACCGTATAGAAACAAAGGCATTAGCAATGGAGAATCCAACATGCCAAAACGAATTGAATTTGAAAGATGATAACTGATGCTGACACAAACACATTAAAAATAGCAATATCTCATAGAACCAAAGAGAAAAAACCTAGTAAAACCTTGAAATATTGGTGCTATGCAAGCACTTCCTATAAATAGCAGTTGAGGACCAAAGAGGACAAGCCTAGAAAAATGTAGAAAGATCAGTGCCATGCAAGAACTTACTATAAATAGCAGTTTTCTCTACGGATCAAAGAGAACTCACAATGACCCAGAAAGGTTGGACCCATGCAAACATTTACTATAAATAGAAACTATTGTCAAAACCCATTGAAACTAAGAATTAAGCTCACCAAGAACAGCAAAACCTTCCTAGTGCATTAGGAAACTTACAAAAGACCTTGAGAATCGTTTAAGGCACACAAAAGATGGCACTGAAATGAGGACATTACAAGTGGTTTGTTTTATTCCTCAAACTATACAATAAGCCCTTCTTCAATATTATATGACTAACTCAAAATTTAATCACTAATACTGCCCAACGATTAGTAAGCTAGTTGATCAAAGCCAACTATTCACATGTTTCTTCCTAGTCAACCTCAAGTGCATTGTCTGTATGATTTTTGAAAGTGTTTTTACTTATGGTGGTGAATACCATGTTTGTGGACATAACTAAATTCAAGTCTTAGCTAAGATTCTCAACTTTATGCACTCAAGGTTTTCCCAATATCACGTCCAAAATTAATGTGCCACTCATTCACAAGGAGAGAAGAGAAAGTAGGAAAGTGGAAAAAAAAAACAGAAAAGAGGATTGAAAGTTTGCCAAAAGAAGAGGAAAATTAAAGATAAGGGAGAGACCAAATGAGACTAAGCTTAAAAAGGTCCCACTTTCACATGCAATTAGTTGTCCAAATTCAGAATTGTGCAGAGCAGTTTGGTCAAAAGGGATGCATAAAAATTGTAGTACAAAAACAAGAGAAACTCGACAAAATTCTCTTTTCCTCTCTGAAATACTCACGAGAGCCACTTGATTTAAATTACTTTTCTGCAACTACAAAATTGAGTTAATGTGTAGTTTCACTTCCTAGATTTATATTCCTTACCATAGTTGCTGTAAACACAAGCGGAATTACAATTCAGATATCGTATTAATTTGCTCACTACTCTCAAGAACAAGCTAGCAATATTGAAAACATTGTGCTTGGTTCACACTAGCATCAACTTCCATGTGAAATATATATCTTCACATGAATTTACAGTTCAAAATACAAGAAACAAACAAAGGAGCAATAGCTGAAAGCCTAGGAAACCCCCAAAAAAAAAAGTCAATCAAAATTCAAAGTATCAATAGTGTTTCTTTTTTTGTTGTATTGAAAAAGAAAGAGTGTTTCTTAGCAATTGAGCACACATACAACTGCTGTCAAAAAAATTATATATAGCAAACAAATCAAAAGCACAATATGGAATTTCACCCCTGTGAGCATCACCTAGATCCAATGAGTGCTAAGTGTTCCATTTATTCTCATGAGAGATGGATTCATGTTGAATCACTGCTCATGAAACATGGGTCAATGAGTTTGACTCAGTAATCACACAGTTAAATCCTGATAGCAATATCACAATTTGACTTGTTGTGGAAATTATCTCCTACTTATCAATTGATGAGCTTAAGGGGCTTTCTAATGAATGGTTCATAAGGCACAACACTTGGTGAAGGTTTTGCAAATGGGGTTGCAAGCTTTGGGTTCAACCATGTAGGGAACTCTGTAGTTAAGCGCGCTCAAGCTGGAGTAGTACTGGGATGGGTGACCTCCCGTGAAGTCTCGGTGCTTCACCCCTGTGAGCATCACTTAGATCCAATGAGTGCTAAGTGTTTCATTTATTCTCATGAGAGATGGATTCATGTTGAATCACTACTCATGAAACATGGGTAAATGAGTTTGACTCAGTAATCACACAGTTAAATCCTGATAGCAATATCGCGATGGAATTTTGTGTTAAGGTTGTAGCTTTAGTTTGATTGATTTGATCTGAGATACATTATTGTTATTGATAAATCATCATTTCTTTTATGTACTTATCCATGTTAAATAATATATATTGTTATATATATATATATATATATATATATATATATATATATATATATATATTGTTATACATATTATTTTTGTTAATATATTATTAATTGATGATGATTAAACCATAGAGAAAGGTCTTCTCCTCTCATGTTTATATGAGATCCAAATCTGCATTTGGAACACACTTATAACAATGGCAATGTTAGTACATTTGCAGAAAACGATCCAGGTTACTCAACATGGTATCAAGGCCTAGTTGTAAATGTAAGAAGACAATTAGACAGAAGAAACATGACAATCGGAAAGAACAGAATTAAATCTTATAGATGAAATTACAGGAGATGGAGAGCAACATGCGATATCTGATATTCCTCATGAGCGAAGAAAGCTATATGTGACTGAAAGGGAATAAGAAATAGACATTGAACATAAGTCAAATGATATTAGAGTCAAATATCAATGATACCAGTTTCCATATCAATTACTAGAAAACATTACAAGTATAAACTTGCGTTTCAAGTTATAGAAAACATGACAAAGTATCAACATGACAGAGTATCAACTTGCGTTTCAAGTCAAAAATAAAAAATAAAATGGAAGTGACAGGCAAAAAATAGAATCTAGAGAAGATAGAGATAGAGGGAGTTGATTTGGGTGAACACATACCAAAGAGGGTTTTGAGGTTTCGATACACCTCAAGATGACATCACGACAAGACCCAAATATTACTCCATCTTTCCCTCATTCCATAATGGAGCATTCTAAGTCATGAATAAGAAGCAGAGGCGCCCAAATTCTATCCAACTGAGCGAAGGCCATCAAATGAAACAAAAACTTGTAGATCAAAGGGAAGCGTAAAACATCAATGGTGAATTGGTATTGAGAAGATAACCAATAAATTAGTGAAAGTAACTAACACAACCATCCACACACGGAGCAATAAGGAGTATAAAAAGAGACTGAATCATATAATATGGAAAATGATATGAGAGGAGGAGCAATAAATAATTATTTCATTTCCAAACGTGGAGTGCACCAAGGCAAGTTCCGCACACCTCCATTGATTGCATAAAACAAGAAAAGATGAATCATTTTAGATGACGAATGTGAGGTATCTAAAGGGGAACAAATTACCATTAATAACACCTTTCCGCCTTGGCAT
Organism: Cupressus sempervirens; assembly: GCA_028749045.1. NCBI lineage: Eukaryota > Viridiplantae > Streptophyta > Pinopsida > Cupressales > Cupressaceae > Cupressus > Cupressus sempervirens. The sequence continues at coordinate 261,225,793 of CM053786.1, read as the reverse complement.
AACAAACAAAACATATCTACCACCCAGCATATCAGGAATATAAAATAAGAATAAGAAACTTGGACAGGTGTCGAATCCTTTCTTACAATATATTCAAACCAAAGGTGACATGGATTGGAAGATATTTAGTTTGACCGACCACCACCATTCCATGTAGACACATGGGCAAAATATAACAGAGGCACTCAATATATATATTATATTGAAGTGACATCTTCAATCTCCTATAGTGGCACTAGTATTGACTTAAAATAGTTGTCATCCAAGATAGTGATTTTTAGATTGAGCAGTAAGTATTAATATTAATTTGAAGAAGCAACAAAATCAGTTGTATGGTCAACATCAACGACTCAAAGCATCGGCTAGAGCCTAGATAACTAAGGTGAATGGGGAATATTTAACATTGAATACTGTAATGCATATATGAGATATCCAGTCTACATGTTAGCAAGAACAATTGTCAAGAGATGTGGCTCAGTGAACAAAGAGGTGCATCCTTCCATAATTGAAAGATATATAAGATACGAAAGATCACCACTCCATCAGATATTTTAAAATTAAGAAAATTGAAAATTTGGTGTATGATGTGGATTTAGAACTAGGAATACATGAACACCATGCTATCCTCGGGTGCAAACTACTTGTATTCACATATTCATATCTCTACAGCAGTTCTATAAGCAAGTAGAGTTGACACATGTTTTTCACATTGATGAATATTCTTAGAGATAGAAATAAGGACAAATAGAGGAGAAACCAATAACCATTAACTGCCATGGAAATGATCTACATACTAAAACAATCCATTTAGCATGAAAGAACACTTGATGAATCCATACTAATGATAGAGGAATTACTGCAGAGGCAAATATTAGATAGAGCAAGTCCAAAAGTATTACTTATAGTCTTCTGAGATGGCATCTTGTTTGGAGTAATTTCACCCAGTCAAACAATTGACCTCTTCTATAAACCAAGTCATCATACAATGCGGAGAACATTTCCCAAAATGATATCTTTGCTTTTGGAAATAAATTATGAATTCGATATTTGGTCTCTATGCATATTGACACCCTTATATGTAATGAATGTGGCATCTTAAAGTATTGTTACTATAGTAAACAAAGATCTTGAAGATAATTTTAATTGTTAAGTGCTACAAACGGTTCACATCCTTTGGATATTGTTCATCATAGAATAATGATAACATCGACTGAATTTTTCAAGTACTACTTTTCATGCATCATCAAGAAAGAGGATGTCGAGTAATAATTCAAGAGGAAATTACAGTCGTAGTACAGGAAGACATTGAAAAATGCAATCATAATACATATGCATTTGAGACTCAATATTTTGATTGAATAAATATTCTTCATGGCAATGGTTGATGTACCAATACATGAGCACATTAAGTAAAATGATTATCATCATGACAAACCTTAGGACGATTTGTTCCTCTAAAACTACAGGTGATTCAAAAATAGGACTTCGAGTTTATTTTGGCAGTACCGGTGTCTTGATGTTATGGGATACAAATTTCCTTTCTTTTTTGTAAAATTGATTATATCACTTACGAAGAAAGAAAGAATGAGTTAGAACTTGAGTAGCAAAGGGAGAGTACAAGCTTATGTAGCAATGTGACTACTAAAAATCCATGTTGGTCATCATTGGATTCAACATTACAAAATGAAATGAGTGGGAATTTTACATTGTGAGGGGGAAAAATAACCAATGTTCTATTCCCACTTGAATCATCTTAGAGGGGAGATGTTCCATTCTCAAATATCTATGGATCCTTATGTGCAGATAATCCTTATCTTTTACATTTATGATTTATCTACTCATTGTAGTCTCTCTCCTATTTGTAATTTTATACATGCTATAAGAGTTATTTGCCTTGATCTTTTTTCCTTTATGTGTAGGGATGATCTTGCAAGAAAAGCATGCCGATACTTTACACATGCTACCAAATATTGTGCAGACTCAATCTTATGGTAGTAACTCGAAAGAAGTTGCGATCTAGAATTTATTGGTCATCTAATGATCTTGGCTGGTTAAAGTGAGGCTCAAGAAGAAAATATCTTTGATAATTGAGATTATGAGTATCCTTTCATATCAAGAGGGAGTTCAATACTTCTTCAGAGACAACCTTATACAAGGAGCTCAAAAGATTGATACTTAGATGAAGTCTAACATACATATGTATGACTACATAATTCTAATGGGCCAATTCATGTGTACATCATGGGGAAGTAATAACTTGTCAACTAAAGGTTGGAAGATTGATATCATATTTAGAGGGAGTCCAACATGCATCCTTGGGTTAAAAGTCTCAAAGGGAGTAACTATAGGACTTGACTTCCCAAGATCATTGTTTAGAGGGAGGATTTTTGAGGTGCGACCCTTTGGGAATGGTATCTTCTCTATGAGGGAGAAGTTCGAAGTGAAATTCATTGTAATATATTCTTCTCTATGAGAGAGAATTGAGGTGAAAGCCCCTATACCACCCTCTGACTTGGTTCATGGTGGTTACTATTTCGCATATGATATGTAATGAAAGGTGACGATCTTTCATTGACATATATAAACAAGGTAACCATTGTAAGGTGATGAGCTTATAAATAGTAGACTTGTTATCATGACAAACTTTATTAAGTTGTCCCAGAGTGTTGGAAGTCATGATAACGAATGTATCATGATTAGACTTCATTAAGTTGTTGTACTGGAGTGCTGGAGATCATGATGCTTGTCATGATAGAGACCATGACATTGTGATTTCTTGTTAAGTTGTTGTCTTGGAGTGCCGGAAATCAGATAACTCATATCCTTCTAGGATATACCATATTCTTTTGGTAGGCATCAAGGATTTGATGTCAGTGCACATACCAAAAGAATATATGTATGATGAATATCATATGATTGATATTTCTTGTTAAATCATACTTCGGATTATATTGAAAGATAACATCTAAGTTGATGGATTTATGTTGATATCCTTAAAATATGCCATTCCATGAATATTATACTGAGATGATATCTCTTCATATACTTAAGAGCATAATGTGTTCTACAAATCCTCCCTAGCTAAGAGGGAGAGTTATGGTTCTAGCTTTAGTTGGATTGATTTGATCTGAGATACATTATTGTTATTGATAAATCATCATTTCTTATATTTACTTATCCATGTTAAATAATATATATTATTGTATATAATATATGTTATAGTATATAATATATAAATTATATATATTGTTATACATATTATTATTTTTGTTAATATAGTATTAATTAATGACGATTAAACCATAGAGACATGTCTCCTCTCATATTTATATGAGATCCAAATCTACATTTGGAACACACCTATAACAATGACAATGTTAGTACATTTGCAAAAAATGATCAAGGTTGCTCAACATTTTAAACTATTGAAAATATATAGTGGTTTGTTAGATTGGCCAAATTGAAAGGAAATTGCAGCAATAATATGCTAATTTTGTATTATTCTCATGGTAGAAACAAGTGTAGAACACATTTACTTAGTTACAGATTCGTGATACGAATCCGATTTGGGCATGTGAATTGGATTTGTGGATTCATGATTTTTTGTTTCTCCCATTAGGGTTCGTGAGTGTATATCTATATCTATATTTATATCTATATATTTTTATATTTTATTATATATATATATATGTTTATTCCAAGTTTGGCCTATGGGTCCTTGGGAATTCATGATGGATTCATGTGAATTTGTGATGGATTCGAGTTGTATTCGTGAGGATTGGCATGGATTTGTGACGGATTTGTGCAAGATCCTTGTTTTGGATTCTGAATTCATTTCGATTTGTAGTTCGCAGATCCAAATGGATCCACAGTCCAAAACAAGGATCCTGAATCAGGACAAACCTAACACGAATCGAGATCTAGATCAGATCCAAATCCAAATCCGGCCTCCTGGGCATGAATCTGGTAACTAAGCATACTTAGAATCCACAGTGCAAAAAAGTCATAAGCATACCACAATATAACACTAGCTGTCTGTTGGGAGAACCCTCTCAAGGGAATAACCCAGACTTCAGAAGCACTCATGCAGGTCGATGTATTATCTCAAGAAACATGATTACAATATATGTGTAGAGAATCTACACAAGACCTTAAGTATCAAGCACCTTTGTTGCATTCCTTTATACAAAAAAATGAATGAGAACCATGTATACATATACATACATCCTATTCAATGCTTCTATGGATGCAACCATTAAGAGATTCTCAATCCCACCTTAGCCAACAAGCCAACCTTAACAACTACTTGCACTTGATTTTTAAATTTCTACGGAACAAGCTTGCACAAAACCAATAAGTGGGCATTTCATAAACCATGAGCCTCAAAACCATGACTTTAAATTACTTGGTATTATTTCCTATAGTAAATAATATTTCAATATAAGAGTTAAACCCACATTAAATATTTTTCGCGATGTCTCATACAAGTTTCCTTAACAATGCCTAACCCTTGTGATATCCACATCTATAAGATGCACCCCAGTTAAAAATTTATTTTTTAATATATTGACAATATTCTTATTCAAGATGTACAAAACATATTTCTCGACACAATTATGTGACCTTAAAATTAGCAAATCGAATGAATAATCATGATAGAATCACAAGAAAGAATATTTATAAATGTCTATGTGCAGAGTAATCAAAATGACTAAGCAGCTACAGTTGGTCAACAGGGACAATAGAAAATGCACTTAATTTCAACAAGATTGTTTGAGAAATTGAGAGTGATACATGAGTGAACTTTCTCCAGATTTTTGTTTTCATTTAATGGGGCCATTATTCAATCTGAATGTTTCCTTGGCAAATGTGCAGCTTGTATTTCAGCCTGTTGTGGTGGTGGTTGGAATTCTTATATCTGCTATATCCTTTATATTTTTGAGCCAGTCCATGCGGAAATATGGTATTCAAGGAATTCTCTTCCTTGATATTGCAGCAGATGAAAGATCAGATATACGGGAAGAATACAATAAAATCATTGAGGTAATACATTACTCTAAACCTATGCATCATAACTTCTTTTGAAATATGATTCTTTGGCAGCCTGATGTATGTTTCTTTTGCAAATGATCAATTTCAACAATGATTTAATGTAGCAATTCATTTTTGTCTGCAGCGTGGGGCAACTCAACTTGCAAAGCTGTTTATTCCAGCTCTTGTTCTCTACATGCTTCAGAAATGTTGGTTTTACATAGACATTCCCCTTGCATCTTTGCCTTATTTGAATAATGGAATAGCAAATATAGTTATAATTTCTGTGTCAGTGGGAATTTCATGGGTGTTCCAAACCACAACTTTTTTGTATGCCTGCATCTTGTTCTGGAAGGTCTGCTTTCTACAAGTAAGATACAGCCCCCTGAATTTTTTTTTCCTGACGTGAAATTCGTTCTTAATGCTTATCTTAAACACATATCTAGTGTCTTAGAGGGAAGGATTGTATATATACCTGTATTGTTTTTTGAAACTTCTATTTCTCTCAATAGATAGAGATCAAATTTCACATTCTATGAACCTACTATTATATTTAATAATTTATGTGTAACTTGGCTTTCAATTATGAAATTTCAGGAGCTAAAAATGAAGGTGTTCAAGGACTCACTACTACAAGGATATGATCCTGAGTTTTATTACAACAAATATACTGAGATAATAAAATGTCTCCAATTCACAAGTCGGCGGTTCAGGCTATTCTTGGCCTTAACTGGTTCTATAACAGTGCTTTCAGCATTGGCTTCAATGTATGAAGTAGTTGCCCATCTTAAAAAAGTTGGCCTTTTTATGTCAGGAGAACTGCTGGTAAGTAGTTGGGTTACCTTGAATTTTTCAATCTATTCAGTTAGCCATGTTATCATAATTCTTACTTCTAAAGTGTCCGAGAATTAGTTGTATAAGATAAAGCTATTGTAAAGAAGATAAATTCTACACATATATGATATTTTAGTCATTTTCCTTTGGTGGGGGGCTTGTTTTTTATTTTAGTGTATTGTCTACATATTAGAAGTATATGCTTTCTCTGGTTAATGGATTATTCATATGTTTTTTCATTTGTACCACCCATGGCTCACTTGTTCTGGAACAACCGTTGAGTTTAGCAAAGATTTTGGACTTTTCATGTATAGTAAAGGGTCTTACATGTCATTGAGTCACAATGTAACATATGCATGCTTATCATGATGTAAAGTTAGCTGGAATGTTGATTCAAGTTACACTGTCACACAATCACAACATCTAACATAAATGGGATTATAGTCATTGTGATGACATGCATAAAATAAAAATTTATTTTCTAACAGCCCATGAGAAAATCATTTTGAGGACCATTAAAATCCTGCCTATCCTTGTCCATTCCCATTGTAAAAGTCCTTGGATCATGACCAAACATGCCCTTCTACGGTTTGAAGTCTTTGTTGTCATCTTGCCAAACTGCAACATAGAATGACATAATATCTCCACTATATGAGCTGGAACAACAATTTGTACCTTTCCATATTAATCCATGTTAAACATGATTCTCTTTTTCAAGTTTGTGGGCATAAAAAGAACACCCATTGCTCAATTTCTAGGAATCAGTAGCAATTAGTGCCTTTTCACCCTAACCATTTTTTCATTTTCTGTCATAATCACATCCACAGCTCGAAATTTATAGTGAACTGCTAGAGGTATGAATTACAGAAAATTATGGACCTTCCTAACCATTTAATATATATCTAAAGATCACTTTGGCATATGAAATAACCAATGGGATTTTCAACATCTTAAACACCTCTAGGGCCGCACAAGTTCTGAGAATCAATATAACATTTCTTTGAATGATGTTTAAGATTCACACGTTCAATTTAAATACAATCTTTTGAAGTCTAGATGACTGTTCTACAATTTCTCAAAACTTGAGGAACTTGTTGCTGAGCACATAATTATACTAAAAGGGTTGGGGGGTTGGTGAATCAGTGTAATATTAAATTTTATCTATTACAATTATAACTATCACACATGCAACAAACACAATAACACATTATTTACAGGGAAACCCTCATGGGAGAAAATCATGGCAAGTTAGTTCCTTTATATAATAACGTTTGCAAATTTGGAGGCACCAACCCTTCTTTTAAATTTTCACCTTAGTAATCTTGCTTATTCAACAGACGATGGATCCACAATTTACTATAATCATTTTCAGAAATCTACTATATTGTCTTCCACAAATCTCTTATAAGACGATTATGAATCTATCACAAGATGACCACAATCACCTCTTTCAAAATGTGCAATAAACTCCTTGTCTACTTCTCCTCAAGTCTCTAATGATCTTCATAAAATGCTCTTTTTAAAAGCTTGCATATGCGTAGACCTGTAAAACTTGTCCTGTTGATTCAATACAATTTTTTCCATTAATTGGGTGGATTCAATTTTATAATATTCTTATTATTTGTTATATTCTAAATATCATACCATTATAATTAATCTGATCATTCATTGTAACATTCCTATTATTCATTATATTATAATATTTCATAATTCTCTACATTCCCTGGGGACGCGTCCTTGCCCAAAAAGGCCAAGTTTCGGAAACAAGGACAGGGGAACGGGCAGGGGATGTCCCCTTGTCCCCCTTTTCTGAAAATTCCTAGGAAATGTCCCAGAAACTTGGGGACTTCGGGAATCTTTTCTTTTTTAGGGGCATTTACATGTCTTGGGGACGGTTGGGGATGCCCTCGATTTTATAGACAACATCAACACTATAATTTTTTTAATTTTAATTTTTAAAGTGGGCCCCTCCTTCCAAGTTCACCCTAACATGCTTATTACTATTTGGTAGTTAATTCCTGCTATTTGGGGTCCTCAGATTAGTATTTGACAATATTATGCTAAGAATCATGGAATTAATACTGCTTTTAAAGTCATGCTACACGCTTAGAATTATATAGCAGACTATTTTCAAGGTGTTGGGAAAGTCTGAAAAGTACATTATAGACCTAGAACATGCATCCTTTTGTCATTTTTTGCCAATACATTAGTGCTAGGTTGGTCTTGGGTTGATTTGGGTCCTTTGTGGAAGATATGGTGAATATTGGAAGTTGCATCAAGATACCATCTTACTGTAACAAACCTATATCATCATTAGAACTGTATATACTATAGAGGACCTTTTTGTATTAATATCAGTCCACTTACAATGAATTGGAAATGTAGTTTCAGAACTAAATGATAGTGTTGTGTTTCAATTTGAAAGGTGGGTTTGTTCTTATTGCTATTGAAAATGAACTTTAAACTATGTTCTTGGTATATTTCAAATTTTTATGTTTTAATTTTACATGCACATTGACAATAATTCCAAATTATGAATGCATTATAGCATATTGAGCATTGAGTTTGATTATTGAAATGTTGTATGTTAAGGTTCTATGATGTTTAAATGGCATGGTTTATCTATGTCTTCATATGAATGTAATGTATATAAGCAAATTTCCCAATATATTTTATATTTTTGGATTTTCCCTATATATAAACATCTCTCCATCCCCAAAATCAGCAAGTTTCTTTTGCCGTCCTACTGTTCCCTGCTGTCCCCATCCCTGAAACTTGGTGGAACATAGATATTTCTCCATTATTTCTTTAAAATAAAGATATATATTCTATTATTATTTCATCCATTTTCCTAAATCCCTTTAACAGCCACTCCATCCTCTATTTATCATATTCCACCTCTAGCAATTACATCCACCTATTACATGTGGGACAATTACATTTACAATTTTGATCACCAACCTTTATCCCACATTCATTCGATAACCTAAATCCTCATGAGGACATCTATTTAAAATTTTAAACCTCACCTCCCTCTCATTTTGGATCATCGATTACTCGCACACTTCTTCAGATTTCGACATCTCTCTTGCATTCTTGTTCTTTCTCGATCATTTTTGCATGTTTATTCATTTTCGCATTCATCTTAGAATTTCTGTTCTTCACGCATATGTTTCGGAGGATCCATTATTGAGCATAAGATCTTGATAGATTGGGAGTGCAATGGAGTCAGAAATCCATTTGCATGCATGTGTGTTTTAGAATTTAGATATTTTGTTTTTGCATATTTGTGCATTTGGCAGGTATTCCATTATTCGATGTTGGAGCAAATCTGAATCTCTTATTCTGAAATCTACTTCCCTTCTCTACAGTTATTCACACACATACTCCTCTCATCTAATCAACCTCCCTTTATATCTTCTCATCTTCTTTAGAGACATGTCCCTTTATCAAGTACTCACAAACTTCCACACTATATTAATCTTCTCATAAATCACATCTTAACACAAATAAATCTCAATTCAAATTGCACCTTTTGGATTGTGTTATTAATTCCATTCAATATATCACTGCTCAGTATCTACTTCTTGTTAGTCCCAATCAACTTGCTGCATTGTCTCAATGGTTCGCACCTGTATCATTCTCCTAACAATCTTGTTGGTCAGCTTTATGGATCAATCTGCTCGCTTTTACTTATTTGTTGCTCTTAAACAACCAATTTTAATCATAGAGTCACTTCTCATATTAATGGTCTTTCTTCATAAATTCATAGCTGAAAAATTCTTTAAATTATTGCCATTTCTATATAAGCAGACTTGCTATGTTATTACTGTCACCTGTTTTTTGCTAGGTATAAACAAATCTTTCCTTTGATCACAACACTATGAATATATACACGATCACTGTTGTCTTGTTAATTTATCGCTGTAGTGTGCTCTTGTATAAAGTGTCTTAGACATCCTTAAGATTTGTTTTGGCTTCCACCTTTACATGATTGCTATCAATGATGAGTTCAACATGAGACAACAATGACAAACTATTCAATACTTGATAATCAACATATTTCTAGCGGTTATTAGGAACACATACTAAAAAAGAAATTGGGGATATTCAATTTTCTCTTTGAAGCATTTACTATTGATTTTGTCATTTTGAATCTAGTAGTTGAATGATCTTGATATCACATGTGTATGATTTAGCTGGATGTTTGCAGGTTCTGAATATGGTCAATCTAACTGGAATTGGCCTCTGCTTGAAATCAGCTTCAAAAATCTCCCATTTGCATCGACGCATTGTAAAAATAGCATCTTCAATGCATGCAAAATCTACATTTGCAGCATCAAAGGGATATGTTTTCTCACAAGGAAAGGATCAGACCTTTGAGTTCCAAGAAAAAATGGAATACTTCTGCCAAGTACAGGATGCTTGGTCCCAACGATCTGCTCTTGGTAGGCAATCTAATATTAATAAGTTTAATCATTTGAATATGATTATTTTATCACCCAAGACTCTGGCAAATCCCTTAAATATATATGTCATGTTTACTAATGTTGATTTGAGAGCCTAAATACTCTGAATTTTATACTAATACACTGGCTGGCATTTTTTGCAGTGAATTTTCTTTCCAACAATAGTGCTGGAATATCATTGTATGGCTTTGTACTAGACCGCTTTTTTGTCCATACAAGCATTGGCGCTTTGTTGACTACTGCATGGTTTCTCTTGGGTCGATCTCTGAATAGTTGAGAAATTTGTGACTTTAAGCATTTTGTTGGATTAGTAAGGCATGGTATGTCCATACAAGCATTGGCGCTTTGTTGACTACTGCATGGTTTCTCTTGGGTCGATCTCTGAATAGTTGAGAAGTCTGTGACTTTGAGCATTTTGTTGGATTAGTAAGGCATGGTATGCTTCCGAGCTTTTTTGTCAATACAAGCATTGGCACTTTGTTCACCACTACCTGATTTCTCTTGGGTTGGTCTCTGAGTAGTTGAAAAAGCTGCAGCTTTGAGCATTATTTGGATTACTAAGGAATGGTATGTTTCCAATCTTTTTTGTCCATATGAGAATTGGTGCTTTATTGAGTACTACATGGTTTCTCTTGGGTCAATCTCTAAGTAGCTGAAAATGCTGTAACTTTGAGCGTGTAGTTGGGGATTAGTAAGGCATTGTTCATCAGGAGGTCAAAACCCAAGGAGGTGCATATTTGAAGCAATATATATTTTTAAATTGAATGGATCTCAATGTTATCAAGAGGGGGATTTCATATGCCAAATTGATGTGCTGGCATCTATCTATCTTTCAAGGAACAGATTCAACAACTTATTATGGCATGTTGAAGGCATTGAATGTTTCTCTTTTTCTGGCCCTTGGTTTCATGTTGTCTGAACAGATTGTGAACTATCAGACTTCGTACAAATATTTATTAAACACCTAGTTATGTTGGTACTTTTCTTTGGTTTCATTTTTCCTGTATGTTCATGGGCTGTCTCCTTAGCCAGTCAATTGGGTTGTTTCGAATTAACAATTCTAGCTACTAATTAACATTATCAGATTTCCATGAAGATTATGGTTCTGCGATTAACACTAATCTAAATGAAATGAAGAATTAGGATTGTGCCATCTTCTCAAATGAGGTTAAAAACATGCCAAGTGCGGAGATCTGGAGAACTCTTATCACTATCTACTAAATGATTAAACATTGGAGCCAAATTAGGAGACAAGTGCCCTTTATCTAATATATATTCTAACTTGCATTTGATTCTAGGTTCATTTGACCACTCCCTAAATATATGTGTAAAAGGAACTGAAATACTCTTTTATTTACATTTATTAGTATAAGTTATTTAATAATTACAATTTTTTTTTTTTTTTTTTGTGGAAATTATAGTTAGGAGTGATAAGTATGTTAGATTTTTTTTTTTAAAATTTTGAAATGAAGGGGTAAAAACTTTATTAAAGATCAGAAAGCACTATTACAAAGAGATCAAGGACCTAAGGTCCCAAGGAGAAACAAAAGTACAGCCCCAAACAGAGATAAAACAACCAACACCATCATCTGTCATCATTCTCAACCTTGTCCTCATCAAGAATGTTCCTTAAGTCAAGACGAAGCTCTTGAGGAACCAACTCCTATTCCTCAATTCTCCATCCCTTAGCATGCTTAGAAGCCCATTTCGCCAAACAATTAGCTACCTTATTCCACTCGCTTGGAATATGGGAAAAAGTTACAATTTCCATCAAAGAACTAATTTGCAAAATTTGTTGCACAATCCTAGCCAACTGCCAATTAACATCAACCACTTTCTGTTCAATAAGCAGGTTGATCAAAACCTGGGAATCAAATTCACAAACTATTCTTCTCCACCCTAAAGCATGAGCTTTCTCAAGAGTGGCAAGAATAGCCAACCCTTCCACGAGGTTAATGGTCTGAATCCCATCATAGATCGAAAAGACAAAGATCATTGAGCCCAAAGAATCTCTACCAATCCCGCCGATACCAGCCAGACCTAGATTGCCCCTTAAAGATCCATCAGTATTGATCTTCAAGACCCCATAGGGGGGAAGCTGCCATTTTCCAACCGTCAATTTTTTGCTTCTCACAATGCCGTCTCTTAGCCCTGGTAAAGGCCAAAGAAGACCTCAAAGTCCCCAATCTCTCCACCAATTTTGTATCTCGTTTCCCCAAAGGTAATTTCACTTTACAGTTAGCCTCCATTGTCTCTTGAACCATGCCCAATAACCTTTGCCAAATTTGTTGCACTAATCTCTGTTCTCCATGAAAAATCCTTTGATTGCGCTTCAGCCAAATCTGCCACAATAAGAAGATAGGCCCCACAAACCACACCTCTTGTAGAAAGGGAGCCATAGAATGGGGCCAACCCATCCCTTGCCAAAACTTAATCAAGGAGGAAGCATGGACACAAGGAGTTGTCCAAACAACCCACCAAAAATGCCAAAGCTGTAAGGTGAAAGAGTAACGAAAGAACAAATGGGTAGAGTCCTCCTCATTAGCCCCACACATAACACAAATAGAAGGGCCGTGGAATCCTCTCTTCCGAATATTATTCGAAGTGAAGCACTTATTCCAAGCCAACATCCAAATAAAACATTTACATTTTGGCCAAGATAGCTTGTTCCAGACCATCTTCCACCACTGTATTTCAAGCATAACCATCTTATTAGACACCAACCTACTATACCCAGAGGCAACCATATAGGTCCCCTTAGGATTGGGAGACCAGGTAAGCACATCATCCTCTCGGAGAGAACAACATCTTCTACTAGAGAGGATATTTTGCAGCACAACACATTCCTCTGTAAACCAGCAACCGACCATTCATCTGGGGACTTCCATTTAGCCACTTCCATCTGACCGTAGGGGAAAAAGGACTTAAAGTCACTCACTTGTGTCCAACTAGCCTCCATAAATTGCTGACAAAGAATCACCAAGTTAGGAAATTGAGAAGTGATTGGGGGATATCCATCCCAATAATCCGACCAAAATTAGGCCTTCACCCCTCTCTTGTAGATCCAAAATAATCCATCCTTAATAAGCTTAGCCCCTTTTTTAAGAGTATCCTAAATTACTGATCCCTTCCCCCCAAGTGGATACCTAGAAATATCAAGATGAGGGATACTCGGGAGATACTTCTGAGAAAGAACCATCGCCCAGCTCTTATCCTGCTCATTACACCACCGCTAGTAAAGTTTAGCAGCCAACGCCTCCCCAATCAAAGCCGACTGCCTCAAGCCTAGTCCCCCATATTGTTTCGGACTGCACAACACTTCTCATCTAACCAAACTCCATTCGGAGGTCTCCAAGCAGCCAGCCCAAAAAAATTGGCGCACCACAGAATCTAGATCCTTAAGAAAGCCCATAGGACCAACCTGGAGCATGCATCTATAAAATAAATGGGCAAAGCCTGCACAACTGACTTAATCAACTGGACACAACCAGAGTCACTCAAAATTTGTCCAAAATAATTTGCCAAGACTCCTTGGGAAGCCTACTTACTGAGATGGGAATGCCAAGATACATCAATGGAAGATTCCTGATCTGAAATCTCAAAGTGTGAGCAATCCTTTGCTGAATAGGGCCCAAAGTATTGAAGAAGTAGATGAAAGATTTTCCCTCATTAATTTGCTGTCTTGAAACAACTAGGTACACATCCAAGACCCTTTGAAGATTAGATGCCTCCCTCATTATAGCCATCCCCATCAAATTAGTATCATCTACAAATTGCAAGTGAGTCTATAGGGGTAAGGCTCCACCCCACCTCCAGCCTTGAATAAAACTAGACTCCACATTTTGTTTAATCCATCTCCCCAAGCCTTCAGCCAAAAGAATAAAAAAATAAGGGGAGAGAGGGTCTCCTTGACGAAGCCCCCTTAAAGCCCCAAAAAGCTCACAATGACTCCCATTAATAAGCACCGAGAAAGAAATTGAAGTAACATAACTCCAAACCCATTGAATCCACTCTTCCGCAAAGCTAAAAGCACTAAGAACCCGTTGAAGGAAGGACCACCTAACTCTTCATAAGCCTTGGCCATGTCTAGTTCGATAAACATCACTTTTTCTTTCGATCTGGCCATAGAATGGATGACCTCAGTTGCAATGACAATCCCATCCTGAATTTGCCTACTAGCTACAAAACCACTTTGCTCCTTGAAGATCAAATTTACAAGCCCCTCCTTCAACTTGTTTGCAATAAGTTTAGAAATAATTTTGTAGATAACATTGCATAAAGAGATGGGCTGAAATTGGCTCAACCTATCAGCCCCCTCATTCTTGGGGATAAGAGCAAGAAAAGTAGCATTTAGAGCCCTTAACATCCACTTATTGTGTTGAGACTCATGAACCACAGCCAGGAGATCAAATTTGATGATATCTTAGAAATCTTGAAAAAACTCAATTGGGAAATTGTCTGGACCTGGTGCCTTCCCTTTCTTCATATTAAAAACAACCCCTTCAAGCTCCTCAAGTGAGATATCCCTCATGAGCTGCTGATTCATATCTTCAGTCACAAGAGAGGGGATACATGAAAGAACTTGCGCTTCCTTAGGAGACCCCCCTTGCAAGTCCTCTCGAAAGAGAGATTCAAAGTACTTCATTGCCTCCCTAAACATTTCTGGAAAGGAAGAAAAATGCTCTCCCCTATCATTCACCAACCTAGAGATAGAGTTACAATGTCTCTTGATTTTCACAGAGTTGAAGAAAAAAGCTGTATTTTTGTCCCCTTCTTGAAACCACTCAATTCGCACCTTCTGTTTCCAATACATTTTCTCTCGCAATTTCCATTCTTCCAGCAATTTCATAGCCCAAGCCTCGTCCTAAAGCAATTCATTTGTGATCCTGTCCTCCCTTATCCTTCTTGTGATATCATCCATATCTGCCTAGGCCCATGCCTTTTCATGGAAGACATTCCTATTGTGCAAACGATTCCATTGTTTGAGCTCAAATTTAAAATATTGAAGAAGCTTAGCAAAGACATACATTGAGGTGCCATAAGCTGGTCTACCTTTCTTCCACCAATTAGAGATCAAATCATACAAAGATGAGTCTCGAAGTCACATAAGTTGGAACCTAAAAGAAGGCTTTGGAAGCACTCGAGTTGACTTTGTAGAAAGTTTAATAGGCCAATGGTCCAATCCTCTCCAATCCAAGATCTCAGAGCAAGATGACCACATCACTTCAACCTAGTAACAAGAAACTAGAAACCGCTCTAACCTTTCTACAATACAAAACTCTCCACTTTGACGATTATTCCAAGTGAACTGACCATTGCTAGGTTTAATAACCACAAGATTCAAGGTACTGATATTGTCTTGAAGCAACAGTGCAAAAGGCTCCAATCTTCCAGCACCACCCCGCTTCTCAGCCAACTCACAAATAGCATTGAAATCTCTAGCCAAGATCCAAGGATGAAAAGGCAACATGCTAGGAATCAAACTGATATGGGACCACAAAGCTTGTTTACCCTGGAAATCAATAGGAGCATAAATATTGGAAAATAATATAGCATCCCCCATCTCTAGGCAAGTAGCAATCATAGACATAGAGGATTTAGAGGAAATCCACCAAAGAGGCTGGATTTTTTGAGGATTCCATAAACAAGCCAGATCCTCATAAGCACCATGAGCCCCAATGAATTGGCACTCCCCACTTCTCCACAACCTAGGCTTCAGACCTTGCATACTCTCAACAGATAACTTAGTTTCTTGCAAAAAGGCAACATCAGGACCTTGCCTTTTGACTAACTCATGAACCACTTTTTGTCTAGGGTCACTGTTCAAGCCCCACACATTCCATGATAGAACATCGTTTTAAGGGGTATGAAAAAATAGAATCCAGAGGCTTAACTGCCCCCGACTCCACCAAATTTTCACCAGCTAATTTAATCTTTTCCACATCCTTTTTTCGACTAGGTTTAACAAATTTCTCTGCCCCACCCTTCTTGATATCTTTCTGCAGA
Organism: Cupressus sempervirens; assembly: GCA_028749045.1. NCBI lineage: Eukaryota > Viridiplantae > Streptophyta > Pinopsida > Cupressales > Cupressaceae > Cupressus > Cupressus sempervirens. The sequence continues at coordinate 261,209,453 of CM053786.1, read as the reverse complement.
ATGCCCAATTTGAGAGGAGGCTAAATCTTCATTGTCGAGCTAGAACCATTGTGCTGCCCGATAGATGGAGGATCCACACCTGCTGTTGTAACAATGGCTAAGGGTTCCTACATCTCAAAAATCCCCCTTTGCTGATCTGCATCCAATTGCCGACACTCATCCCCTAGTGGATCCATAGAAGAATCAATAACATTATCCTCTTGAGCTAAGCGCACAAGCCCATGATCCAAATTGATCAAACCTGGGTTCACCTCCTATTGGCTGAGATCATCCAAAACCTCAAATCTATTAAAGGTATAATCACGCCTTTCTTTAAAAGACCTCTTTTGACCCTTGTTCTAATTTCAAGCCTTGATCGAAGCAAAGCCATCAAAAGCACTACCCTCATTAGGAGAAATGCTCTTCCCTTTATCTGTCTCAGGAGGATTGCTCACAGGCTATGAAGGCTGAGATTCCCAAAGCTTTTTCCTTGGGCATCTTCACTACAAATGACCATATTCTCGACAAAGATGACAACAAAAAGGAAGAGTTTCATAGTCCAAATATTGCACCCAAGAATAAGAACCCACACACATCTCTATTGCATCTGGTAAAGGTCTACTTAGATCAATTTCAACACAAATGTGTACAAAAGTCATTACCTTTTTACCCAAGGTCTGCGATGAAGTCCCTACAAGTTTTTCATGCACCGAGGCCAAAAGATGCAACACATCCTCTCGACAACATTCCACTGGGAACCTCAGTAAATGAACCCACACTGGGACGTGATTTGGTAGCTCCTTTGCGGGGTTGAAGCCAACATGCCATGGCTTAATAAACAACCCAACCTTATTGTGAAAATATAGACCTCCCTCAAACACCCAATTGCGATCAACAATGCAATTAAAAGTAACCATGAAATAACTGTTTGCCAACAACATTATCTCCATTTCCCCCTCCGACTCCCAAGTCCTCTAGGCCCAAACCTCCAAAAATTGCAAGGAAACCCTCATCTCCAAAAACTTACAATATAAGGAATGATGCGAATAATATTCAACATCATCCACAATCATCTCAATCGGAATTACCATTTTTGGCCTCTCCTTGCACCTCTCAAGACATCCATTGGTCTTCATAATCCTTGAGCCATTAGATAGCCCCAAATGAACAGTCTCAGAGTTCGGAGCAAACAGATTGTTGTCAAAGGTCTTCATCCCTTGATTTGAAGACTGAGGGTCTAATGTCACCCAAAAATCCAAGCGAGGGCTCCTCATTGTTGTCTCCCCCTTAGCATTAGCCATTTGCCAGAACCAAAAAATGGGAAAGGGAGACCTCCCCCCACCCTTAATCAAATCCCCTCCCAACTTCAAACCTACACTTTTGATCCCCCCATCCTCCACAGAAGAGAGCAGACCAAGGCCACGAGCTAGCAAATCCACTAGCAACATCAGCCGCTTCCCACACTAAACATAGGTAAACAAGATGCACGAAAAGTTACCCATGCACAACACAAATCTCCTCCTTCGGATGCATGGCCCAGTCCATGACCCGACAGGAAGGACCCCCCCAGTTTGCAACCTTGCAACCACTGATCTCCCATCGTCGCAATGCTTAGAAAAACTAGACAGAGCTAAGGCACGAGTGCCCTAGCTCAAGATGCAAGACAATCGCCCGAGAGCCATCGATTAGGATTTCTCTTTTCAGATCCCTTATGTTAGATTTTAGAATCGTAAATGATATATTCCATTGTTTAGCCCTTGGTTAATGTTGAATATGATTATGTTATATATCAAAGTGTTTTTTATTAGATAAATAGGAATTTTGAAAGGGACTTTGATTATGTTGTATCCAAATGCTATTTATTAATATTGTGAAGATTAGCAAATATTTTTAAAGTAATAGGCCCCTTTTTATTAATTTAATAATAAAGTTACATATTTACAAAAAGAGGGCTGGGGGATAAAAGGATCACCTTGTGGAAGTTCAAATGGTTAGAGGTCGAAAACTTAACTAGTCATAAAAAAAATATACATAAAGCTCTAAGGTTGCAAGAGTAGTGCTAGTCGAGGGAGGATGATCACAATCATTAGAACCCCATACATTAGTGGGGTTAGTGGATGGCTCAGGAGGAGCCCACCCATCAAAAACATCATCAATTTTTTCATTATATTAATCTCCCTCCAACTTGGGAGGAGAAATAACCAAGCCGAACTGAGGGAAATACCACTTAGGAGCAAAAGCAACAAGAGAAACCACCAAGGACCAACCATAACCATGCCTCAGGGGAGGAGAAATCGAGCATCGATGACATCCAAGACCACCACTAGGAGAGCGAAGGGGAGGTTGCGACCTGGGGGTGTTAGAGTGGTGAGTAGAAGAATTGCGACAACGCCGACAACCCCAGGGAGGCATATGGCCTTAAGAGACTGAGTCAAGCAGCACCCTGGAAATAGTACAATGGGCATTTCCCCAATGAGCCAAAAAACTCTTGAAGGTGGCCCACCTCCAACACAACTTTGTGAGTTTATACTTGTATTTGCATCATTACATTGTCACATACACATGCTTTATTGTACATGGAAACATTAATGTCAAGAAAGTTGTGAGAAAACAAGACATCATTTTGATCTTTCCAAAGAGTGAACAAGATTTCCAATCTAAAAGCATGCCAAATCTGAGAGTACTTAAAGGGGAACCTGGGTGAATCCCCTAGCAACACTATATGCCAAAAAAAGGGTTCTAGGTGGAAAGGCTTTAAAAAATCATGAATCTAGTGCCAATATTGTTGGGCACATCTACAAAATAAAAAAATATGCAAAAAAGTTTCTAGTTCCTCACAAAAAGGGCATCTCGGGTCAAGAGCACCCAAATGCTGGAGTTGAGTGTCCAAAGGCAATCCCTGGAAGAGGATGCACAAAGCAAAGTGTGCAATATTCAGTTTAGTAATAACTTTCCATACAGTGGTGAGCCTAAGTCTCCAAGAATTCTGCGAAGATTGCAAATGCCAATGCTGGTTGAGCGTGTCCACCATAGGCAGGTGGGGGACTAGCTAATGATAACCCAACTTGGGCTTATAGCTGGTCATGGGAGTGGCAGGATACCACTTCCAATCCTTGCACCAAGGTTGGACTGACTTAATACCAAGCTTGTATAATAAATGCAGAGGCACTACAGAAACTAGAAGATCAAATGTCTGTCGATTTGAATGGTATAATCAGAATTGCACCTGCATATCTTCCCACAAGCAAAGGCTCATGGTGATTCTAGAAAAAAATATCTTTAGGAGTCTTGATGCCATGTTTGAAAAAATGCAACACATTGGCTCCCTCGACTTTGGCCAAAGGGACTCCTTGAATAGAAAACAAGGGAGACCACCACAAATTATGCTACTTCATAGAGAGGTTGTCTCTGAACCCATGTCTAGTCCAACAAAGCCATGGGTTGATGGCTTCCCGAGTCTTCCAAATGTTCTTAACCACAAAGGTATCCTAGATTTGCACGGGCTTGGGAGTGATCAAAAGGGTTTGAAAGCCATCCCCTTCTAGGAAGGTTGATTAACCGAGAAGCTTGAATAAATGCAATGATGTAAAAGAATTTTCCAGGCCTCATTGCCAGAGAGGGCACAAATGACCCACTTGGAAAAAAGGGCAATTCCCTACTTTTGAGTAGAAAGTAGACTTAACGCTTATGACTCCTTAGACAAACAACAATAGTCCCATGGAAGCCATGATGAGAGGAATATGAAGTCGAGATAAAATCACACAACAAACACTGATCAAGCTTGAGATAGGAGGCCTTTGAAGGTGCCCAACATGAAGAGTAATACACATGAGCGGCAGCCAACACCTTAGAGAAAATTTGGAATTTTAGCTAAGGAAAGAGGTTTGGTAATCCAATATTCTAACTTCTTTTCAACCTCAACTAGGACTGCATTCAAATGCTCTACAAGAGAAACTCAGAGGGAAAAGGGTATACCAAGGAGGCATAAAACTTTGCCATGTCGAATCCATTTCCATAGATATTGGTCAAACCAAGGTAGGGTGTGGAAGAACTACTTGTAACAAAGAGTTTGGTGCCACTATATGGTTGAGCTAGAGGCTAAGTAGAAGGTGTCTAGGCATTGGCAATATTGTCCTCCTCCTTGATGAGAGTGAGGAAGGAATCATCAATGAAGTGATCAGTGACCAATTGGTCAGATGAGTCTGGAAGAGCAATGGCATGGACCTGACTCGTTGAGATGACATTAGCAAGCAAGTAGCCAAACCCTTCAACATCCAACACATAAAGAGAATACACTAGAGGACACCCTTGGTGGATAGAAGGCCAAAGGCCTTAGATTGGTTCCCATTAATAGTGATGCACATTGAAGCATCCCCAAAAAGCATTTGCACAGATTGCAAGAAAATGGGGCCAAACCGCAAAGCTTGCAACATAGCCATAATGAAAGACCATTCAATCCGGTCACAGGGAAAAATCAATTTTGAGGAACAAGGCTTATTGGTTGGATTGATGAGCCCATTCCATACCTTCCCAAACTGCAATGATATTATCTAGAATATACTTGGATTTGATAAATCCAGTATGTTAAGGATGCACAATCTTAGGCAAAAGGTGCCAGATCTTAAGAGAGAGGGCCTTGGCAATGATTTCATAGGAGACATTCACGAGAGTGATGGGACACTAGTTGCAAATATCCTCCAGGTCACCAGATTTAGGTATGAATTTAATAATGTCTTTGTTAATTATGCTTCCTAATAAATGAAATTGAAAGGCTTCAAGATAGACTTTGTGCAAATTGGGGTCAATGGCATCCCAATTTTTTTTTGTAAAATTCACAGGGAAAGCCATCGCACCTAAGAGCTTTATGATTTTCCATAAAAAATACCTCTTTAACATCAGCAAGTGTAAGCATTTTCTCACAAAAACATGTTGCTTAGGTGCAAGCCTGTTAGGAGTAACAGAAATGTAATTCTGCAAAGCTTTCTCTCGCATAACAGAAAAACCCTACATAGTGAAAACCTTCTCATAATGGCACGCAAAATCTTGGAGAATATAAGGAAGCTCACACAAAGTTTGATGACCTTCCTTGATTCTCTTGATGCCAAAAAAAGAATGGCAATCTTGAAGAGCATGAAAAAAATTCTTTTGAAGCCTGATCACCAACCTCCAATTAGTGGAGACAAGCCTTGATCTAGGCTCCCCACAACGAACTTTTCGTCATTGATTTCAAAGTGTTTAATGTGCAGCTGAAACAACAACCGTTAGCATCATCAATGTGAGGTTTATCATATACATAACTAGATAAAAGTTAAAAACAAGGGTGAACAACCATATGCATAAAACCTACGATATATACTTTGGATAGAGCCAAACAATAATGGGGATTAAAAAGAGAAAAAGAGTTGAGATGAATATAGAACTAAGTTGAGTAGAATAATGATTGCCAATTCAAGACCTGTATTGAAAGAGAAAGACATCATGAGTGAAGACTTATTTTCACATAATTAAAGAAGCTTGAACAAGTAGAGACTACAGTGAATAGTATCTTTCTGACAAAGAAGGGATTCCATTCAGAGTAACAATAAACATGCAAATACTAGACAAAGTGTTAAGAGATCCATGTTATAGAATACACAGTAAACCATACGTGGATAGATCAATAAACCATATGCAAGACTACGATAAAAAATAAATGATAATGAAATAGTCAACTATAACAAAACAATGATATGAGTTCCAGACTATGATACAAGATTCAAACATTGATATGTGTTTGTAATCAATTTTCTAATAACCATGCTAATGATATATATCATCGTTTATAAATTAATAAGGTAGATGAAGAAAATAAAATGTAACCAATAATGTGTATACAAAGATAGTCACTAGTAAGTGATAAATACAAAAGAGATGTCTACTGTGGAAAGAAGTTTGACATTTGATATAAAAGATGAAGTCTTGATGTGCGCCAAAATCAGATGGTTTAAACATCACACACTAAATCTTGATTCCTAGGCTAAAAGTGTTAAATAGTTGAAGTTGACTTATTTTTCAAAGCTTAATTTTTTCAATAGTGTGTGATGTTTAAGAATGGCCAATAAAAATGATTTCCTGTGCAACCAACATAGCAGTTAGAGAACATCATTTCGGTATATAAAAAAGGGGGATATATTCGATTCAAACAAGCAATGAAGGAAATACAACAAGTCTATGTACAATGAACAAAAAGAACGAAGTCTATAGTAATTACAAGTGATGTACCATTTTCCTAACACAAAAGGATTGCAATGATCACAATATGCAGAGCTATCACAAATGGTTGGCAAGTTGGAATATTTACGTGTAGCGTCGCTAGTAGAATAAACATAGAAAATTATATGTATGGACAATATAGAGGTGCTTTTGGGAGATAAATGAAGATTAACAACTGTATGAATAAGTGGAGATTAAATCAAAGGAACAGGGGCTCGATATAACAATAATATGTAGTAATATATTCCTTAGTGATTCATATAAAGTGTTAACCTAATATTAAAAAAGAAGAAGGGAAAAGTGTTCTAGTAATGTGCAATTATGATAAAAGAATATAATTAATAATAATAATAAGAGTCACAATGAAAAGATATGAGATGTCTCTTTTTCCAAGAGGGATGGCTTCTATTTTTTAGGTATAAAAGGAGAGTTGTCTATTTGTAAAAGTGTGTGTAATGCACATAGTATAAGAATTGATAGTTTATGTGAAGAAGAAAATAAAGAAGTGGGCAAATGGATGAGAGAAAATAAGAAGAGAAAAGCATACAAATACACACACACACATACACACATGCACACACGCATATACACATGCACACATGTGCGCGCGTGCACACACACACACACACACACACACACACACACACACACGCACACGCATGTAGTGCCTGCCCCTAGTTCACATTCTATTATCATTGTCAAATTCTTTTAAGCTAATTTTATGCATTGATTAGTTTTAGAGATACTAGATTTGTAATATTATGATATTATTTCATGACTTTGATCACAAATGTATCAGTTATTGTTGCTTAGTTGATTTCATTCATGTGTTGTTAATGATATTCTGATGATCCTAGTTAGTAAATGTGGTTTCTTTTATAAAAATGTTAACATTATGTCTTTAATGATGATTATGTTGTATTGATAGAGATGCATTATTATATGTACGCATTTTTACAATACTTACCCCATACTTGCATGTGTATGGTGTGCGTGTTTATTTTATCTTTCTGTCTGAAGTGTTTGATGTGGCTAAGGGAGGGAGTCGTAGTCACCTGCTAGTCGGGATCTACACGATGAACTACTCCCTACCATTGTCTGTTTAGTTTAGATATATTATATACATGTACATGCTCGTCTTTTATACAGGATGCAGGTACCGGGCATCGACTTCCCTGAATTGCCAGGATGAGCGTGCCCTATTAAAAATACTCAAATGGTGAGAATGGGAAGATAATGATCAGGTCCAATCCTAGCCATAGCCTAAAATACTTGTCTTGCAAGGAGGACTCGTAACAGACTGTCTACCCTTTTTAAATCCGTGAGTATTTTGTGCGTATGTTGTTTTGTGAGTCTTTGATGAATTTCTATTAATTAAGTCTAATTAATAGATTATATTAATAATTTAATTTAATGGAGAATTATTATGGCTTTTTGAATATTTAATTATATTTAATTAATTGAGAAATTAATTAAATATAAAGAATTGAATGGGAAGATAAAAGCTATAAGATTAAATTTAGAACACGATAATATTTATTTAATTTAATAATAATATATTTAGAGTTCATTTTTAAATAAATGCTAAATATTATTGTTATTTAAGTTAATAAATATTTATCAAATTAAACTTTCAAAATATATTAAAAAGGAAAAGATATTAATTTATGGAAAAGATTTAAGTTCGCATGAATGAGTTTTAAATATAAGAGATTAATTTAAAAGATTAAAAAAAAATATGTGAACTTAATAAAGATATTCTAAGAAAGTGTGCATGAGATTTTAAAAGGTTATTAAATTTATTAAAGTAAAGTAAAGTGGAAAGTTAAATAAAGTAATTTAACAATTCACTTAAAGTGCATGAAGGAATAATAAAAGAATATTTTAATTTAAAAAGGAAATTAATTGTGCATGAATGAATTAATTAAATGAGAGAGAATTAAATATTGGAGATAAAAGTTAAAGTTTAAATTTAGAACGTGATTGATTATATTTATTTAATTTAATAATAATATATTTAGAGTGCATTTTTAAATAAATGCTAAATATTATTGTTATTTAAGTTAATAAATATTTTATCAATTAAGTTTCTAAAAAATGAAATCAAAAGTGAAAAGATATTTAATTATCATAAAGATTATAGTTCGCATGATTTATGCATGAGATGAAAATAAAAGAAATTAATTGAAAAGATTAAACATGTGAAATTAATAAAGATATTTAATCGCATTAAGTACGCATGAGATTTATAAGTTATAAATTGATTAAAATAGACGTCAAGTGGAAAGTTAAATAAAGTAATTTAACAATTCACTTAACGTGCTTGAAAGGACTAATAAAATAATAATTTAATTAAAAGGGAAATTAATTGTGCATGAATGAATTAATTAAATAAAGTAATTATTATTTTAGAGTTGTGGGGATAGAAGACCTAAAAGGTAATTAGATTCTATATTAGAGGGTTTTGGGTCATTATTGCACACATAGGTTTTCAGGGAACACACTTTTGGAAAGGGGAGCAAAGAAATCTTTGGAAGCTTGGAAGGGTTCGGATTAGCAAGGGTTTCACCAGATTGTTAGCATCAGATCAAGGTAGGGTTTGTGAACCATTCTAAAAAACACTTTCGGATCTTTGTCTTCTTCGTGCTTGTTGGAAATTGCTTTCTCAAATTTTATTGAATGAATCTTGCTACCTTTCTTCTAAATCTTTTGCGATTTGATTTCTTCTGGGAATCGAGATTGAAAAAAAAAAACTATTTAGAAAACCTTGTTTTACTTCTGAAAGAAATTTAGTATTAAATTGAAATTTGGGTTTTGAATTAAAATGGAATTAAGAAATTTAAATTTGGAAGGGGTTTGTTTTTGGAAATGAAAATCTTAGGATTGAAAATTCGAAGGGTTCAATTTATTTTTCCTATCAGTTTAATATCGTAAATGTTATTAAAATATGTATATATTAAAATAATATTGTTATGAAGTTCATTGAGAAAAATATTATAAAATAAAGAATATAGAATTATAATACAATTCTTAAAATTTTCATATATAATAATTTATCTAAATTTATTAGAAGGGTTGTTCTTCTAATAAACAAAATTATTGAAATTTGACTTAGTTAAAAAAAAATTTAATAATAATAATAATAATAATAATAATAATAATAATAATAAAATAAAATAAATAAATTAAAAAAAAAAAATTTAAAAATAATAATAATAATAATAATAATAATAATAATAATAATAATAATAATAAAATTAAAAAATAAATAAATTAATTAATTAATTAATTTAAAAAAAATTTAAAATTAAAAAAAAAAAAAAAAAAAAAAAAAAAAAACGAAAGTTGAAGCCTTACATTAATTCAACAATATATTATCAATCAAATCCAACTGTGAGACTATGATGTTTTCTATATACTGTCTATATTTTTTTTTGGATTTTGGTGTTGTTTAGATGTCGACCAGTCTAGGATGTACACCAGAGGTTTTGTGAGATTTCTTTGATACCATTTATGGGACTAGAGGTTGTGATGTGTTTTGTGATTCATATTGGAGATTATATTTATGAGTTTTAATTGCGGAGCATTTATGTGTACTCGAATGGGAGAACCATCTTGTTATCAGGGTGCCTGTTAAGGAACCGAGTTTGATTTTTATGGGTGTTGTGGTATGGGACACAACTGTGGAATTTATGTGCTTAGGAGAGGTTGTCTAGGTACATGACTTGGGAGTGGCTTGCATAGGGGTCCGGGACCCAAAGTGGTCAGTGCCAGGGTAACCTAATGCAAGTTATGTAATAAGTGATAATCTAGTAACTAAAATTTATGGGGGGGAACTATACACTAAAAAGATAAGTTAGAGATATTTGATCTACCCATGCCTTGAGTGCTTGTATAGACGAAGGATGGGAATGAGATGAGTGCCTCGTCTTCTTGAGAGGGCTTTCTAGTTTCCACATGTGTGATGTTGAGGGTCCGGGGTTCAGAGTAACCAGTCCAGGGTAACTCAACGCTTGAGGGTCCGGGGTCTATTAAGAGATCAGTCCAGGGTAACTCAAGCAGCCATGTGATGACACTCCCTAGTATGTAGCCTAAGTCTCCTCTGTAGTTTTTGTGTATCTCTGGTGGTGTACTTATTGTTAGATGTGGTGTACTTATTGTTGGTGGTGTATCTATTGTTGGATGTGTTTATTGTGGTTACTTACTTTCATTGATGATGATTGGTGTTTCATTATGTTGTGCCTTTGACATGTGGTTTTTGACTTGAGGAAGATTATCTTTTGTTGACTTTATCTTGTGATCTTGGTATTTGGTTTATACTTGGTTTGTGTATGATGTTTGGTTATGTGATGTCAGTATTGGATTGAGTGTTCTTTCTTTCTGGTTTATTTTATCTTCTTGAGTAGTATGTGTTACCTTTGAGATAGTTTTGGCTAGTAGGTATTCCATGCCTAGGAGTGTTTTATGTTTGATAGCCGTATGTGGATCGTTCATTATCTTCCCTGCACGGTGGGAGTGGAAGCCTGACTAGGTAACCACGCGGTCGGGAGGTAGTGCCTTCTTACCATTTGGGTTCCCCTTCACATTGCCAGCTGTTGGATGTTCGTTGTAGAAGATGTACCTTTATCATTCTTATTTCTTATCTCAGAGACTTCTTTTCCGATGATGTATATATGTTATCATATATCCTGGTGTATTGTATCTATTTTCACATACCCTGCGACATGTGCAGTGGATGTTATTTAGTGGATGTGCTTTCATTGTATGGTTTATACTTATGCATTTGCTTATGCGATTTATGTATCTGTTATTTCTTTATGATCTTGAGACATTATACTTGGAACTTAAACTAATTAATTTAAAATCATTAAATGTGACTCAACGTAAAGGAACTCTTGAGGAATTTGAAACTGTATCTATATTTGCATATGTGTATTTGATGTATATGTTCATATTGCTTCCGCATTAATGTTATCTTGATGTTGTTTAAACTTCAAAAAAAAAAAAAGTTCAGTAAACATTGTAACATGTTAGGTTTATTTCTCTTGGGTTCCCGAGCGGGGCGTTACAACGCACACGCACACGCACACACATACACACACACGCATGCATGCGCACACAAACACACATACATATTACACACACACACACATTGATTAAGGTTAAGGGAGAAGAGTATATATATTCATACATATATACAAGATGAAAAAGTGTGCAATCAAAATACCATCATCAGTGGAAGATACACACACACACACAAACACACATTAAGGTTGACTTTAGGGGAGAAGATTATATATACTCATACATTAATAAAAGGACAAAAAGTGTTGAATCAAAATGTCCATCATCAATTAAAGACAAGTAACATTGGCATGGTGGAAGAATTTTGTGTGCACTGGTTTGGTGCTCATGAAGACAGAAGTGGGGATTGGTGCTTCTAGTAGGTTGGAACTTGCAAAGTGTGGGAGTTGAAGCTTTTATTGAGTCGGTTCTCATAAACATGGAGGTCTCATAGCCTCTAGTAGGTTGGAGCCTACAAACTAATTTGGAAAAGATCAAGTTTATATAAAAGCAATTATTTGTCATGCTTTTATCCCGCTTGATTTTTCACATAAATCTTGTGTAATTGTGCTCATGTGCATACTTGTTCATAAGAATTTGAAGTAAATTATTTGGATAAAAGTTTTAAATTGACAAAATTTTTATTATACCAATTCAAGCATCTTCATTCTAATTAAAAGTTCCAAATAATAACCTTCTAATCACCCTTGCACCTCGAATCTTTACCACCACTCATGCTCATACTAATCTCAAGACAACTAAACATACAAATCACAACCTACATAATATGGCTAGTTGTCTAAAATAATCTATTAGATAGTCTTCACTACAATGATTGTTTAATACATAACATATATATAATGCAAGAAATGAGAAATTTATGTGTATTGTAGCACATTGACAAACATTCATGTTTCTAGTAATTACCAAAAGAAAACTAAGCCCCATACATTAAATCAATGCCTTTACAACAAGCTAGCAGGTCTTAACCCAAACCATTCATTACAATTCATCAATTTATCATCACACTAAAACTAGTTGAACCTTGCTCAACTTCAACTATAAAATGCCACATATTCAATATGTTTTAAGGAACCATGAACTTTTAACAAAAATGCATATTTATGTTATTGAAAACTTTTAGAAACTTTGGAATTTTTTCATTAGATGTATAGTAAACTAGATAAGATTTTGTAATTTTAAAATGGCCTTATTCTCACTAAATCAATACTAAGTGTTGATACAAGCTTGTAATATCTGGTCATTGAAAATAGAAAGGGTGATTTCAAATAAAACAAAAGTATGAACTCATTCAATAATAATTGGAGAAGTATAACTAAATTGTTACCTTTCTAGTCTTTAGACTTTGTGTATGTCCTTGTGATGTGCATGTGTAGAGGCACACACATGTAGAGGTCCTTGGGTCAAAACTGGCAGATTTTCTCGAAGTCAAAAATCTCAATTTCTAGCATTTGGGTCTTGTTGTCGTTTGATCAAAACAATGCTCGGGTGAATTTCCTTGACATTGTATATAGTTGTAGTGATTTCTTAGGGTTTTAAAAAATCTAGTGCTTCATACTTATCCCTTATACCCTAGTGGAAATCACAAACCTCACTACAACATTTGGGGTCAAATTGCGACAATAATTTGCAACGACAGTGTAATTTGTGGTGATTTTCATGTTTTTTTGTAATTGTCCCAGATGCCATCGCAATATCGACGTTGGCATCATAATTGCGACACCCATGTGAGTATATAAAAAAATAAATGAGATAAATTATTCCCCATTTGTTTTGATTGTGGAGAGCTATGTGCAAAAGAGGGTGAAGAGCTTCAAATGAGGGTGGAGAGTGTTGGCCTGATTTTTCACCCTGCCAAAAAATTTGAAATACCTTGTGAAAAATTAGGAGAGAATGTTTTCTTGGTGCTTAGGGTTTTTTGAAAATGTGTCATTCCTCATGAGAAACACTAAACAATATTCATGTTTCATGTTCTGATAAATTGTCCATGAAATGATTTGCAAGTATGATATTGTTATATAAAAATCTTGCTTATACACCGATATCCCTAAGTCTTTATATTCTCTTGTAATGTTTTATTTCATATTCCTAAAGGGCCTTTAAGTTGCGATGTTGTGAAAATGTCTTAAGTGCAACATCACTTCTTTGTAATCACTAACAGCTTTGGAGGTTGCGAAGAAATGAAATGGTCTACCAATGTGTTACCACAATGTCGCAGGTAGTATCAAGCCTAAAGAAATCTTAGTTGCCATGGTGCGAAAGACATAAAGCAATATCAACTAACTTTTCAGGTTGTCACATTCTCATAAGTCATCAAAAGAAACCTGGGTTTTAAGTTGCGAAGTGGAGAAAGCTTGAAATCATATGTTTGCAAGGGTTAGTTGTGGTTAAGATTTTGTGGTTGCGAAGTGGAGAAGAATTGTTAATCACATTGTCATAAGTTAGATAATATTGAAGAGTTCTTAAGTTGCAAACAGTAACCATGCAATTAAGGTTTGACTCATTGCATCTTCACACAGGGTTAAGGACAACCTGAGGTCTAAGAAGAAAAATGGCAAAGCATTGTGATCACACATTCACAAGGGTTAATGGTTGAGTTAAAGGTTAAGTTATGAGCTTGTGAGTTGGAATCAAAGAAGTTAACATTCAAGGCCATCACATCATCGCAACTCAGGCATAGCGATTAAGAAAAGGTGTCGTGAAGCTATGACAGCTAAGGATAAGCCTTTTCACATGGTCACAGTCAGGGATAATGTTAAGGGATATACCATGATGAAGGAGTGATCATAGTTAGTTTGTGGTGGTTCACAACATTGTAGGTCAGTATGGTGAACAAGCACATTTAGTTGTGAAACAATAATAATTGAGAAGGCAGTCAAGTTAACTACATCGCATGGTTAGTCGCTACGAAGCTGCAAAAAAATCTAGCAGTCAAAAGAAATGCTCATTGCATCCTCAAAGGAGTTTGAAATACAGTGACAGTTTAAGTTGCAATTGTGGGATATAATATCCTAACAATTAAGGATGAAGCTATCGCAGCTTCACGAGCAGTTTGATAGTTAATGACTTTTGGGTTGTGAAGGGGTGATTGGTTGTGATCGCACAGTTGGGATCTTAAAGACTTAAAGGTTTGAGATAATCGTAACTATGCAAAAGTGATAAGAGAACACAAAGAACATTTGATTGCATGGTCACAAGGCAAACCAAAAATTAGCAAATCATGTTTTGAAAGTTTGAAAGTGTTTGAATTAACTGTGTCACATGGTCGCTGCATCTAATGTGCAGTTAGAGAATACAACTCTGGTAGTGTGAAAGCAATGAATTGCATGGTCACAACGCTTAACCTGTGGTCAAGATGATTAGGTGTGATGATGTGAAAGGTGGTTTTTTGCATGGTCACTTGAGTTAAAATTTGGTCACGAGTTAGGGCCGTGAAGTCGCAAGAAGCCAATATGTGGCGAGAACCTGATGATGCAGTAAGAAAGGTGGTGGATCCAACCAATCAAAGGGTGCCACGTGACATGCTCTGGGAGGTCAGTCATAAGTTTAAAAGGGCTTGGTGTGTAGACCTGAAATGTTATGCCTATTCATGAGATCGTAAGATAAAGATGCAGGAGCTCTGATGCTACAAGATGTCATATAGTTGGGATGCAAAAAGGATAAAGTTGAGATGCTGCGATGGATCATAAGTTCATGTCTTCATAAGATCGCAAGGATATAAAGTGCTAAGGATGTAATGCGTTATGATTTTATGAAGAGCTAACAAACATGAGATTGTAAGGGCAAGTCATGAGCTTCTCAAAGTTACGATGCAATGCTAGGCATAAGATCATAAAGGTAAAATCTAGAGCCTCCGAAGCTATGATAAAGAAAGGTAACAACGACATGTGGTCGGGAGGTGGAGGCAACAGTTAAAGAGATAACTTTTGAAGTCATGAAAAAGAGTCAGTTAATTGAGCTTGTAAGATCATAGAAGACTCAAAAGGCACCCTTGATCATGTGATAAAGAGGGTGATCGTGAGATTGTAAAGACCAATTTCTAGGCTTATGAGAATACAAGGGTTTCGATATTAAACTACATCAATACAACAAGGCACAGGTCAAGACCAAATAGAGGGATGAGTTGATGGTCAAGCTACACAACCTTGATGGTGATCGGATTTTTAGGTGGAGTATGATAGTAAGGAAAATCATATAAAATTAGATTCACTAAATGACCACCAAGAATGAAATAAATGTTTTAATAGCAGTTGCAAATGACAAGGCTTTGTTGATAGAAAGTAATTAGAGATTTACATGATGAAGGGTAGTTTAAGATAAACATAATTAAGTTGAAGACTCTTACAATAATTACTTGTTGCTAACTCTGCAACTACTTCCCTAAATTTTGTTTGAATGCAGAGTATGTTTGTAAAGTAACAGTATAGAAATATCTCCATATTTGTAGAATTTTGATAGGAGTCCTCCCATTTGAAGCTTATCGTAATCCTTCACTTATAAGGATTTCTAGGATGTGGAGGAAAGGGTTCCAGTTTTATTAATGTGATACCACAAGGTGGTTCCAATTTATTGGATATTTTTCACTACTGTAATACGACAAGGATGGTTCCAGTTTGAAAGATTTTCCATTGATGTGATTCCACCATTGTTCAACATTTTTCTCTATTATGAACATCATTGTGATTTCTTTTGAGCATTTAGATAATGTTGCCATTTGTTGTGTATTTTCTAAGATTTTGCATACATTTGATGTATTGGTTTGAAGGAAATGAATACAAAGCTTTGTTGAAAATTTCAATTTGAACCTTGTCTCCTTTTCATGGGTTTGCAATTTTTTGTGATATATGTACAAGGTGCATATTTTGCAATTGCAGCTTTGCTTTGAAGTTGTATGCCATTATGTAGTTTTCTATTGGGTCAAGGTCTTGAGTAAATTGCTTGATATGCATTGATAGAATTGCAGGGATCATGAGAGGATTTGATAAGTATGATTTTCATTTTGAAAATAGATGTCTGTTTGCAAGGTGAATGGATAGATTTGATATCTTGATATATGAGTATATCTTGGATATCCTTGTATATGTTCTAACTTATTTAATTCCCAATGGATAAGGGACTGATCAAATTGGAGATTGCATGTTTATTGTTGTTGCATATGTGGATTATTCTGATTCAAATCTTTAATCAAATATCTTTTCCTTTTTTTTTGAAGAGTTGAAAAGAGTTACCCTCACTTAGTTTATAAAATTCATGAGTGATGTTATTAGTTATTTCATGTCCATGATTTTTTGTGTAAGCAATAGAAGATTTAATGTTTTCTCTACTTTGTATAGATTTAGATTGTATGCTTTTGGAATTGGTACCATATGAAAAAATCTATAGGTTCAGCCACCCAGGTCTTGTAGAGCTTGAAGGAGTATAGCCTTATAGTTGGCCCTGATGTCTGAATGGGTATGTTGTAGATGAGAATTAGCTGCCCCTAGATGTATTTGTTCCTATCATTGGGTTATTAAAAAACTATTAATTCAGAAGCCAACAAAATGGTGACTCTACTAGGGAGAATATTGAATTTGAAAGGTGATTCAACATAGTTAGAAGAAAGGAATGTGAAAAGTTTGTTATAGCAGTAAGGTTGTGAGGTGTTTTCCTTCTCTTTGTTGAAGATTCATGTCTCCTACTAATGTTTTATCTAGGGCATTAGTATTTTGTAAGTTGAATGTAAATAGCATTGTTACTAGTGGATTCTTCATCAATTAGTCCAGTTTAGTAATATTTTCAAAGTGCTATTGTAAAAGTTCAGAGTTAAGAATGAACAAATGTGTTTGTTCTCTTTTCCAAATTTGTAAATCTCCAAGAGCGGTTTGATGATTTGCATGTTTCCTACAAACTAAAACTCTGGTTTAGATTTGTCAAGTGACAAATTATGTTTAATTTCTCACAAGTGTGAGTGGCAACTCTAAATCTTTGTACCAATATCCTAGTTGATTTCATATTTTTTTTTTGAAGGAATTTCATCTTGTATGGACAAATTTGAAGGTTTTAATATTTGTTCTTGGAAAAGAAGTATCAATTCTTGATTGATAAGATTAAGTGTTGAATGCATCCTCTATTATAAATTGAAGTGTCAAAAAGTAAATGATAGTAGTGATTTCCTTGTCCTCTCTTAAGGAGGTGGTAGCTCTACGCAGTTTTGATAAATGGTTTGAAGAAGTGAAGTTTGCACCCATGTCAACAATAGACCGAAGTTCAACATCAACACTTAAAGGTATTTTTTCTTTCATGAAAGTCAAGTGTTAGAAATTAGTGCCTCTATTTTGTGATTTTCAGCAGTAGGAGAAAGAGGTAGATTTTTCATTTCAAAATGGAATTAGATCTCAGACCAGAAGTTAGTCTACTAAGTTATGAAGGTGTGGTTGAAAATATTGCTATGTTGAAAAATGAAATCCACAATAAGATTGTTAGTTTGATAAGGAATACGGTAGGAAGTATTCAAGGTTTGGGAAATTATCAAGTTTATATAAAGTTTAGATCAGCACTCATAGAGTTGCATTTTTATTTAAGACCTAAGGAATCTTCATTACCTATAGTTTTCGTAGATGTCTTTATGCCTGATTTTGTTAACTGGCCAGCTAAGATTACACAAACTTTTGCAAGTTAAAGAATACATCAAGAAGTATTTTGTATAGGATGATGTTAGTGAATGTGCTGGAAGTCAGAATGAATGTAATGAATCCATAGCTAATAATAAGTTGTCTTCTAAGTGTGAAGAGAAGGATTCAAATTTGGGTGAATCAAATGATTGTAGTTAGCATGAGGAAGATGGATATGTAACTTAAAATGAATCTTGTGATAGTGTGTGTGAGAGTGAAGAAATGTATAATAGTAGTAGAGGTAATTATTATTATGATAAAATATGTAGTAGTGATGATTTTGATGTTTCAGATTGTTATGCTAATGGTTCTACTATTATAAGTTCTTCATGTCATCTGGATAATAATCATAGCCAAGAGGAGAAGATTTGTGAGGAAGTCTTTTTGAATCTTGATGAAATTTCAGCTTTGTTAGCTCATAATTTTGAAAGGTATGTAAGTGTTTCTAAGGATGCTTATATTTTCCCTTATGATGTTTCTTCTTTGAATGAAATCACTTCCCCAAAGTTTGATGTGGAAAGAGATATAAAATTAGAACCATCTTTGTCAAGCTTTGGATGTGAATATGATAATGCCTCAAATGTCTATGCACATGATAACTTGTTAGATGTGGGGGATGTTATTGAAGGGACATTTTATATTGTTTCAGATTATTTTCATGCCAATAATGCTGCAATAAGTTTTGATTGTTCATATAGAATGAAAAGAAAAATACTGGGAGTTGTGAATTCAATCTTGAGTTTTCCTTATATGTTGATAAATCTTGTGATGATAAGTTTGATGAGTTCAGAGCTCACTCTGACAAGTTGTTAGATGAAGATAATGATTATGATCGCCATTTTCTAGGTCAACACTTTCGGGATAGTTTTTCAGGCTTGGCAACTAATTAGTTCTTTGAGTGTGAAGGAGTTTCAACAAATGATAAGTCTGATTGGAGGAGTGTCAGGACTGCAAATGATCAAAAATTAGATTTCACATATGCTTCACATCTAGGTACACAAGGTGAGTTGCAAATATATGATGAATATGACTTTTTAAATGAAGAAGAGTATGAGCACTTTGTGTTTCCAGTTGATAGCATGCATGAGTCTTTTGATAATGGCAACTCTTAGTTTTATTTTGAAATTCAAGAGCATGCTAACCCACTATTTTCATAGTAAGAATTATCTCGAGGATGTTCCTAGTATGCACTATGAAAGTTAGGAAGATTATTTTGTTTTGACAAATAAGCTAATTGAGAATTCTGATGTGTTTGGTGAAAGAATTGAGAATGATACTTATAACTTACCTTAGGAAGATGTAAATAAAAATCAGGTGTTTGACAAAGGTATGAAGTTTTAAGAAGTCTAGTGACCTAGGACCATCATCTCATGCAGTTAGATTAGTTTTCCTATTTTCTATAAAGTTGTTTAGAGGAAGTTCTATTGTCAGGTGTGTGGTTTGTTTCTTCTAGAAATTAAATTCTAAATCCTTATCATGCTTGCAAGGGGCATGCATCCCTACCTAGAGCCACTATTGGCCTGATTTTTCACCCTACCAAAAAAATTGAAATACCTTGTGAAAAATTAGGAGAGAATGTTTTCTTGTTGCTTAGGGTTTTATTCAAATGTTTCATTCCTCATGAGAAACCATAAAAGTATTCATGTTTCATGTTCTGATAAATTGTCCATGAAATGATTTGCAAGTATGATAGGGATATATGAAAATATTTGTTATACAATGATATCCGTAAGTCTTTTTATTCTCTTGTCATGTTTTATTTCATGTTCCTAAAGGGCCTTTAAGTTACTATGTTGCAAAAATGTCTCAAGCGCAACATCTCTTCTTTGTAATCACTAACCACTTTGGAGGCTGTAAAGCAGTGAAATGGCCTACCAAAGGGTTATCGCAATGTCACAAGCAGTATCAAGCTTAGGGCAATCTTAGTCACGAAGGTGCAAAGGACACGAAGCAACAACAATTAAATTTTGAGGTTGTCACATGCTTATAGATGGTCAAGAGAAATTGGGTTTTTAGTTGCTAAGTGGTTAAATTTTGAAATCACACATTCGCAAGGGTTAGCCATGGTTAAGATTCTATGGTTGCAAAGTGGCAAAGAATTGTTAATCGCACCGTCACAAGTTAGATAACATTGAAGGGTTCTTAAGTCATGAATGCACAAACAATAACCATGCAGTTAAGGTTTGACTCATTGCATCTTCACACAAAGTTAAGGACAACCTGAGGTCTGAGTAGAAAAATGGCAAAGCATTGTGATCACACATTCGCAAGGGTTAACGGTTGAGTTAAAGGTTAAATTACAAGCTTGCAAGTTGGAATTAGGGTAGTTAACTTTCAAGGCCATTGCATTGTCACAACTCAAGTACAATGATTAAGAAACGAGGTGGTGAAGCCGTTGCAACTAAGCATAACCCTTTTCACATGGTTGAAGTTAGGGATAATGTTAAGAGATAAACCACGATGAAGGAGAAATCATGGTTAGTTTGCAATGGTTTGCAATATCACAAGACAATATGGTCAACAAGAACATTTAATTGTGAAACAATGATAATGGAGAAGGCAATCAAGTAAACTATGTTGTGTGGTTGCTGCAAAGGCATGAAGTAAGACTGTAAGCTATGAAGCTACGAAAAACATCTGGTAGTCAAAAGAAATGCTGATCGAACTGTCACAGGGGTTTGAAATACAATGATAGTTTAAGTTGTGATTGTATGAATAGGTATCCTGAATGGTAAGGATGAAGCCATCGCAACTTTGCCAGCAATTTAATAGTTAACAACTTTTGGGTTGCGAAGGGGCGATTGATTGTGTTCACATAGTTGATATTTTAAAGACTGAAAGGATTGAGATAATCGTGACAACATGAAAGTGATAAGAGAACCTAGAGAAAATTTGATTGCATGGTCGCAAGGCAAACCAATGGTTAGAAAATCATGTTCTGACAGTGTAAAAGTGTTCAAATTAACTATGTTGCATGGTTGTTGCATCTAATGTATAGTTAGAGAATACAACTTTGACAGTGCGAAAGAAAGGAATCGCATGGTCGCAACTCTTAACTCATGGTCAAGATAATTAGGCGTGATGATGTGAAATGTGATTTTTCCTAGGGTCACTTGAGTTAAAGTATGGTCATGAGTTAGGGCCGCAAAGTTGCGAGAAGCTAACATGTGGTGACAACCTAATGGTGCAGTAAGAAAGGTGGAAGATCCAACCAATCAAAGGGTGCTATATGGCATGCTTTGGGAGCCTAGTCATAAGTTCAGAAGGGCTTGGTGTGCAAACTTGTGATGATACACCTATTTGTGAGATCGTAAGATAAAGATGGAGGAGCTTCAATGCTACGAGATGTCTTATAGCCGGGACAAAAAAAGGATGAAGTTGAGATGTTGTGTTGGATCATAATTTCATGTCTTCATATGATCGCAAGGATATAAAGTGCTAAGGATGTAAAGGGTTATGATTTAATGAAGAAATTACCATCGTGAGATCGTAAAGGAAAGTCATGAGCTTTTCAAAGCTATGATGCAATGCTAGGCATAAGATCGTAAAGGTAAAAGCTAGAGCCTTCAAAGCTATGATAAAGAATGGTAATAGCCAATGTGTGGTCAGGAGGTGGAGGAAGTAGTTAAAGAGATTGTTTCTAAAGTCACAAAAAAAAGTTAGTTAATTGTGCTTGTAAGATTGTACAAGACTCAAAAGGTGCCCTTGATCATGCTATAAAGAAGGTGATCATGAGATCGTAAAGACCCATTTTCAGGCTTACAAGAATAAGAGGGGTTTCAATATTAAAGTGCATCAACAAAACAAGGCATAGGTTAGCACCAAAAAAAGGAATGAGTTGATGCTGAAGCTATACAACCTTGATGGTGATCAAATTTTTAGGTGGAGTATGACACTAAGGAAAATAAAATAAAATCACATTCACTGAACGACCACCAAGAATAAAGTGAATGTTTTAAAAGTAGTTGTAGATGATAAGGCTCTACTGCCATAAAGTAGTTAGAAATTTACGTGATTTAGGGTAGTTGAAGAAAAATATAATTAAGTTGAAGACTTATGCAATAATTACCTACTACCAACTTAGCAACTACTTTCCCAAATTTTTTTCGAATGCAAAGAATGTTTGTAATATAATAATATAGAAATATCTTTGTATTTGTAGAATTTTGATAGGTGTCCTCCCATCTAAAGCTTGTTTGTAACATTCTCTTTATAAATATTTCTAGGATGTGGAGGAAAGGGTTCCAATTTTGTTACTGTGACAACACATGGTCGTTCTAGTTTATTGGATATTTTTCACTTGTGTGATACCACAAGGATGGTTTTAGTTTAAAAGGTTTTCCACTATTGTGATTCCACCATTCTTCAACATTTTTTACTATTATGAACAACATTGTGATTTCTTTTGAGCATTTAGATAATGCAATCATCTATTGTGTATTTTCTAAGATTTTGCATACATTTGATGTATTGGTTTCAAAGAAATGAATACAAAGATTTGTTGAAAGTTTCAATTTGAACCTTGTCTCCTTTTCATGGGTTTGTAATTTTTTGTGATATATGTACAAGGTGCATATTGTCCTGTTGCATCTTGGCTTTGAAGTTGTATGCCATTGTATATTTTTCTATTAGGTTAAGGACTTGGGTTAATCGCTTGATATGCATTGACATAATTGCAAGGATCATGGGAGGATTTGATAAGTATACATTTCATTTTGAAGATAAAAGTTTGTTTGCAAGGTGAATGGATAGATTTGATATCTAGATATATTAGTATATCTTGGATATCCTTGTAGATGTTCTGACTTATTTAATACCCAATGGATAAGGGACTGATCAACTTGGAGATTGAATTTTTATTATTGTTGCACATGTGGTTATGCTGATTCAAATATTTAATCAAATATCTTTTCCCTTTTTGTTGAAGAGTTGAAAAGAGTTGCCCTCACTTAGTGTATCAAATTCATGACTCATATTGTTAGCTATTTCATGTCCATGATTTTTTGCATATGCAATAGAAGACTCGGGGTTTTATCTACTTTGTATAGATTCAGATTGTATGCTTTTAGAATTGGTACCATATGAAAGAATCTATAGGTTCACTCGTCTAGGTCTTGCAGAGCCTGAAGAAGGAGTATAGCCTTATAGTCGGCCCCAATGTCTGAATGGGTATGTTGTAGATGGGAATTAGCTAACCCTAGATGTATTTGTTCCTACCATTTATTTATTAAAAAGTTGTTAATTCAGGAGCCAACATAGAGCTTTGAATGTTGTCATACCCTTATGATCGGTGCATTTAGTTGTCGTGCCCTTGTGATCTCTGCATTTCATTTTCGTGCCCTTGCTCTGTATGTTTTCATTGTCATGTTGTGCCCTTGTGATCTTTGTGCCCTTTCTCTAAGATTTCATTGCCATGCCATGTCCTTGTTATCTCCATGCCCTCGCTCTACAATTTTCTTCAAGGGTTATGTAAATTTTGTCTTCTTTTCCTTCTAAACATGTATCTCTGTATATTTCCTTCAAAACATGATATGTTATAGATCTTTTAAAAAGTGCTAATTGCATCTTAGTACAACAAAAAAATTGATCTAGGTACATACATATTCCATAATCCAAATAATAAAACACTAAAACTCACTCAACCCATGCTAAGTGACTTAACGTCAAGATTCTGCACAAAAATAATGTAGACCGGATAAATGTGTAGATTTCACAATTTTTTTTACAAAAATGTATCACAATAGATATTTTTAGAAAGAAACTAGCCATAACTAAGTTAAATGGGTCTAGTTTCTTATTAGCTGGGTTGATTACAAATTCCTATAGAATTGTCATCAAATTAGGTGCAATAAAACAAACAATCAACTATTCCCAACAAGCACGATCAAATACAATTTTCCAAGGTGATAAAATTGCATATGTAGATGCATCACTTGCATGCTAGGCATGAAGCACATTGCCCAATTTATAATAAATGGTTGGATATAAAGGCTTCATACGTTGGCCCAAAAATGAAAGCCAAAGATGTAACCATGCATAAATTGGCACACTCTCCCTTTGACGATCCCAAGTATCTATTGCTACTATTAATTTGTGCATCACTATATGATCTAGAATATTATGAAGTACTGAAGGCAGTAGCAACTTATCCCATGTCTCTATAACATGTAGCATAGGTTTAGGATCCCTTTGCTCCCATGAGCTTGTAGCAACTATTCTCACTACTGGAAGAATAACTTTAGTGAAGAGTTGAAGAAGCAAGTTCTACTTTTGCGTAAATGCCATAATCACGAGGCTCATTCTCTTGTAGAAGCCTCTGGAAGAATGACATTACCTCTATACCATGCAAAGGATGTTAAAGTGGTACCTAGCCTTGAAATACTCTTATAAGTAATGGATACTTGGGGATCATTGTAGGGAGATTGTGCTAATACTTGAAACACTGTTATAAGAAAATGCAAATGCAATACATGACAAATTGCACTTGTAGTCCTCTCAATGTTTGGACTGTAAATTCTCAAAGACACTTAAAAGTGATTCTAGTGTCATAGTACCTACCCCAACACTTTCCTGGATTCTATCTAGTGGCTCCTATAATATTGTCTATGTTGTCTAGCTATTGTTTCAATCGTGAAGTCTCCTTCTCCTTCTCTCTCGTACCTTAAGTTTTGATTATCAAACTTCTAAATATTCACCTCTACCATAGCTAAAATTAACTTCACATTGTCTTGTAACTTTGGCATAGGTGTTTGATCATTGATAACTTTCATTTCAGCATTCAGGTTTTCAAGATCGGTCAACACCCTCACTTGCGAACCTCTCATGTCAAGCACTTTTTGTATTATTTCAACACCATGTTCTTGCTTATGAGCTAATAGTTCATCAGGTGCATTTACTTGTAAAATATTAATTTTTTATTTTCTTGTCATATAGGGTAATCTTTAAGAAACTCCCCTCCAAAAAAAGTTATAAAATATTGGTGAATCTTTCATTATTTTGAAAAAAGAAATTATTTCTATTCATGAATCTTTCAAAAAATTATTTAAAAAATTATTTATATTGGCAATTATTTTGGAATCATAATTTTTGTATAGAAAATATTGGTGAATCTCAATAATAATAAAATTTTCATTAATCACCATAGAATATTACAAATGAAAATTGAATATTTTTTAACTGATGGAATATTATGAAGATTATTACATTATATTTTAAATTAATAGTGAAAACTAAATATTGGTGATATATCCCTAAAGTAACTAATAATTATGATAATTATTGGTGAATTAATTTTAATTTTTTCAATAATTTATGATATTTAGGTGAACCAAATTTAATCATACATTGAATATTATGGAGAACCTTTGAATATAATTTTTTTAATAATATAAATTATTGAGCAATTTTAAATATTTTAGAGCTAAAATTTATAAAAATATGGCGATTTAAATTGCATTAAATCTTAATTTATTAGCCAAAACACCAACCAAAAATGTCTAAAATTAGGCAATTGACGAATATTAGCTACTAAAAATACCTTGTGTGTGTGTGTGTGTGTGTGTGTATTATATATATATATATATATATATATATATATATATATATATATATTGTATATGTATATATATGTATGTATATATGTATATGTATATATGTATATGTATATATATATATTGTATATGTATATATATGTATGTATATATGTATATGTATATATGTATATGTATATATATATATGTATATATGTATATGTATACATATATATATATATATATATATATGTATATATGTATATGTATACATATATATATATATATATGTATATGTATATATATATATATGTATATATCTATGTATACATATACATATATACATATATATATATATATATATATATATGTATATATGTATGTATGTATGTATATATGTATGTGTATATGTATGCATGGATATATATATATATATACATATGTATATGTATATATATGTGCATATATACATACATACATGTGTATATATATGTGTATATATATGTATGTATATATATGTGTATATATGTATATATATATATACATATGTATATGTATATATATGTGCATGCATGTATATATATGTGTGTGTGTATATATACATACAAACACATATTTGTGTGTCTATGTATGTATGTATATATACAGAGAGATCTTGTGGATGTGGATTATGGATTATAAACCAAAAAAAATAAAACACGACATTAATCATTCTCCATTTGTTTTGATCGATTGCGAAGAATTGTGCATGAAAGAGGGTGGAGAGTTTCGAACAAGGGTGGAGAGCTCTGAACATTGGTGGAGATCAATGGAGATCTAGGATTTTGTTGGAATTCTCTTGTGATCATTGCATTTCATTACCATGCCATGCCCTTATGATCTATATTCCCTTTTTCTACGATTTTCCTTAAGGGGAGAAGAGGTACCCATGTAAATGTTTTTATTTTTTATTTTCCTTCTAAACATGTATCCCTTTATATCTCCCTCAGCAAGTGAATAGAGAAGCTTCTCTTTATGTATATGTATGTATATACACACACACACACACACAGACGTATGTGTATGTCTATGCATGTCTGTATGTATATATAGAGAAGCTTCTCTTTATGTATATGTATGTGTATATATACATACACACACATATGTGTGTGTCTATGTATGTATGTATGTATATATATGCAACGAGATCCTATTCAAGGTGCTTATTACATCTTAGCACAATAGAAAAATTGATCCAACTGCATACATATTCCATTATCCAAATAATAAAATGATAAAACTCACTCAACCCTTGCTAAGTGACTTAACTCAAAATCTTGCATACAAATAATGTAAACTAGAAAAAATGGGTAGAGTTCGAAAGAAATTTTACAAAAACATATCGTAGAAGATATTTTAAGAAAGAAACAAGCCATAACCCAGTTAAATGGGTCTAGTTGCTGATTAGATGGGTTGATTAAAAATTCCTACAGAACTTTCATTAGATTAGGTACAATAAAATGAACAAACAGTTGTTCCCAGCTAGTAGGTTCAAATACAATTTTCCAAGGTGATAAAATTGCATATCCAAATGCATCACTTGCATGCTAGGAATGAAGCACATTCCCCAACTTATAAAAAATGGTTGGATATAAATGCTCCATTTTGATGCAGGGAGTCAAAACCAAGTTAATCCCACTTAAACCTATAAGGGAAGTACAAGGTTCCCCAAACCCTCTACAAACTAAAAAGTACACAAACAACTCCAACACCTCCCTGATGATTAGGATGGGTTTCTTAGACCAAATCAAGGTTGATTCAAAAGGTTTCAACCAAAGTTTGGTCCTTAAGTAACATCCAACACCCAAATCCCTCAAACTATCCTAGATGCCTAATTGATTTCCTAGTAGCCCTCTAGCGACACAAAAGTGAACTTTCCTCTCAAACTTTCCAAAACACTCCCCCCAAAAATGGTGGATTTAGATACCCATTAAGCCATATTACAACATATGAGAAGGGTTCTATCTATTCCTTTAGACCATATCCTATTGTTACTATATTGTGGCTCAAAAATCCATGAAAAGAGGGCAAGTTAACAAAGAAACTACTAGTTTCTTGTATTCCCAAGACCCCAAACTCTGGAAAATCTCTCCTTATGTTGTAAATGTTCCAAATACAAAAGGAATTAGTCTCAAATCTTTTGTAACCCCAAAAACCCCAAATGAGTTTCCTACAAACCCTCAAAGGTAGTGTTTTCTATATCTTTTCCTTCCAAGCACCTTCACACTCAATTGAAGGTTATTTCACCTTGTCTCAAACATACCAAAGCACTTCCAATCATTAAACACTGACCTCTAATGGCTATAACTCCTATTGCTGTTCCATAGCCATGAATTTAGTGCCCTTTACTTCACAAACTCCAATGATGATCGCCAATCCTTAGAAATTCCCATCACAAAATTTTTAGATATGATTTGTACATACTATTACAAGATAATTCCATGAGAATTAGACTTCCAAATTCATGGAATGATCAACATTTCAAGTAGAAACACAAAATTGTTAATGAAAATAATGAAAACCTTAAAGCAACAACAACAAACTTGAAATGAATGGGCTTCACAAATCTTAGTGCATGAGGAATTGATCAAACAATATGCAAAAAATCTTATGAGATCATAATACTACAAGTAACTAATTATAGTCAAGCCACCATGCACCAAATGCTTGAAAAATGAATTTTTTATCGGGTCTCTTTACATAGTCTAAAATTTTGATCAATCCCAATAGTGCTCTCTTCGTATAATGCCTCAAACTTGACTTAATAGCATCCCTTACAACTATCCCAACCAATTTGGATTGGTTTCAATACCTAGTTATGCCTAAAACTCATTAAATCTTATTTCTCGCCAAAATGGAACTAACTGTTGGCATTCAAATATTTGAATTTCCCAATTTACAATTTATTCAATAAAACAACTAATTAACCCACTAAACTAGCCTATTAGGTCCTCAAGACCAATTTAACTAATCCTAAACCTTTTTAAGTCTCCTAAGGACCCAATTAACTCCAATATGCCATTATGTCCATATTTCACTATTAAAGAAACAAGCCCTTTAGGATTCATTACATTTTTATCATCTTTAAAGCCTTTTAAGGCCATGATTGGCTTCAACACATACCAATTGATTGGCTTAAACTCCTCCTTGACTCTGATCCATCATTTATCTTCTTTAGGGATCCTTGCATGTCTTGATGCTCCTATGTCAGATACATTGGCCCAACAATGGAAGCCAAGTTTGTAACCATGCATGTTTTGGCACACTCTCCTTGCAAGATTCCCAAGTATCTACTGCTACTATTAATTTGGGCATCACTATATGATCTAGAATGTTATGAAGTACTGGAGCTAAGAGTAAATTCCCCCATATCTTTAAAAAATGTAGCATAGGTTCAGGGCCCCTTGGCTCCTAGGAATTTGTAGCAGCTACTCTCACTACTAGAAGAATAACTTCAGTGAAGAGTTGAGTGTAAGGAGTTGAAGAAGCAAGTTTTGATTCTATGTAAATTCCATAATCATGAGGCTCATTCCCTTGTAGAAGCCTCTACCACAATGAAATTACCTCTAAATCGTGTAAAGGATATTAGAGTGGTTCCTAACCTTGAAACACTCTTATAAGCAATGGCAAAGCAAATGCAGATGCAATACCTATATTACTATTATTTATGTATATGTATGTATGTATGTATGTATGTATGTATATATATTTATGTATGTATGCATGCATGTATGTATATACATATATATACATATGTATATGCATATATGTGTGTGTGTGTGTGTGTGTGTATACATACATACACACACATATGTGTGTGTCTATGTATGTATGCATGTATATATACAGAGAGATCTTGACAAAACAAAAAAAATTGATCCAATTGCATATATATTCTAGAATCCAAATAGTAAAACAATAAAACTCACTCAAACCATGCTAAGTGACTTACCTCAAGATCCTGCACAAAAATAATGTAGACCAGGAAAAATGGGAAGAGTTCGTAAGAAATTTTACAAAAATATATCATAGTAGATATTTTTAGAAAGAAACAAGCCATAACCCAGTTGAATTGGTCTAGTTTTTGATTAGCTAGGTTGATACAAATTCATGTAGATCTATCATTAGATTAGGTACGATAAAATGAACAATCAACTATTTCCAGCTAGCAAGATCAAATACAATTTTCTAAGGTGATAAAATTGCATAAGCAGATGTATGTATGTATATATATGTATGTGTATATGTGTTTATGTATATACATATACATATGCATAATGTATTAATGTATTTATACAAACACACACAGACACACACATATACATACACACATATATGTGTGCCTATGTATGTATGTATTTTTGTATATATACAAAGAGACCTTGTGGATTATGGAGATTAATGGAGATCTAAGATTTTGTTGTTGTGCCCTTGTGATCTCTGTATATGTATGTATGTATGTATGCATATACATATGTATATGTATATATATGTGTGTAAATACATACATAAAAATATATATGTGTGTCTATGTATGTATGCATGTATATAAATAGAGAGATCTCTATTTATATACATACATACATACATAGACACACACATGTTTTTGTATGTATGTATGTATATATACACATACA
Organism: Cupressus sempervirens; assembly: GCA_028749045.1. Taxonomy (NCBI): domain Eukaryota; kingdom Viridiplantae; phylum Streptophyta; class Pinopsida; order Cupressales; family Cupressaceae; genus Cupressus; species Cupressus sempervirens. The sequence goes on along the minus strand of CM053786.1, from coordinate 261,179,282 downwards.
TATACATAAAGAGAATATTTTGTATATATATATATACACACACATACATACATAAACACACACTTATGTGTGTGTATATGTGTATATACATATACACAAAGAGAAGCTTTTCTAATCACCTACTAGGGGAGATACAAAGAGATACATGTTTAGAAAGAAAAGGAAAAAACATTTACATAGGTACCTCTTCTCCCGTTGAAGAAAATTTTAGAGCAAGGGCACAAAGATCAAAAGGGCATAACATGACAATGAAATCGTAGAGCAAGGGCATGGAGATCACAAGGGCACAACTATGAAATGTAGTGATCGCAAGGGCATGACAATGAAATGTAGTAATCCAAAGGACATGACAAAAAAATCCTAGATCTTCACTGGTCTCAACCAAGGGAATGCAAATTAAATGCAGAGATCATAAGGGTATGACAATGAAATGAAACAATCACAAGGGCGTGACAATTAAATCTCCACCAATGTTAAGAGCTCAGAGCTCTCCACCCTTGTTCAGAGCACTCCACCCTCTTTCATGCAAAGCTCTCCACAATTGATAAAAAAAATTTGGGAATGATTTGTGTCATTTTTTTTATAATCACGTGGGCATCGCAATTATGACACAAATGTCAGTATTGCAACGACGTCGAGGATAATTGCAAAAAAAAATGAAAATCTATAAATTTCCTTGTTGTCGCAAATTGCCCAAATGTTGCAGTGAGAACTTAATTGTTTTTTAGACTTTCAGTTTGAAGATAGAAAAACCTATGGTTGAGGTTCCTATTAGTGAAAGACAATTATCTGTTCTTGTGATTAAGAGCAGAGGAAGAAGAAAGAAAATTTATAATCAGATGAAGGCTTGTAACAAGTACGATTCATTTGATCCTAGTAGTTACAGTAGCAAGAGAAGAGCTAATAGTTTTGATGATACAGTTAGTTGTAGAAATAAGTTTGGACAAACTTCTAGGATGATTGATGAAGAGGATTTGTGCATTAAGAATATACATGGTATTTATGTTTTGAATTTCTTCAAATGATGAAATAAATCCTTATGGAACATCTTGTTTTTGAAACCTTGGGTGTCTAATGTAGGTGCATCCTTGGGTTATTGACAATCTTGCATCCATGGGCTATATTACCTTAATCCCTACTTATAGTATCCCCTTAGGAGAAGTCATAGACTCATGGCTCACTTTGATTAAGATTCCTCTTCTCATGACCCTAATCCTTCTATGGAACATGACTCTTCTCACTCATCTCATGATGAGGATGAGGCTTTAAGGGTTCCTCTTGAACAATTTCATAAGATTGCTATCGAGATTGATAAAATGCACGATTGACTTCTTCAAGAGAATCAAAATACCAATACTATGGATTCTTTTGATGCTCTTAAGAAAGTGATCTATAATGATGGACATGGATCTTTTATGTGGTCTTACTCACCTTATCCATTCTTGTGTTAAGCCTTCAGCTCAAGCTGCATCTGAAATAGGAATGGATTCATGTATCACTGGTGTTGAACATACCTTGTCTCTTTCCAAACTTATCTCTAGAATTCCTTCTTATGTTTCTCATATTGTGACTACTTATATTCAACCATTTAGTCCTCCTATTAGTAGTCTTACTATTTCTTCTCTACCTATGAATCTTCCACCTGCTTCATTTCCTATATCAAAACCTTCATACATTAGTGTTCCTTACACTTATCCTAATCCTCCTACTATGGTTCCTAATGTCCCACCTATAGCACCTTCTATTTCAGCTAATATTTACACTCTTCCTAGTGTGTTGAATGTGTCACTTGTTTCCTCTATTGATTCCACTATCATTAGTATTGCTCAAATTGTTTTTCCTTGCAACAATAAATTTATTCCCTTAATCTAAGTTTAATGTGCCTACATGTGATATGGGTAATCTTGCACAAAAATAATGCAAACCAGGAAAAATGGGTAGAGTTCAACAGAAATTTTCCAAAAACATATCATAGTAGATATTTTTAGAGAGAAACAAGCCATAACCTAGTTAAATTGGTCTAGTATCTGATTAGCTGGGTTGATTACAAATTTCTATAGAACTGTCATCACTTTAGGTACAATAAAAAGAACAATCAGATGTTCCCAACTAGCAGGATCAAATACAATTTTCCAAGGTGATAAAATTGCATATGTAGATGTATGTATGTATGTTTCTATGTATGTGTATATGTATTTATGTATGAATAAATGTATGAATGTATATGCATGTACGTATGTATGTATGTATGTATATATGTATGTGTATATGTATATATGTATATATTGTTGAAGTTGATGAAAGATCAACCCCACAACTCCCAAGAATTACCTGCAATCAAACACATATCACAGAAGAGAGAAGCAAAAAGCTATCAAGACAAGAATTGCTAGATCCATAGATGAAACATTATTGATGAGAAAAAAAAATTATTATTATCAACAAAGAAATTGGTTAATTACAAAAAAAATTCATCTTTATAAAGGAGATCAGAACCCTAAAAATGTCTAAACTAGGTTGTATCATAATAATTAGTAAAAGGATTAATTATTAGATGCCTAAAGTTTAGCTTAAGTAGACTAGAGTTAATTATGAAATATCTAATTACTCTAACACCCCCCCTTAAGATAAAATTAGGAAGTAGCTTAAAACCTAGAAACTACTATAAAATGTAGATTTGGGTCTTGGTAAATAAGGTCTGATGAGGTACCCAAGCACAACCAAATCTTTGAAAAGAGGAGAAATAGAGAAAACCACATGGGAAAAACCCTACTCCATAAAGAGATGGAAATAATGTTGAAAAGAAACTAGTCAAGTACTAAAGAAACCTCCAAACTAAGGAATGTTCCAGAAGATAGGAACAAAAGATGATCATGAAGAACATCATTGAAGCATGTAGAAGCTGCAAAAGCTCTATCAAAAGTAACTACTGATTTGAAGAATCTCTACTGAAATAGAACCTAACCAGATAGAAAAGACTATAATATACATCAAATTAGGAGGCACGCAAAGACAAACAACTGAATTCAAAGACAAATCATATGAAACACCAAAGCCTAAAGAGCTAATTAATTGAACCAAGGAAGCATGAGAAACAATAGAAACCCACCTACCCCCACCCCCCCCACAATGCAGATAATGGTGAGGTTACAGGAAACTGAAAAAGTGGGCCAAAAGAACTAAATGTCAAGGAACCATGATCAAGATGCACAAAGTATCACATATGTTTTTATTGAGGTAATCAATCTCAGACACCTCATGAGGCTAATGTCATAAATGGGACACTCATTGGACAAAGGAAAACCATCAATCCCCATGGCACTTTAATCATGAGTAGTGCATGTACAATAAGGCACAAGACATGATGAATCCAAAGAATACAATAATTTGCATGAGTTTCCTTAGATGACATTGCTCAAATCAAAAGGTAAAACAAAAAAATTTAATTGAAACAAAAATGCAGATGTAGTATGACACTTTATCTTAGTGGGTTTATATGAATACATACAAATGATGTCTAAATAGACTAGAAGAGACATAAGACTAATACAATGGATAGTAGAAGTTATGAAAAATCATCTGAAGCAATGGAATTGATCTCCAAACCTGAAATAATCAAGATATCTACCATAATGCAAAAATGAAAAAGATTGAATAGAATGTGCCGAGAGAAAAAACTGGTAAGACAACCAACACCATTAGAAAGATCTCAAAAAGACCTTTCCAATGATATAAAAAATTCCCAAATTAGAGATTAAATGCTAAAGATATGTCTCTTGGAGTGCAAAAAGGAACTCTAGACTTTGACAATAGAAAAATCTATCAAAGCAACATCAAAACTAAAAATCTCCTATACCACTATGATGGGTGCAGAACCAGATTTTTGATGATATCTGGTTTTTGGAAAATGGAGTTTGTATGCCTAAGATATGAGGACAAAAGAGAAGGCATGTCAAAATAGACCCTGAGGAGGTGACAAGAACACTGATTCAATGCTAATGTGGTGCTGATGTTAGCAAGTGATGAGCCCAAATGTGATGGTCAAATGACTATTGAGGCAAAAAAATGCTAGGAAAAGACCCCTATCGGAGAAAAATTTGACCATCAAAAACACTATGCTAGACAAAGGGCCGATGTTAGTTTAAAAATCGGGGGCCAAAAAATACATGTGAAAAATATTTTGGCCAACCATCCATGCATGTCAAATGCTGAAATAAGGATGTCAATAAAAAAAAACCACCGTGTGATAGAAAAATACCACTTCAAAGATCACCGAACCACCATCAAACTAAAACCTAATGGTTTTAGATAGAAAAACCAATACAAGGTAGGCTGCATGGAAAATACACAAGGTAGATCACCAAATTCAGAGCAAATGCCACTAATCAAGGAGTGTCAAATATCCAAACCATTGGAAAAGAATGCATAAAGCTCCCATTTAACATGTGAAACCATAGATGGAGAACCACAAAATAACACATAACCACCCAAATGCCAAAACCATCACACATGGTAAGAAAAACTATCAAACCACCAAAAGGCATGGGAATGACATAACGCATGTGGGCTACAATGGCTAGGAGGAGGTGCTAACTACTTGAAAAGTCCATGAATTGCATGCCATCTTTGTAAAAAACTCATGGTCTTTAGAGAAAAATGCCAATAAACCAGCATGGATTGCATGGAAATCTATAATTTGTACCAAATGATTAGACACCAAGAGGGCTTCATATTTTCCTTGCACAAGTTAAGGCCTACCAAAAGGATGAGACAGAATAGGCTATCTAGCAAAGTCCAATAGGAAAAAGATATGTGCATGATTGGATAGTGCAGTGATACTTCTATGGTCACTTAAGTCTACACATGGGGCCTTGGGAGAAGCCCATATAGTTGGTAATGATCCAAAGAGGGGCCCGTAGGGGAAGAAGAATGCAGGGACTATCAAAGTTTTTGGAAAAATCTCCAATCAATGCAAGAGGTTGAGAAAGGAGGGACTTACAGGTACCACTTTATGAGATACCCATAGATCACGCCTTCTTTTCCACAAACCCCAAAAACATTGCCATCAACTTTGCCCAAAAAAAATGTGGCATCCAAAAAAGAAGGTCAAAATCCATCTTTAGTAGATCATCATGAGGGGAGGAGAGAGAACATCGGCACAAGAATCTTCATGGGGGAACAAAAAGGTGCTAGGCTAGCCAGAGGGCCAATGAACGCTACTATAATAGAAGTGCAAAGGGCCATCCATGTGAGAGCATGCACAAGGTGCCCATGAAAGGGAGAAAACTGCCTACAAAACCAAAATTGGTGGTGGATACCACCACAAACAAGGTAATATACCTAGTACACCAGCACTAACTACGTAGAATAGAGGTCCTATATGTAGAAACCACCAATTTGAGGACTTAAAAAAAACTTCTTCCCCTCTTTTAATAACAATGCCTCTTTTGGATTTTTAAACATGCATTTTGAAGGCATGTACTATGATTTTTTTTGAAAATAAAAAATTAGAAGACCCAATGCTTGTAAATTTTTTTTAATAATAATTCTATTAGAAAAATATGGTTGCCTTGATTTGTGTGCCCAGGTCAAATTACTTGGGTGAAATTTTTTTTGCCTCATATTTCAACAATGTCCAAATGGGGCATATTTTATATGGAAATGGGGGTTTTTGAGTGCTTTGAGCTCAAAGGTGATGCCCGTCTTTGTTGAAAGTGCCTCAAAAATAAGTGACCCCTAGATCTAATAAAAAACCACTGAAAGTTGAGATTTACAAATTGATGCCAAACCTCTGATGAATAGAACATGCGCATGAAGATTTGGAGCTCTAATACCATGTTAAAGTTGATGAAAGATCAACCCCATAGCTCCCAATAATCACTTGCATGCAAACACCTGTCAGAGAAGAGAGAAGTAAAGAGCTATGGAGGTAGGAATTGCTAGATCCATAAATGAGGCATTCTTGATGAGCAAAAAAGAGATTGTTATTATCAACAATCAAATTGGTTAATTAAAAAGAGAGATCATCCTTATAAAGGAGATCAAAACCCCAAAAAGGTCTAACCTAGGTTGCATCATAATAATTAATAAAAGAATTAATTATTAGATGCCTAAAGTTTAGCTTAAGTAGACTAGAGTTAATTAGAAAATATCTAATTACTCTAACATATGTGTATGTATGTATATATATGTATGTGTATATGTATGTATGTATGTATGTATATATGTATATATGTATGTATATACATATATATATATATATATGTATATGTATATATATGTATATATACATACACACACATATGTGTGTGTTTATGTATGTATGTATGTATATACACATAGAGATCTTGTAGATTGTGGAGATTAGTGGAGATCTAGGATTTCATTACCATGCCCTTGTGATCTTTGTATTTGTATGTATATATATGTACACACATATGTGTTTGTCTATGTATGTATGCATATAAATAGAGAGCTCTTAACACAAATGAAAAACAATAAAATTCACTCAACATGTAGCATGGCCACATATGGGATGGCAACACCTATTGGTTAGTAGATTCCTCTTTTTCTCTCTCATTTTTCATGTGTTTATTTCACTTGAACTATTATTTATTAGGGGGTATTTTTTAATATTGACATCATTTTATGCAGGAGGCAATGAGGACATTCTTGGATGTACCTATGTTAGATGTACAAGAATTACTAAAGAATTGTGATGAATTGTTCATGAGAAATGAAGATGGACTTCCCTTGATAGTAGTAGGGGGAAATGAGGAAATTCTAGGTACTTCAAAGATTTATCATTTCTTAAATATTTTAGATTTTAATAGGGAATTTAGATGGTAGGGTGGGGGGGGGGGGGGGGGGGGGGGGGGCGGCAAATAAGCTTCCACCTTCACATGGCTGGCCCTAATTACTAGAGAATATTAAACTATTCTTGAAACCAAGTGAAGCTCGACATTAACCTATGATTGCATGAAAACTAATTATGTGGACCTCTTGGTTTCAAGCAATGCAAAAGGATGCCATAGTTGAATATGCTATCTCAATTCATATGCATACGACATCAGGTGGAGCTGAAAAATTCAACAAGTTTAAATTTTTGTTAGAGGTCTTTAATTAGGTATTTTAAGTTATAGACCATCATGAGAATTGTAACTTTGACTCTTATAGGCAAGGGTAATGTCCTCAACATGCAAGCAAATCAAGACTTTCTATGTGATGGCTTGTTAAGGACATTCTCTTGGCCAAAGTACCTAGATTTCAAATGTTCACGATGGTCTATAATTTTAAAAACTTAATATACCTATTAAATAAATGTAATCATGCCACATTTTTTAGCTCCACCTATTTTCCATGCATATAGAATGAAACTGCAGGTGCATTCTTGATTTAGAGTGGTAGAATCTTATTTTGGACGTGACAAAAAAATGACATGCACCAAAAGATGGGAAAATGTTTTCACCTTTTTAGGTCTAGAACCTTTTTTAATACTTTAAAGATTGATCCTTTCTTAAAGATTTTAGATGTTAACGAAGAATTTAGATGTTTTAGGTAGGGGGGGAGGGGGGGTGGTGGGGCCAAATGAGCTTACGCCTTCACGTGGTTGGCCCTTATTAGTAGAGAATATTAAACTATTCTCGAAACCAAGTGAAGCTCAACATTAACCTATGATTGCATGACAACTAACTATGTGAATCTCTTGGTTTTAGGCAATGCAGAATGATGCCATAGTTCAATATGCAATCTCAATTCATATGCATATGACATCAGGTGGAGCTGAAAAAAATCCAATAGGTTTTCATTTTTTTTAGAGGTCTTTAATTAGGTATTTTAAGTTATAGACCATCACAAACATTGTAACTTTGACTCTTATAGGGAAGGGTAATATCCTTAGTATGCAAGAAAATCAAGACTTTCTATGTGTTGGTTTGCTGAGGACATTCTCTATTCCATAACAACTAGAGTTCTAATATTCATGATGGTCTATAATTTTAAAAAATCAATAGACCTATTAAATAAATGTAAACGTGGTGGGTTTTTTAAGCTTCTTCTATTGTCCATGCATATAGAACACAACAACACATGCATTCTCGATTCAAAGTGGCATTCATAAGTTTATCAAATCTCTATCCCTTGTATAACATTTCTTATATTATTGAGCTTTTCATTTCTAACTTGGTCATGTAGCCTCCAAGATTGCTTCAAATGACTTTGCTCTCAAGATGATCTAGAGCTAAACACATATTTGGCCCTTTTTTTCCTATGGTCTTCAAAGTAGATGAGCACTCAAGTTCTATTCACAAAACCAACTAGAAAAAAAGGCATATGCCACTCATTATTATACTTTCAGATATATCACCTATAATATGGTTATATAAAATAAATTAGACTCCAATGTCCCATGGTATTTTGTACATAGAACATCTGCCCATTGAATTTACAGGTCGGTCATGTATAATTGATCTTTACTGCTACAAAAAAGAAGTGATAATCTTCTCAGCACTAGAAGGACCTCATTGGACAAACAACAATTTTTTTATTAATAATTTGGCTACCCATTGCAATTATGATGACTTTTTTCAATAGATAGTTGTCGCTTCCACAATACAGTTGTCGCATACCTATCACACTTGTGATGACCTATTTTGATTGATAGCCATTGCTCCCACAACAAAAATGTTGCATACTCATTGCACTTATGATGAACCTATTTTGATGGATATCCATTGCAATTAGGATGGTGTGTCGAAGATGAACTCTTTCCCTTGCCTTCTTCCAAGTTATGATAGTTTTTCCATCACAATTACGATGGATACCTTTGCTATTGTAATTGTGATGGATGCCCTTGTTATTTCAATTTGTGACAACAAAATTCTGATACCTATCTTATGGGAGCCAATTTGTGGTACTGTCACTTGGGCAATGGGTGGCCATCACAATTGGAATTACCTCTTGTCACAATTCAGACCCAAATGTAGTATTGCCTCTTTGCAAACTCCATCAAATTTTTCCATCTTAATATCTAATTCTTCAAGTATCTATTCAACTTTGAAAATACTCCTTATATCATCCTTAGATGAATCCACTTCAAAGGAAGCCTAGAATTATTGTACCACTACCTCTATTGAGCATAAGTTCTCCCTAGAGTTATGATAAAAAAATCTCCAAGCTTGGAACACTATAGTGTCTACTAGCTTCTTAAATCTTATCCTCAGTTTTATTCTACATGTCTTGGATATCCTTGAACATAGATAGTAGAACTATATTTCCTTCGAGTATTTTCTCAATCTAGTCATCAAACTTGTCTGACTCTTCAACTATGAAGATGACCAGAAACATTCAATACCTATGATCTTTGATCTTTTGTAGTGTCATTAAATCATTATACCATGTCAAAATCTCATTAACCAAACTAGAATCTTAATTTAATTCTGCTGCTATCTTCTTTATGACATTCGAAATACTGTGTAGTTGTTACACATTTATTTCTATAATATCTAATCCTAAATTTTCAAAATTATAATGCCATCTATAATAAGCATCCAAAATGAATCTCTTTGAGGAGGGGTGAAAGATCATTTCGTAAGGGCATCCCTTTATGTTATCTCAGGGTTATCTAGGTCAATGGACTTGCTACCTCTTTAACATACTCTTGCAATACCTCATTCTCTTTCAAAAAACATGGATCTCCTCCTAACCTTGGTCCATTTGATAGAATTTTTTTTGATAGACCTAAGGTGGTGAGAAAATTCCCCATATCCTTTTTAGGCCTTCCTGGTATAAATTCTTGCATTTGGTAATCTTGGGGGCTTATGCTCTGAGCATTGGCATACATTGGGGGATATCAATTTGTACAATTGGATTGTCCAACCTATCTCATTACAAAAGCCATTTGTTAAGGATCCTCCTAGGAATGAACTAATTTTTTCAAGGCTCGAGTGAGGACTTATACTCCTTCAATTGCATCCATAATGTATGCCCTCTTTTAGGCTTCTACTACCCCTATCAACCATTTTTGGGTTGTGTCCAATGTGAATACCAACTGCCTAGGTAATAAGTTGGAAAAAAAAGCTAGTTCTTTACCCTTATCCATAATCCTTTATGGAATCTTCTTGACCCTCTATGGTTGTAACACTTTCATTGTCATTTTTTTCTTTAGAGGAGATAGAGGAAGTGCCAGTACAAGTGAAGCCTTCTTAGCTACATAAAATTGTTCCTATTGACCTTCCTTCCCTGTTTGATCTACATCTCCCTCTCTATTTGTAGTCGCTAGAGTTCTTTATTCTATCCTTGGAGGAGGTGTGGGTATTGCATCCTACTCTAGGGGAGGTGGAGGCAGTGTCTCTAGATTTCTTTGAGGTGGGGAAGGTACATCTATTTGTACTTATGGGAATGGAGAAATGACATTCAGGTCATCTCCTTTTATCTCCTTATGTAGTGTGTCCCTTGTCTCTCCTTCCTCTACATATATTCCCACTACATGAAGTCAAAATTATAGAAATCAAATGTATCAAAGTTATCCACAGTTGTTTTTTGTCCAAACCTCTTGTTCTTAATTAGTGGATTCCTCAAATTGAATTGGTTTTCTTTAGTAGTTAGTAGAGATTTGGTCTCACTTCTCCTCCTCTCCTTCTCTTTTCCATCCTTTTTCAAGTGGGTCCTCCTATTCAATGAGAGTCCACTTGATCCTCTTCTCCTTCTTCTAGATACTCTAATATGGTCTTGAGGATAGAAGATGACATGGTGCTACTCCTCTTCTTCTTTTTCTTTAACCTACCCCATTTTTTCCTAGATACTACAATCTCTATCCACTTCTTCATTGGGACCAAAGGGGAGGATTCTTCTCATACACAAGGATCTTGTGGTTGTACCTCCTCTTCTATAGATACTAATTTTCTCCTTTTTCTTTTACTCTTCTCCTCCTTATGGAAGTAGGTCACTTCCCAATCATGATGATATGATGTTTTGGGCCTAACAGGAGAAGCTTCTTTCCATGTAGGAGCATTAACTTTAACTCATTTTCCCTTCTTTGGACACGCTGATACTTTAAGTGATGGTACATTAGGAAATGGGTCAAGTGAGAAGGATATATGTGTTGAAAATTAGCTAATGAAGTTATGTAATTATTTTCATTTATGGCAACACATGATGTACATGCTTATAGGAAACCTCAGAAATAAAGATACTTAGCTTTTGGTACTCAAAAATTGTCTAAGTATGAATTTGGTATACAACAATGTATTGTTTTTTATGTAACTTGTTGATGATGTTATATTATGACTACCAAAGTGAAATGGAGATAGTATACATGTTGATGATGATGTGTATAATGTCGAAAGTCAATACAGATTGTATGGATAAGGTATATTCATGTTTTACCAGTGAAATAGGACATCATAATTAAAGGAAAGGAATTATTTTGATTACAAAATAATTACTTGACCAATTAGGGCTAACATCCTAGATGTTTACTCTAAGTTGGAAAAGTGTATTGTGGTCTTAGCCGATCTAGCAACAATTTGTGTAAAGGCATGGTATTTATGCAAATGACATCTTGCGATGAAATGAGTAGTTGTGTTGAGCTATTGTATGCGAACTTTTGTGAAAGTGATATATGTGAAGTTTTGTAAAGATATTTTGTGATCTAAGATCATGATAACAATTAGAGATTAGTTGAGAAGGACATTATAGTACCTAAATTCCAGAATTCTGATTACTTATTTGGGTAGTGAGGTCTTCTTGTAATTGGAAGTGCATGTTTGGGTAGTGAGCTCATCTTGCATCTACTGTACTACAACTCCTAACAGGTCTGGCATCTCCTAACAGGGATCCAAAGTCTCCTAATAGGGATCCAAAGTCTCCTAACAGGGACTCTCTATAATGAATTTTCTCATTGACTCATAATAGGGTCCATCCTCTAACAAGGAACTTATGTATCAGTATATTATCTTGTGGTATCATCCCCACTAGGGTTTTCCCTTGGCCAGGTTTTCCCTAAACAAAATATGGTGTTATCTAGTTGGCAACTAAAGTTTGTAGATTACTAATTCACCTCCCTCCCCCTAGTAATTCCTATTTGTAACAGTTGTTATTAGAGCATAGTTACTCTAAAGAGGCTTAATAGCTTCAGTAAGATCCCTATGGATATGGAATAGTTGATGAAGAACCTTGAAGAGGCACTTAAAAAATTGATCTCCTTACTGAAGAAAGAGATAAGTTAAAGGATAGATATGAGACTCCAAAGTATACATTGGACAATTAAAGGAAAAGATTGAACATCTCAAATCCAAGACTGAATCTGAAACTAGTGATGATGATTATTCAAAGTTGCAGATAGAGTACAATATCTTGAAGCATGAATTGAAGATTGCAAATCTGAAGCTAACTTTGAGGAGTGATCCTAGAAAAGTTGAAACTGATTTGAACACTAAGAATATATATCTTAAAAGAAAGTTTGGCAAAGAACACATCTGAATTTGAAACATTGAAAGAAGATCATGAAGAACTTCATAAATACAATACTATTGTGAAAGGTGAATTAACTTAGTGCAAGCAACAACTCGAGAAGATTTATTCTAGTAGAGAAAAGCTTGATGATTCAATGTCAATACAAAGATCTACTTATGATAAGACTAATCTTGATTATCTATTTAACATGTCTACAAAGAAACCTAAGATTATATTAGATCCAAAAGAAAAAGATATTTGATGATAAGATTGAATTTGAATCTATTCAATCTTCCGATAAACCTAAAGAAGTTGGACAAGACAAGGAAGTTGAAATATTGAATGAACCAAAGCAAGTGGAATCTCCTAAGGAAACCAGGTATGAATTTAGAGGTAAGTGTTTTTCATGTAATGAAATAGGTCATATGAAAAGAGATTATAAAAATAAGTCATTTAATCATGTTAAGGACTTTTATTGTCATAATTGTCATGGTATGGGTCATAATGCTATTAGTTGTAGGAAACCTAACTTTGATAATGATAGAAGGAATAGTAGAATGTATAGAAATACTAACCTTGTAGATAGAAGAAGATCTAATGAAAGGACATCGAGAGAAGTAAGATCTTATGAAGACAAAAGATAGATTGTGTGTTATAAGTGTAACAACTTTGGACACATTGTAATGCCTACCCCTACTCGACTTTTCTAATTTTTTTTGACCAGATTCTTTTAAGCTTGTTCTATGATTATGTTTTATGATTATCAGTACTTGGTTACCAGATTAAATTAAATGTATTTCATATTCAGTTGATACGTGTGTTGAGTTACTTAGTTAATTCAATTATTTCATGCGTTTATGTTTACCCTTTTCAATTATGATATAAGTATGTTCAATTAGTGATTTCAATTATCTAATGATGGTTAGATAGATGAATTATTTATATGTGTTTTCTATGGATACTTACTGGTTACTTTCATGTGTATGGCGTGCATGTATGTTTTCTTTATGTTTGACATTTCTGATGTGGTTGAGGAAGGGAGTCGTAGTCACCTACTAGTCTGGATCTACATGATGAGCCACTTTTTTCCATTGCCTATTTAGTTTAGAATATTATGTTTGTACATGAATAGATTTCATGCAGATTGTAGATACTAGGTATTGACTTCTTTGAATTTCCAGGATGAGAGTACCCTATCTCAATATTTCAATGGTATAAGTGGGGAGATAACTTTTGAGTCCAAATCCTAAACCCTAAGCCAATTGTCCTAGAAAGTAGGACAAGTATCTGAGTTAGTTTCACCTTTTTGAATTCGTCAAGTGATTACACTAATTAATAAGTGGAGGAAAAGAAAATATAAAAGAATATTTTAATTAAAAAGTTCTTTAAATGTATTTAAAAGATTTCATTAATGTTCTAATTTAGGCATATTTATATTTATTTAATTTGATAATACTTTATTCAAGAGTTTTATTTTTAACAAACTCTAAATAATATTATTAGTTAAATTAATAAATATTATATTAAAAATGTTGCATGATTTAATAAGGGAGAGAAAGCTTTAATTTAATAAAGTTTATTTTAATTAAATTGCATAAAGCGTGTGCATGAAAATTAAAATATAGTAATTAAAGACAAAGTTTTCGCATGATTGCATGATCAAAGCATTGATTTGGGGGTAAAACTCTTTATTAAGGATATTAGAGCTCATTTCTAGACAAACAAGTTTGAAGGAGCCAATTTCTTGAAAGAGGGTTTTTGAAGGAAAATGAAGATTCTTACATGTTTGTGTGTTTGTTGTTTTAGCATAAGATCTAGGTAGGATCTTGTGGGTTTGTGTAGTAGTTTTTTGTTCTTCAAAATCCTATCTTCTTCATGTTTGTTGTGTTTTTGTTTTCAAAAATTCCCTGGGTTTAAACTCTTGTTTGAGAAAATTAATTTCCATTATAGAATCGTCTGTGATTTAATTTAAAAAAATCCTTTAGTAAATATTAAAATTTAGAGTTTTCAATTATGAAATTCACTTTTGTATGTGCTTTATGTGACGTGTAATTTATTAGTGTTGGGGTTTTATGGTTTGTCTTAGCTTTGGCTAGTCAGGATGTTTACCAGAAGCTTGGAGATTTGTTCTATGATGTCATGATGATGTTTTTATATGATCTTTTATAATTAAGCATGGTAATGTGTCCTGTATGCTCTATGAGGTGTTTTGATCTATTGATTGTTATTTATTTTTAGTGTTGTTGTGTGAAACTAAGGTGAATGGTGTGACCCATTTGATATAACTTTTGAGTCTTCAATTAGTTATTTTTGGATTGCTTTCCAGTCACTTTTATAGGACTAAGGTGTTTGTATGATTTTTTCTTGGTGATGTCATGTTATGATGTGGATTGGTTTATGTATACTTGATTTTGGGATTAGTCTTGTTAAGATGATCATTTTGGTGGAATTTGTGATTATGATCGATGATTTTCAGTACTTTTTAGTTTCTTGTTTAAGAACTGATGTATCATATGTGGTCTTTTCTGATCTTTTGATTTTAATGAGCTTGGGGTAGGTTATCTATATGTAATATCGGGAAGTGGCTTGCAATGGAGGCTAGGGCTCAAAGTGGCTGCCAAGGTAACCCATTGTAAGTTGTTTAATAAGTGAAAACACTATAGTAAATGAGAATTAAATGAACCTAATAAGAGTTTTTGTATGTTCTCACCCATGCCTCAGGTGCTAATATAGACTAGGATGGGAGTAGAGAGAATGCTTGGTTGTGACCATGCATCATTAGTATGCCTTGTTGGTACAAAATGATACTAGTGCCGCATAGAGTCATTAGGGGGCCGGGGTCAAGTTAGATTGCCAGAGTAAAGTTCTAGCATTGATTTGTGTAATGACACTTGCTTGCTTACATAGTAGATTTCCTACATTCTGTGTTTGCCTCTGGGTCTAGATGTTGATTTATCTTGGAACCTTTGAGTTAGATTACTTTTAGGGTTTCCTTGACTTAGATATTACTTTTGATTTTGGGATTGATACCATATTTGGTACTTGAGGCTATCTCCTCAAGGTGGTGGGAGTGGGTCATTTAGGCTCCACAAGGTCGGGTGGTAGTGCCTTTTCTTATACCATTGAGATCCAATCGTCAGATACCATTGCTAGATGTGTTTGTGTAGATGTTCCTTTCTATCTGTTCTTGTATTTCTATGATGGATGGTCGTACTATTTTATTGTATTTGATTTCATAAGATCTTAAGAGATAATGTAATTTATTTCATGATGTATATTATTTCAGCCTTTCATACCCTATGACCTATACAATGGATGATTGTGCATTATATTTATCGCCAAGTGGCATCATATATAATTGTATATTACTTAAATTGTTTCATACTGGTATATTATTATTTTATGTGGATTTATTATATATTAGATTTATTATTAATTAAACTTAAATGTGATTCAACATCATGAGACCCTTAAGAATTGTAATCTATTTTATGGTATGTGTTTATGTGAATTTTAATTGCTTCCAATATGTTATAACTATTATTGTTAAGTTATTATCTTTGACTTAAATTTTTTTTTTTTTTTTCGAAAAACTTAGTAAAACTTTAGGTTAACCTATTTTGGGTCATATGGTGGGGCGTTAGACACATTTCTCAGAATTGTCATACACTTGATCATCAACATAATCCTAGAAGCAAAACACTAGTATGTTAGTTATGTGACAACTTCAAAGATACAAAAAAGTAATGTAGAATGGACAAAAAATTCAAAGATAGAAGGAACAATGGAAGAGACTTTGGAAACAAAAAGAATAATGGAAGAAATGTTGGAAATGATAGAAGGAACCATGAGAGGAACTCTGAAACTAACACAATGAGGAACAAAGAAATGTAGTCATTGAACTTCGAGAAGAACTCAATGAGGCATTTGTAAAAGGATTAGACATCTCAAAAGAAAAGCTAGAAGATGATGAGACAAGAAGATCAAAGTTAGTTATAGAGTTTGATTCAATTAAGTTGAATTAAGCTTGTTCACAACACGAGAATTTGAAAACTTTATCTAGTGATCGAACTAGAGGTAGCAAAGTTGGGAAAAGGTGTATCGAGTTAAGTTTAGATGGTATCTAAGCTCACTTGTAATTTGGAGCTTATTTAAACTACTTACAAATGAATTAACAATTATTATTATTACTGAGTAAGTCAATTCTATAGCAAAAGATAAAAACTATATTTTTACTAAGGATTTCATGGGTCAAAGTTTTGTCAAGCATTGTCATGATGGAAGGAAGCTATGGTAAACCTTGGGTAGCATCTAAAGATTGGATAGAATATCTTGAGTAGATATTTGATTTAAAATATAATTGATAGCTTTTTCATGTTTGTAAAGTATGAATTAATGCAAGTTCAAGTTGAAGGAATAAAATGGATTACAAAATTGATTACCACTTCATTGCCATCGCATAAGAAGCATAGAGCACTCCGAAGCGACTTGACAAGGTGATTTCGAAGCAAACCATACTTTCAAAAAAGTTATTTTATCATCTTTTCGTAGAATTTATTTGATAAAAGTTCATATTTGATAGAATCATGGATATGTCAATAGTTCACAATGTTGAGAATGAGGAGAGACCAAAATTGAAGATTGTTTCTATGAGACCCATAGAAGGAAACCCTAACTCAACATTATCCATTGCTCTAAACAATGTTTTATATTTGGAAGATATAGGAAGTTATCTTTACATTAAGTTTGAATCTATTGGGAGTTATTATATGAGTTAGGATATCGAATTAGTCTTTAGTCATGATATGACTGTGAAACCCAGATTTGAACACTTAAAGGAACTAAACCTATTCAAATATCATTTCTACCAAGAATTGGACACAGATCATACTAAGTAGAATACATGATGGAAAAATATGGATAGAAGATAATATAGTTGAGAAATTGGTTAAGAAGAAAGTTGAGAGCTACACCAAAGAAGTTTATAATGGAAAGGCCATGGTGATTAGCACCATTAAAAAACATGATGGAAAATCCATGAGTAGAATCATTGCCTACTCTATATGTGCAAGTTCAGAGATTGATGAATTGTTAGCCAGATTCATCTATGCATCCTATAAGATATGTGTTGAGAAGGAACAAGTTAATCTTAGTGAAATTATAAGAATGCAACTTCTTGAGAACCTAGAGAAGATCAAAAGGACTAAGAATGGTGTATTTAGATTTTAGTCACTTATCAATTATTTATTTTTTCATGTACATAAAAGATTTCCATATTTTTTAGTCACAGATATTATGAGTAGTGAGAGGTGTACAATGGAGAAAATCATAGATGTATGTAGAAGACATCCAAAAAATAAAATATTGGATAGTGGAAACCTGATAATGAAAACATTTCAAAATGAAATGAGGAAAAGATTCAGAATTGCACCTACAATTGTAGATAGGTTTAAAGAAGATATTTGTGTTATGGTTGATACAAATTTTACTTATATTCAAGCAGTAGAACCTCAAGAAATATTTCTTGATCCCTTAGGTTATGAATTGAGTGATGAAATAATAGTTGGATACATTAATTTATTACTGAAATCAGAGAAGGACCAAGATGAATATACATTTGGAACTTTTGATGAGATTACCCAATCAACTCATTAGGCATCCTTGGAGAAGGCATCTCACAAGAAGATTGAAACTATAATGAAGAAATCCTTATAAGAGGCTGGTATGATTGATTGTGAGTCACAAGCAATTAGGAAAACTATGAAGCAAGGTATACTAAATGTGCAACTTTTATCAGTGTTTATTGTAGAGACATCTTTGGAACAAAGCATTCCTTATGCAATAGTATCAGATGTTTAGACAAGTAAGCCAAAGAGAAAATTAGAGATATTAGTGGAAGCTATGGCTACCAAGACAAAAATGGTCAAAAAACAAGCCACTAGTGCAGGAAAGAGACAAAAGACATTGTTGACAATTATTGAGTCTAGTGAAGAAGAAGAAGAAGAAGAAGAAGAAGTCAAATACACAAAGAAGGTAAAAACTTATAAGTAGTTAGTAGGAAAGTCTTGGCAACCTTGGAAGCTGAAGATAGAGAAGATAAACTCAACTATTTCCAATGAAGGCAACTTTGTGCACATGAAAAAATTCTATGATTTGTATAACAACTTTGAGAAAGATTAGATTGATATCTATATTGTGAGATACATTATAGCTAATAATCTAAAACTGAAGGATATTGAAGGCCCAATAAACCAAAAGGTCTATGACAGACTCATAGAAAAGAAGGCACTAGCTAGAGAAGAAGACATAGAAGTTCAAAGTCTATGTTAAGAATAATATGCAAGATTGATGACGAAGAAGAAATCAAGAGATTGTTAAAAAATCTAGTAGCTTACTTGATAAATAAGGTGAGACCATTTATATTTATGGTGGGTGAGAAGGACAAGATAAAAAGTGAAACAACAATAGCTATAAGTCAGATGTTGACAGAGTCCAAGGCAACATCTTCACCAACACCCAGAACCTCGGAAGTATCAATGAGTAGTGACACAATGCAAATAGGTTAGACTAATGTTACCATTAACAATGATGATACTAACCCATTTGAAGATTCCAAACATAATGAACCTCACACTGAGGATATTGAAAAACAATTGAGACAAATTGAAGAGGAGAAAAGGTTATTAGAGGAAGAGAAAAGGAAAATAGAAGAGGCCAAGAAGAAATTTCTTGAAGATGAGATGAAAAGAAAAGTAGAGGAAGAAAAGAAAAGATTACTTGAAGAAGAAATGAAAAATAAAATAGAGAAAGACACGAAGAAAAGATTGGAAGAGGAAGAGAACAGAGAAAAAGAAAGAAATGAAAGAGAAAAGAAAGAGGAAGAAGAAAGAAGAGTCAAAGAGACAACTGAGAAGAAGCAAAGGGAAGATGACACTAAACCTTCTAGTTTATCTACTCCACTTTCACTTGCTAGCCTGGAAATTGATGATGATGATAAAACTAACTTGATCTTAGCTTTATCAAAGCTTATTTAGAAGAACAAGAGAGTGAAGAGCCTACAGAGAACCTTGATGGAGGTTATTGATGCTATAGTGGAAGATTAGAAAAATGCTACAGGAAGTAACATTGTTGAAAGTGAGACAAGAAGTTAATGTCATATTTTGTGTGTGTTTTAAATTTTAATGTTTTCAATAAAATCCTATGATGTGGTGGCATAAATGGAATAGTGATTATATAAGCTCTCCAATTATAGCCACTTGGGACAATGTATGTTTGTTTTCAGTTATGTTAGTTTTCTTTAAGTCATAGTTTAGAGTGTTCAATAATTTAAAATCCAATCAAATACTGGAAAGTGACAGAAGTTGGCAGCAGTTTTGGGAATATTCATAATTTGCAAAATGGCTCCTTGCTTTTGCGGATGTTTCATCTTCCTACTAGACAGAGAGGAAAATGGTTTTAAAAAGCCAATTTTTTAATGTATGAAAGGAGGGGAGAGAATACGGAAGGGAATATAAAGTTTCATGTTTTTGTTGATTTTCTACATTTTTTCAGCGCGAAGTGTGATTTTTACTTTTCCTTTCCAATTTTGAAAGTTGATATTCTGTATACTCACAAGTGTTCTAATGTTTGCAAACCGTATGCAATTCGTTTATCTTGAATTCATTCAAAACTGTAGGATTTTTGAATTCCATTATAGAGGAATCAACTTGTGATATTGTAAACGTGGTTTTGAGAGTCATTTTTGCTGATGGAGATTTATTAAACTCTCTGTGACTGGTTCTAAGATCACAGAAGAGTATGTACATAATACTTGTTTTCTTTTTGTTATTTTCTATTACCTTTGTTAGTGAGACATGCAGCTATGCAGAATCTAGATTTTAGATCATTGAATGTGCTCATCTATTCATCGACATGTTTAATCACATGATTGTTATGAGATAATTTATGGTTGATCAAAAATTAGTTTGGAACCATCTAATTTTATTTTTGAAAGGAACCGAGTTGCCCTTGTATTTCAATTCCAATGTAGACAAATATGATCGGTCTTTATTAAGCCAAGTTCTAAAATTCGCACATGAAGAAAAGGTGGTGTGAATTTAAATATAGTTTAGAGTTGATGGGAAAACAACTTGTATTGTTTTGGTATTCAGTTTTTTCATTGGGCAGTGGTGATTTTTGTCCATGTATTTCAAATACATTGCAGAAGATTTGGGTCAGATTTCATTCAGTTTGGTGCAAAAAAATGTTGCGATAGGAGGTTAAGAAAGTTCCTGTCGCATTCCAGTTTTCACTGGGTATTGGAAAAAAATCATTTTGTTAATAGTCTATAGGAGTTTTTAATCATCCATGAAGTTCATCTCACAAGTTCTTATTTTAAATATGTATGTAGAGAACCAGTTAGTCAAGTGTCGAGTTTGGTTTTAGTTTGATCCTAGAGGGTGTATGTGCCCCTTGAAGCAACTTAGTCAAGTGATTGATTTCCTCCTAAGTTTTCCAAGGTGAGGCTCTACATCATTTTTGGTATCAGAGCTCAGCAAAAGTTTTGGGAAAAAGTGGTTGTGTGTGTTTGTACATAGTTATAACAGGTTGAGAGAAGAACTTGAGACGAAGTCCAAGAGACTAGGAAAAAAGAAAAGATCCTAGGTGAGGCACAATGGAGCAAGGGAATGCAACTTTAATAGTGGGGTTATATCTTTTTAGAAGGTATCAACAGAGAAAGGATTCACAATCGAGGAGAGAGAAAAAGAATAAAAGAAAAGAAGAAATGAGAAAAAAAAGAGAAGAGATGAGCAAGATACAAGAGGAGATAGAAAGTTTGAGAAGGAAACTTGAAGAGAATGAAGCTAAGTTGGAAGAAAATAAAATGCAGAAAGAGGAAGTGATTGAAGTTTTGGTGGAGGCTAATGAAATTGTAGAGAAGGCAACCATAAAGAGTGCAGATGTATGTGAAGTTGGGATAGAAATCTCAACAATGACAGATGTAAGTTGTCCTTTGGAAGGGGAAGATCATGAAGAGCAGAAAGAAGATAAACTGCACCAAGAAGAAGTGCAGCAACTGTTGATGGGAGGAGTAAAGAGGAAAGTCCTATGGGATTTGAGAGTGAAAATTTGTAGTTGGAACAATAACGTGTCCTTTAAAAATAGAGAAGAGTACAATGCTAGAAGGTAATCCTATGGAAAAGATTTTGGAGGCAATTGATGAAGCCTTAAATACGCATGGTGAAGTGAAATGTCAAGAGGAATGACATGAAGATGGAGATAAAGAATGTGTAGCAACAAGTTCTGAAGGAGAATCTAATTTATGGGAAGAGTTTGAAGCCATCATGGAAGAATGGCAAAGGAATGGTGGTAGTATGGAGACTCAGAATGAAGAAGTTTCCAAGGAAGAGATATCTGATGGTGTTATGGAAAAAGAATATGAGGCTGAATCTATTTATTAGAAAGTAACAAATTCTAAATGTGCTTACGAGAAGGTAATAAATTTTGATTATGTTTATGACAGGGTTGAAGAAATGTAGATTGAGAAATCTGATTTGGTTCCAAGAGAAGAGACTATAGAATAGTTGGTTATGGGTTATGAAAGGGATCAAGTATTTGGGTATTCTCTATGTATGGAGACATGGTATGTTTGTGAGGATAAGAAAGAAGAATTTCATTGGCAAGTGTATTACATGCAGTTACAAATGTATGCAGTAGTAAAGTTGTTACTGGAAATGAATGATCAGCAACAAATAGTTTTCATGTTACGAAACAGAGACAAACCAAAGATTAAGATGAAGAAGGAAAGAAAACTCCAAGGGAGTCAAGCACAAGAAAATGCAAGATTGCAACTGGAAGATGAATATAAGCCTAAAGTAAAGATGAAGAAATATTTTTCTTTTCTAATATTTATTTTTGTAGGTATTTCTAAGAAGATTCCAAGGAGACAATATACTCGTAAAATGTAAGAACAAACCTACAAAAGAAGATATTTGGCTAGATGAGAAACAAATCAGCAAGCATGATTCATTACTAAAACATCTCACCTCAAGAGGACTCGAGATTCATTCTATAGGGGAGTATGCTGCAGTGGCAGATTAGAAAAATGCTATAGCAAGTAACATTATTGAAAGTGCGACAAGAAGTTAATGTCATATTTTTGTGTGTTTTAAATTTTAATGTTTTCAATAAAATCCTATGATGTGGTGGCATAAATGGAATAGCGATTATGTAAGCTCTCCAATTATACCCACTTGGGACAACATATGTTTGTTTTTAGTTATGTTAGTTTTCTTTAAGTCATTGTTTGGAGTGTTCAATAATTTAAAATCCAATCAAATACTAGAAAGTGACAGAAGTTGGCATCACTTTTGGGAATATTCATAATTTGCAAAATGGCTCCTTGCTTTTGCGGACATTTCATCTTCCTACTTGATAAAGAGGAAAGTGGTTTTAAAAAGCCAATTTTTTTATGTATGAAAGGAGGGGAGAGAATATGTAAGGGAATAGAAAGTTTCATGTTTTTGTTGATTTTCTACATTTTTTCAGTGTGAAGTGTGATTTTTACTTTTTCTTTCCAATTTTGAAAGTCAATATTTTGTATACTCACAAGTGTTCTAATGTTTGCAAACTATATGTAATTCGTTTATCTTGAATTCATTCAAAACTATAGGATTTTTGAATTCCATTATGGAGGAATCAACTTATGATATTGTAAACATGGTTTTGAGAGTCATTTTCGCTGATGGAGATTTATTAAATTCTCTGCGATCAGTTCCGAGATCCCAGAAGAGTATATACATAATACTTGTTTTCTTTTTGTTATTTTCTATTACCTCTGTTAGTGAGACATGCAACTGCGTGGAATCCAGATTTTAGATCGATGAATGTGCTCATCTATTCACAGGCATGTTTAATTGCATGATTGTTATGAGATAATTTATGGTTGATCAAAAATTAGTTTGGAACCATCCAGTTTTATTTTTCAAAGGAATCAAGTTGCCCTTGTATTTCGATTCCAATGTAGAGAAATTTGATTGGTCTTTATTAAGCCAAGATCTAAAATCCACGCATGAATAAAAGCTGGTGTAAATTTAAATATAGTTTAGAGTTGATGGGAAAACAACCTGTATTTGTTTTGGTATTTGATTTTTTCATTGGGAAATGGTGATTTTTGTCAATGTATTTCAAATACATTGCAGAAGATTCGGGTCAGATTTCATTAAGTTTGGTGCAGAAAAATGTTGCGACAAGAGGTTAAGAAAGTTCCCGTCGCATTCCAATTTTCACTGGGTATTGGAAAAAAATTAGTTTGTTAACAGTCTACAAGAGTTTTTAATCATCCATGAAGTTCATGTCACAAGTTCTCATTTTAAATATATATGCAAAGAACTAGTTAGTCAAGTGTTGAGTTTGGTTTTAGTTTGATCCTAGAGGGTGTATGTGCCCCTTGAAGAAACTCAGTTGAGTGATTGATTTCCTCCTGAGTTTTCCAAGGTGAGGCTCTGCATCAATTGACATATTACATAGTACTCTGGCAGTGCAGCACATAGAAGAAGATCCAAAATAGAGGACACAGGCAACACTAAAATCTTTTGATGAAGAATTCACAAATTTGTTAAATGTTGCAGAAACAAAGGCACAAATCTCACATGATGCTAACCTATTTAGCACCATTTCTCAAAATATTATGAATGATTTGATAAATCTTGATACTTGTATCAAGGAGCTTTGGAAGTGTCAATAGGATGGAAAGATATTGTATATTAAGTGTTATCTATCTCATAAGCTGACTAAGGATATTGACAATCAGATTAGAGGAAAGATGAGTGACATAGAAGCTCTATCTAGCCACTTACAACATCCTACTAGTAAAATTGATGATTTTGAAGGACAAGTGGCCAATATTCATAGTGATGTGAGGAAATTGAAACTTCAGAAGCAACAAATTTTGAAGAGAGTATCAGATTTTAGAGAGTCAATTTTTTTGAAAATAACTATTATTGAGAAACAATTGGAGGAATGTGTCAAGGCCAAGGACACTTATTCTAACTTTTCATACTCTGACCCTAATGCAGTTGAGATTGCATCATATACCTTATGTGCAATTCTCACCTTTTTTGAATTTGCCAAAGATACATGGAGAAAAGGTATGAGAAGTCTTAAGGCAAGTTTTGATGATTGCATGAAGATACTATCACTTTAAGGCAGATGTTTACATAGATTTTTATAGTAGATGGACAGTTTTTGGATAGTTTTTGATATTTTAACCTTTGTCACTGATGTCAATGGGGGAGAAGTACATAAGAAAATTGTAAATTAGGTAAAGAGGGGAAAATAATATTGTAAATTATGAAATCATATTGTAAGGGAGGGCATATGTAAGATGGAAAAATTGTAATAGATGTAATGTGAATGTGTTATTTATTTTAAGTTTTTGATACTCAGCCAATTTTCCCTATTTTGTTGCCATCAATGCCAAAGGGGGAGATTTTTGACAATTGGCTAATGAAGATATGTAATTTTTTTCATTTATGGAAACACATGGTGTACATGCTTATAGGAAAGCTCAGAAATAAAGATACTTAGTTTTTGGTACTAAAAAATTGTCTAAGTATGAATTTGGTATACAACAATGTATTATTTTGTATGTAACTTTTTGACGATGTCATATTATGACTAGAAAATTTAGATGGAGATTGTTTACATGTTGATGATGATGTGTATAACCTCAAAAGTTAGTACAATTTGTGCAAAAAATAGATATTCATGTTTTACTAGTCAAACAGGACATCAGAATTAAAGGAAAGGAACTATTTTGATTAAAAAATAATTACTTGACCAATTAGGGTCTACATCCTAGATGCTTACTCTAAATTGGAAAGGTGTATTATGGTCTTAGCTGACCTAGCAAAAATTTGTGTAAGTCATGGTATATATGCAAAGGACATCTTGCGATTAAATGAGTAGTTGTTGTGTTGAGTGATTGTATTCAAACTTTTGCGAAAGTGACATATGCAAAGTTTTGTAAATCTATTTTATGATTAGAGATCAAGATAAATATTAGAGATTAGTCAAGAAAGAAGTTATAGTACCTATATTCTAGAAGTCTAATAACTTGTTTAGGTAGTCATCTCTTCTTGTAATTGGAAGTGCATGTTTGGGCTCATCTTGCAACTACTATACTACAACTCCTAATAGGGTTGGAATCTCCTAATAGGGATTCAAAGTTTCCTAACAAGGACTCTCTATATTGAATTTTCTCATTAAATTCTAACAGGGTCCATCCTCTAATAAGGAACTTATATATCAGTATATTATCTAGTGGGTATCATCCCCACCGGGGTTTTCCCTTGGCCAGGGTTTCCCTAGTTAGCAAAATACAATGTTATGAATTATCTTTGTCCATGGTTACTATTACTATTCAACATTACTTTATTACTTTTTTATGTATGGTCCAAAGTAACAAATAATATCCAGTTGGTGAATAAAGTTTGTAGATTATTGATTCACCCCCTCCCACCCCCGCCCCCCTCGAGTAATTTCTATTTATAAAAATATGTACCTAGTCTTTCATCAAATTGATTACATACCAGGCTTAGTGTTGGAGGTCATCATTCTCCTCCCTATCTACCTCAACATTCATTATTGGGAAGTCGAACACTTTGTCCTTATTATAAGTGGGATCTAGGATATTAGGTGCATCCTTATTCCACACCTTGTTCAATATATGCAGCCCCAAAACCTTCTTAGAAAAAGTCAAAACCATTCTACAATAGTCATTAACATTAACTTCATAGTCATCCACACAATTATGCTAGTGGTCTTCAATAGAGGCATTAGGTATGAACTTCCATTGTGTGACATGTTTAAAGATTTGTATGTTGTAAAAGCATGATAATGCCATTGGATACTCCTCTGAGGGATATTTATCCCACTCAACATCATAGGAGACAATATCTCTCTTTCCCTTGACCTTGTCGGGTCTAATGCAAATGGGTCGTACCCATGTCTTTCAACATTTTATTTAGATCCTATCATAAGATAAACCTAGTTTCCTAGCTACCTCTAGTAGGACCAAGCTATAGGAAGGATAGAATGATAGTTTCTTTGGGTATAATGTTGTGCCAACCACCCAAATATAAGTGAAGGTATGAAACTAAACTAAGTATCCCCTAACTTGGGTCACTTTTTTCACTGCCTTGACTAATAGCCTCTTTGCATAATCTCCTTCTATAAATCTTATGAGAAAAAAGATGAAAGAATCATTGACTATTCTATATATGGGGATGTTCTCCCATATCTCCCTTTGTACCAACTATAGGTACACAATGTATGGCCATGCATTTGAATCTTATATGCTTCCCTTCTTGATGAGTACTATGTATTTGGCCCTAGTGGCAGGAAAGTATACTATGTATGATGTCATATAGAAGTAAGGGTTAGTTTTAACCAAAGCCAATTGTTTATCTAGTGAGTCATGAATGATAGCACCCCAATTACCATCCATATTTGTAGATGACTCATTTTAGGAAGACTCATTGCTCTTTTCAAAATCTCAATGCAGTAACTAATATATGAAATCATATGGTCCCTAGTTATAACAACTCTATTGGACTTGTTAGCTGGGGTCTGAGTAATCAAGTATTTCTTCTATAATATATCCTCTATTTCTTCTTGATGTTCCCTATACCACCTATTAGCAATCTCATAAGAGATCATGTAGTATTCATCTAAGATGGGTACATGAAATACTTTCTCAATCTTGTCTAGTCTAACACCCAAGAAAATTTCTTTAGTAATGCTCTTTACCACCTTCTCATTAGACACATAATACTAGGCTATGGTCACGACCAATTTACAATCCATTTTGAATTAATGTTGAGATAATTTGACCTTTCATGTGGTTTGTTGCAGATCACCAAGATCTCATTTTGGTCAATAAGGCCTAGTTTAGTATCTTAAATCTTTGAATAACTGTCCATGACCCTTGATTTCATGGGCATTCCTTTAAACTTGAAGGTTTCTAGAATGATTAGAGTAATTGAGAGAGGGGAGAATAGTTATCCTCATTTCCAGATGTACCAATTAAAAATTTAATAGCTTCAAACAACTTCTTCAAACTCTTAAAGCCACTGGGCCAATAAAGCAACTTAACCATAAATCAACATATTCATTTTTGGACTTAGTTCTCTGTTTAGTAAATGTTGACTAACAGAAATATAAAATAATAAGTAGCATAAAACATGAAAAAAACTTTCACACATGTATTAATCCAAGATTTAATGTTGAAACCCAATTTGGGAAAATCCACCAAGTAACATGCTACCACTTTTCACTCTTGTGAAGTGAGCTCAATTAAGAGCCAACCTTGTTAAAGGTTAAAAAAAATACTATTTCTTGTGATCCTATTAAAGGATTTAAATCACCCTATTAGGACTGACTAGGTTAGAGGTCTTTAGATAACTCCATTGTAATGTCACCTTGATTAGAGGATTTCACAAATGACTATTAGGTCAACCTTGATTAAATGATTTTATTGCAACAATGGTTCAAAAGTAACAACTAGGTTTGATCTAATAAAATACAACTCACTTTGAAAATAGAGATCTTAATTTGGCTCAATCCTGGTTGATTGACTAGACTTCATCACATTCTCCATATTTGGTCTTCTTGGAAACTCTTCAAGCAATCTCGTAATTACTAACTTCTCACTTCTCCTCTGTAACTCTATTCTTCACTTGATCATAATTCTCCATCCAACCAACAACATTAAATATCTAATATGCCTCCTTAAATAGGTAGCTTTTACTTTTTTCCACTTAAACATCACCGTAGATCTTAGGGTTTGATCAGATTCAATGAATTTATCCATCATTTTTTCCTTCTTCTTTCTTCCTTGAAACTTCTAGAAACTCTCATTGAATCCTTTCCTTGATCACTTAACAAACTTAATTTATGCATTAAATATGGTAGCTCATCAGTCCTTATCATTCATGCTTTTTGACCAATTCAAAAATTCAACTATGTTGGCCTCATGTCTAGATTCTTCTAAAAACTATTATTTGATGACACTCAGTCATCATTGTGTCCTTCAGATCGGTCATCACTGTATTTCTTAGTCTTTACTGGTTGTATCTTTCTTGACTTACACTAGTTTTCTCAGTCTTCACTATGCTCGATTGCTTCTTCATTCCACCATCTTGCTCAGTCATAACTATCACTTGGCTTGTACTATTTGCTTGACTATCTCTCAAGTTCCTTAATCTTCTATTTCAACTTCTTTAGTGACCATGTAAAACTGTCACTCAATTTTGCTTTTTTTTTTACTCAAATTCTTCTCTTCTCTTCTATACATCAACTCAATTATCTTCCATGTTTAGTATAATGATCAAAAAACACATTATCTTGTCAAAGACTAACTGATCAAGTTCCCATTTTAATTCCATCATACTTAACTCTTCTTTACTCAACAACTTCACTACTTCATCTAGTTATCTTGCCTTTCACAATCCTCTTCACCAATCAATAAATATGGCACCTACACTATTAGTAAATATCTTACCAATAAGTATTGACATCACTGATAAAATAAAAATTGTTCCAATTGTAATTTCGAACAATCTCCCACTTTGTCCATGGTAGCAACACCTTTAGTTATGACACATTGCAAAAATATTTCTCATGATTTGTCACTATCATCTCCCTCTATATTTTTTATCAAATCTTCATTAATATCCTTAGTTTCATTATGATTCTCATCCATTAGCTTTGATATGCTCCCTCTTTGATACCAATTATGATTCCTCATGCTAATTCCAATTGTAATGCAAATTACATTGATTCTTCCTCTTCTTGTAACTAAATGGTAACACAAAAAACATCTCCCTCTTTGATAATAATCTAAAAGACATGACCCTCTATAAACATCATGTATACAATCTCTTGCTTCACCATCATTTGTATTGATTGATTCATCCAACTTTTACTTGTATCCTTATCCACTCATTCTTCTACGCTTCTATTCACATAATTTTTGTACCTTTAGGAAGCTCCTAAGGCATGACCTTTTGCATCAATTGTAAGATATTTTGTTCATAATAATTGATGCAATGTTACATCTCTTCTCAGTTTGCTTCAGATAGGGGAATGACCCCTAACTTACCTCTTAAATACACATAAGAATCCTTAGGTAATTCTTAGTGAGAATATCAACTACATGTTCCTTTGTGTTTATATACTCTAGTTTGACTTCTTTATCTTCTACTATCTCTCTCAAGTAATGACACTTGATTGCATTGTGTTTTGTCTTTGTGCACATCAGAAGATTTTTAGATATGTTTAAAAAAATTGTGTTATCAGAATATATCACAGTAGGTTCAATAATATTTCTTTCATAACTTTCAAGAATTTCTTAATCCACACAATATTTAAATGATTAACCATTGTAGCAACATATTTAGCCTGTTCTTTAGATTGGGAAATACAATTTTGCTTCTTACTTGTCCATGAAATAAATCTTTTTCCTAGAAAGAAAGTGCTTCAACTTGTATTTTTTCTATCATCAACATTTCTGTAAACTTTTAGCTCAAACTTGTCATTCTTCTTGTACCATAAGCCATAGTCTTATGTACCTTTCAGATATCTCAACATCTTTTTCACATTCATAAGATGATTTTCCCTAGGATAGCCATAAAATCTTGCAACAATACCAACAACTAATGCAATGTTTGGTCTCCTATGAACAACATATTATAATTTCCCAATCATTGATCTATGTAATGTTTTATTTACTTCTACACAATTAGTGAATAGTTTTTTCCCAACTCAAGTGAGATGATATTTGTAGAGGGAATACTAATTAACACACCAAATATTTGAGTTCCTAAAAAACAATACAAAACTCTCTACTTAATATGAATTTTTACTATTATTAGGCATGGCTACCTTTTGAAAGATATTCTTTATGTTCACATTACGAGAGTGTTAGAGTGGGGTTGCCATTGTAGGAAAAGACCAATCTGTTAATGCTTGATACAACCACTCAACTTATAGTACACATGAGGTGGTTAAGTCCTTGTCATGAATCTTGAGGGGAGCACTGAAAAAAATTCTAACAATCTCCCCCTTAGCATTACCTAAGGGTCTAAAGATTTGAACTTGTGACCAAGCTCTGATAGAGTGAGGTTGTGATTGTACCAAAAGAACAATTTTTTAATGTTCGATACAAGCACTAAACTTATAGCACAGAGGAGGTGGATAAGCCCTTGTCACAAATCTTGAGGGGAGTGATGCACAAATTTATAACAGAGAGAATGTCTTCTCATGAGTATTTTTACCAGAAAACACTTAAAAGGTTATAAAACTCAATTCATCTATACGAAGAGAATGTGTAGTTTGAAAAACCATTCAAATTTAATAATAACAATCATCCACGTTATTATCTATTAAGATGAAATCCAACTATAAGTGTCACTTTCTTCCCTTAGTTTCTTCTTACTTAAAATATATATTTTTTTGTAATAAGTCAAGAGCACTTTCACATTTAATATATTCCCATAGTAAAATAAATCAAACTTTGAACAAACAATAGTATCTATCTGAAAAAGCTCTAACCATAAAATTAATAAAATTTAATAATCCTTATCACAATGTTCTTACTTAGAATTCAAAGGCACAGATACTAATAAAAAATAGTTTTGTTTCATATCTACTAAGAGTCAACCTTTTTCAAGTAGCCAAATATTACATATATATCCTTCTCAGGGCTGGATAAACCATGATCCAAAACTACCCCACTAGGAGTTAATAGCTTTTTGTTACTTAACTATGCTAACTACTAAAGTGTGATAAAGTAAAGAAAATAAAAATATGGTGATCATTGCCAACTAGATAGCTCCAAGTTTCATTAGGTACTAGGATTTCTTTGCAACAACAACAATTTTGGATGATTTCTAGTTCTCATATGTAGTAGTGAAGGTAGAGATAACTGACTGATGAGTCAAACCAAGATATGCAATTCTTTGTTTCCCAACCTCTTTATCTTTATGAAGTTTTCCAACCTTTGGTTCATGCATTTTTGTGTGTTTCTAATTAATTATTAGCATGGCTTCCATGTGGGCTATGTTGGAGAAATCTTGCTTTGTTGGCATTTTCTTTTCTTTCACCTCCAAGAAATTCTTCTGTAAGTCTCTGAAAATGTCTTCACTGGGAGAGATCAAATTGTTGAATTTCTTAGACCATTTCTTATGAAACCATTTTAGGTCACCTTGGATAATGCCATAAATGTCTTCAAGTCCACTAAGCAACTCTTTGATTTTGGAATTCTCTTGTGTAAGAGCTTCATTCCTCCATTGAATGCAATATTTGATCACATAGAAGGTTTTTTCAAACCTTCCACGGGCCGCTTTGCAAGGAGCTTCTGCAAACCATACTCTTGCACCTCATTCATCCATGAAACCTCTTTGACCTAGTTAGCCTTTTCTTGTTAGAGTTATTATGTTTTTTCTTATTAATTAGATCGTATTGATTTAATTATTAAGTCACTTATTATCTCTAGTTTACTTAAGCTAAACTTTGGGCATATAATAATTAATTCTTTTATTAATTATTATCATGAAACCTACACTTGACCTATTGGGGTTTTGATCTCCTTTTATAAGGATTGATCTCTTTATAATTACTAATAGATTTTTTATAATAGCAATTTCTATTTTTGCTCATCAAGAATGTCTCATCTATGTATATGGGAATACCAGTCTCCATAGCTTCTACTTCTCTCTTTATGTGATAAGTGTTTTCATGTAGATGGTTCTTGTGAGTTGTGGGGTTCATATTTCATCAACTTCAACATTTATTTCTTGTGAGAATCAATGTTTGACTATATCTTCCTGGTCATGTTAGTAGTTTCCTTTTGTGCTTCATTTAGGAGGCTTATCTTCTTAATTGACTCATCTTAGACGAACTAAATCCACTCTTCAAATGTTTTGGAAACTACCTTGCTCCTCTTTAAATTATCTAATAACTATTGATTAACCAGAGACTTAACATCAATGATAGTAGACATCTCATTAAGTGGCTTCAATTCTATATGTAAGATGGCATTGATGTATTGTACCATACTTTTCATTATTTCTTTCATATCTTGCTTATATTAAGTGTCCTTCCAGACTTGATCAACAATTTTCTTCATAGGGACTACAAATATTTTCATATCCATTTCCTTGCTTCCTTTTCCAAGGTCCACCTTTGATACTTGATAATCCTGAGTGGCTATCTCATCCTCGTCTTTGTCTTGAGATGGTTTGATGATCTTTTCCAATTAGTGCCCTGTATCTTCATCAAAATCAAGCCTAGATTCAGTCTTTTCTTTCTTGTCTTTGGATGGCTTAACCAAAAATTTACTTGCTAGGTCATCAATAGGAAGGGACAACGGTACTATGCTTTGCTTCTCGAATACTGAAGTCTCTAGCCATTTTGGTGCTATGGGATTCTCTTCTGATGGTACAAAAGTATTGGTGAAGGAAATGGAATCCATGGGGATACTTCCATATTTAGTTGAGATTTGTTGACTTTATTCCATTCTTGTGATGTTATTACAAGGGCTTTTCTCTATTTCAGGTTTAGCTTTAGGGGAATCCAATTCTCTTAGCGCTTCTTGTCCTCCTTTGGGTTGTGTCCTCTCTATTCCTTTTTTTCTCTTGAATGAGTTACTCTTTTGATAGATTCTTCTTTAGGTTGAAGTTGAACCTTGGCTATTGTTGATTCAACTTCAATTTTTTATTTACCTACAATAGAATCATTTACACCATGGTCTAAGGAAATAATTAATCTTTGAGGAGACTTCTTTTCTTTATAGTATGAATGTTTCTTTAATGACTTGATGAAAGTTTCTTGATCTTTCTTTTTCTTAAGCCATTCCTTTGTTCTTCTAAGCACATCCATAGTTTAGGAATATAGGTCATCCTCCTGTTTCTTTCTCTATTCTAATTTAGGAATTGGGAAACATTTAGTTTGTTAAATGTACCATAGATTTGCCACTTCTTCTTTCTCATCTTCCTTTACTCCACTAGTGTCTAGGTCGATCTTGAAGGTTTTTACTTGATCCAAGCCATCCTTGACTACAACCTTTTTTTAATCTCTAATTCACTAGAGTAGTTGGACCAATAATCCTCTAAATGAGGGATATACCTAAAAGTGGATATAACCTTAAGATTCTCTTTAGTAAACCTTGGATAGTCAAAACCTTTCTTGGAGACATAAGGTTTAAGATAGAGGTTAAACATCTCCTCCTTTACTATCACAATATGCATGAGGTTCAAGCATCTGTAATGACCAAATTCTATAGGAAAAAGTATCATAGGCATTCTCTTAGTTCTTTCAACTAATTTTTCAATAATGACCAGTTGTCTGCATTTATCTAATTAAACAACATTGTCTAAGAAATAACATGGCAACCTAAGAGGCTTACCATCAAAGGCACCAACTCTGAGATAGGTGAACCTAAGAAACTAGATGTAACAAAAACCATAGGTTTCAACCTCTTGCATGGATTCTTCTTAAAGTCTGCAATTCTCACTTCCCTTGAGTTCAAATACCAACCTTCCCAAAACCACATCATTGATCATCCTAAATTTTTGTGAGGGATTTCTGGCCTACAAACATTTATAGTATTGATATATCATCATATCTTCTATCCATGGTTCATGAGGAAGACCTTCCCGCTCCTTTGAAACAACCAAAATTTAAATAAGGAAAGATGGCATGAAGAAATGAACGAAGTTAGATAAATCTAGAAGCCCTTGATGTAATCCTTTTGCTATTAAATTAGCTTAGTCAACAATTTTTTTTCCTCCTACAATTTTATAGATGAAGAAATACATCTATTCCTCCTAGTGAAAAGCATGCTTGTTCCCTTTCACCTTATTCAAGAGGAAGACTATATCGGTGATTTCCTTAATAAAATGCTCAATAGTTAGAGGTTTGGGAAACCTTGACCCTTCCATTACTGGCTTTAAATGCTAACTTTGTGCTATGAAAAAGTTGTAATATTTCTTTTTTTTTTCATACAGCCATGCTTCTTCTTCAAAAGTTCAAGGCTCATAAGGTATTTTTCAAGGCTAACATAATAGTCACTTTGTTAATTCTTGCTAAAAATTTACCTGAAACCTTCTTTATACACCTACTCTAAGGGTCATAGTGATTCACACATCCTATTATTAACTCAAGGCATTCCATCACATGAGGACAAGGTACAACCTCTAATCATCCACTACTATTCAATTTTTGAGCTATGGTTCCATTTTGGGCATTTATGGTTCTTTCTACTAGCTCCATTAAATTTATATTTACTAAAAATTATCTCAAATTTTAGGGAGGGAGCTCAACAAATAGGATTTCTTGAGTTTTGAGAGTTTTATGTGAAATAGGGTCATGTTTATTTAAAAATGAAAAATGACCCTCTAAATACAACTGCCTAAAATTCTTAAAGAGAAAATAGAAGATGTAAAAGAACAAGGAAGGTTGCTTTGTACTCACTAGTTTCACATGCCAAATTACTCCTACAAAATCCTTATAACCACTTGTCACTCTCGACTCTAGAATAGAAAGTTTAGGATACATGGCCAAAAACTGAGTACTTAATGTGAAAATTTTGAGAAAGATCATAAACAAATATGGGAATGTGAAATTATAAATACACCCTTGCGAGGATTTATTTGACAGTATATTTTAGTCTTTTCAGTTAATTGGTCCTATCAAATCAGCACATGATCTCACACTTGAATGAACATGTCTTTCAACTATCGTTGTTATTATGCTTTCAACATTCGATTTTGGCATTGTGTATAGTTTTTGAAACTCCATTCTTGAATGATTTTTGAGAAAATTCATACAGAGAAAATGAGGCAACAATATGTCAGAAAATTGAATGTTGAAGTTGAACTTTAAGTTTAAAGTATCAAGTTCAACTTCAACTTTCACTCACACTACAACATTTGGGGTCAAATTGCAACGACGATGTAATTTGTGGTGATTTTCATATTTTTTTTGCTATTGTCCTTGACACTATTGCAATAATGATCTTGGTGTCATAATCGTGATGCCAATGTGAGTATAAAATAAAAAAATTAAAACATGACATAAATTATTCCCCATTTTTTTTGATTGTGGAGAGCTACACATGAAAGAGGATGGAGAGCTCCAAATGAGGGTGAAGAGCTCTAAATGTTGCCATGCCCTTGTGATCAATGTAGTTTTTTGCTGTGATCTCTGCATTTTGTTGTCATGCCCTTGCTTTATGATTTTGTTGCTATGATCTCTGCAATTTTTTATCGTTCCCTTGCTTTGTGATTTCCTTGTCATGCCCTTGTGATCTTTTGATTTTGTTGTCATGCCCTTTTTCTTTTATTTTTTTTCCATATCATGCCCTTGTGATCTTTGTGCCCTTGCTCTACAATTCATTGCCATGTCGTACCCTTGCTCTAGAATTTTGTTACCATGCCCTTGCTCTCCAATTTTCTTCAAGGGCTATGTAAATGTTCATTTCTTTTCTTTCTAAATAGGCATCTCTTTATATTTCCTTCTAAACATGTATATCTTAGAGATATTTTTCAACATTCTTATTACATGTTAGCACAATAGAAAAATTGATCTAGATACATACATATTCTAGAATCCAAACAAAAAAAAAACTCACTCAATCCATGCTAAGTGACTTACCTCAAGATCCTACACAAAAATAATGCAGACAAGGAAAAACCAAGAAAAATGGGCAGAGTTTACAAGAAATTTTACAAAAACATTTCATAGAAAATATTTTTAGAAAGAAACTAGCCATAACCCAATTAAATGGGTTTTCTATTGATTAGTTCGGTTGATTATGAATTCCTATAGTATCATCATTAGATTAGGTACAATAAAATAAACAATCAGTTGTTCCTAGTTAGTAGT
Source organism: Cupressus sempervirens (assembly GCA_028749045.1). Taxonomy (NCBI): domain Eukaryota; kingdom Viridiplantae; phylum Streptophyta; class Pinopsida; order Cupressales; family Cupressaceae; genus Cupressus; species Cupressus sempervirens. Next base: position 261,142,901 of record CM053786.1, on the reverse strand, counting down.
ATCAAATACAGTTCTCCGAGGTGATAAAATTGCATACATAGATGCATCACTTGCATGCCAAGCATGAAGCACATTCCCCAATTTATAATGAATGGTTGGATATAAAGGATCCATACATGAGCACAATAATGGAATCCAAGGATGTAACCATACATGTATTGGCACACTCTCCCTATGAGGATCCCAAGTATCTACTGCTGCTATTAATTTGTGCATCGCTACATGATCCAGGATGTTATGAAATATTGAAACCTATAGTAACTTAGTCCATGTCTCTATAAAATGTAGCATAGGTTCAGGGTCCTGTTGGGCGTTCATTTTGCATGAGGTCAACAGCAGGAATCTGTAGTGTAATTCCTCTCTTGAAAATAAAATCTTTTTAAGGATCCACTCCAAGGTTCAGTGTTTGTCTTGCGACATACCAAAATCCGTTCAGTAGAAGATAAATGTGAATGTTCATGAGGAGGCCTTTGCTGGTTCCAAAAAATCTTTTACCTTGGAATCAATTAAAATCTATTCGTTGTCTCAAAATATCACACCAAAAGAAGAAATGTTTTTGTATTTTCTGTTTTTCAATGAATGCAACTCTAACAATGCAACTACTATGAGGTCCTATTCTAACAGGGGGGTTAGCAAAGAAAAATAACATGAAATCAAATAACTTGAAAGTGAAATTCCTAAACAGACATAAGCTATAGAACACAACATGCTACGAGTTAAACCTTTGAAGAAATCGGTAGGAAACCAATGAAAATAAGAGCAGCACTTCCTAGAATCCACTGATGCAATTGTCGGTGAGAATCTGTAACAAATCGAATGATATTTCAATCTTCATCAAATCACAAGGCCACAAAAAGTGCGCTCATGTGAGACAAAAAGCTATGTAGACACAATTGGGTGATCTCTTCTCAAGCTCGTTATGTCAACATAATTCATATATCTGTAGCAAACACCAGAACTAAAAGATTGCACAACCAAAAACAACACAATAAACCTTTGGCTCAATCACAATCTCATGAATAAAATCCATAAAACAATGACACATCCAGGAAAGAATAACTACACTCTGAATGCTAGCACCAAAAGCATAATTTTATTGCATAATAACGGCGGCCCTTTCTACATTTTTTAATGGGGTATTTATAAGAAATCGTCTCCTCAATTTGTGTTGAGAGTGAGAGATATCTTGATGCAATAAAATGCTTTAAAAAAAAAAAAAAAAAAAACAAACTAAATATATACAAACTGGTAATCTAACTGGTGCTTAGAGGGACTCCATCCATATTTTATTCATTAATTGGATGCATCAGCCCTTTACATGTCAAAAAAAATGAAAGCATGAGAGAGAAAGTAGGAGGAAGCCATCAGTCGAAGTAGAAGTGCATGGAGACACCCAAAAAAAGAAGCTGGCCCTTCACTTGATGTGTGTCGGAGTTAACTTGCCATCAAAATGTGTTTCCAATGCATGGAAAGTTCTATTTTTGAAACTGGCAATCAACTATCAGCACACCTCTGAATTGCGGAGCTACGTGAAAATGCGGAGCTGCAGACCTTGACTGAGTCAAAAACCTCAAAATTTTCTAAGTGTCAAAATTGAAATTTTGGCATCTGGGTTTTGTTCATCTTCATCCTAAAGATATGTTTGGATATTTGCCCTTGAATTTCTCTATAATCTGAATAATCTTAGCAGCATCGAGAAGATCCAAAGCCTCATACTTATCTTTAACCTTCTGTCTATAGTTGTCCACCTCAATTCGAGTTTTTGCAAAATCCCCAAGTTTGGTATCCAACTCTAACAATACTTCTTCTGTCCTGAAGGCTTGTCTAATGTCTTCATCACTGGATGCTTCCTCTAATGTCTTTCTAAAGTTTTATACAACTAACTCAACTGGTAAAAGCTTCTCTTGTTCTTCACCTTCAAAAATATCCAAGCATGCATCACTATATAACTTTTCTGCTTCCAAAATTTTCTCTCGAGCTTGGTCCTTGAGCCTATGTATCTCATCATGCAATGTTTCCATCACTTTATTTCCTTCTACAATCTTTTCTATCCAATCATCTATCATGTCTAGCTCTTTGCCAGTATATACATCAATCAAAATGTGGTACCTTTATCCTTTAATGGCCTATAGAATTTGCAAATCCTTGCTCCAAACCCGTACCTCATCCATAATGCTGAAGTCCTACCTCAAAATTGCCACAATCTTATGAACATTGTCTTGTGTAGCATGCAATAATTTTAGACTTCCTGTAATTATATTGATACCCCTATCCTCAAGGTTGTCTCACCAATCCTGACAAGCTCTCAAAAATGGATTGAGCCGTACACCTTCCCCTTCTTTAAGTATGGTAGTCAAAGTCTCCTCGGGGCGTTCAAAATCAAGAGGACCAATAACTTCAGCTAGATATCCTTTCAAGATCTCAACTTCCCTTCGAAGTGGTCTGATTTCAATCTCATCATGTTCCATGTGGTTAAGAACCTCTTTGACTCCCATAGTCATCATTTGTCGAGAAGTATCCTGTGTAGGTTTCCCTAATGTGATATCCTTTACTTCATAGTCCGTAAGGCTGACAGCTTCTTCATCTATACCTTTTAGGGGATGAACCACTTGTGCAAATAAGTCTTGATTCTGAGTAGTGGTAATGAATGCAAAGGGTGTTGCATCCTATAATGGAGAGTCAAGCTTGCTCAAAATCTCTACAATGTCACAGATATCATCCTCTGAAGCAAGGAATTAATGCTTAGCACTTTTCATTATTTCTTTCTGAAACCATCTCGGGATATGTCTTTCTGTAACCTTGGCTCTAGATGATGAGGGGATGTGTTCAACTATCTCCTTCCCTTTGCCGCTCTTACCCGAAGTCTCCTGTTGTAAGGGTTCTTCTTCTGTAGTCTCAGTTTTCGTAGATCCTGTAGTTTGATCCTCAATTTCTTGGGAAGGCTGTTGTATACATTTTGTTACCTGTGCCTCTTTTGATGGCTCATCAGTAACCCTTGGTTCTGGTTCTTCTTGTAATGATGATTCCTTTTGAACATTTTCCTCTGAACTCAGCGATGGAGGTGTCACTAAAACCTTATCTACCATCATAGACTGAGGTGAAGATGGGGGCGTTGGATGAGGACCTTGTGTCTCAGGTGGCATCTATGTCCAATCTTGCTATTGACATTCACTTGTAGGAGTATCTCTAATCTTATCTCCAACCAATTTTGTACCTACTGGCATGAAATCAAAATCTGGAATGGAGAGAATATCATCACCTAGCTCTCCTTGCTCATTCACCCATCATTGTACTTTGTCTTTCGATGAAGATAGCTCTACTGTTTTAGCTTGGGTGGGTGGTGGGGTATTTGTAACATTCTTCTTTCTTTCCAATTTTGTAGCTTTGGCAAGTCGGGTTCTCCCTTGTAGAGGCACTTTCTCTTCCTCCCCATCTGACTCTATTTCATCCTCATCTGATTCTTCCTTGGGAATGGTTTCAGGAATAGATGGATTAGGCACTAATCTTTTATGAACTCTTTGCCTCTTGTTCATTCTAACCTTGACCCTCCTTTTCTTCTATGGAACCATAGAAGAAGCGAGCTCTTGATGCATCAGAGGAATGGATGTCTGTGGAATCTCTCCCTCCTCTTGCTAGCTTGACAAAATAGGAGGTAATGGAAAATCAACCTGGATATGAGAAATCCTAGAGTCTTGGGGGTCCTAGGGAGTAGATTCATGTTGCTGCAAAGGGGCCTGTTCTTCAACATGCTCTATCTGGATCCTCTAAGGAGAGGCTCTCTTCCTCTTTTCTTTCTTCTTCTCTGGTGGATGGTAATATCCCACTAGATGATCAAGCTGGTAGACCATTTCTGGCCTGATAGGAGACTGGAGTGCAAAGATAGGAACTATGACTTTCCTCCCCTTTACCTTTTCTGGGCAAGCATGTATATGGAATATCACTGTATCTAGAATTGGATCAAGTGGAAAGGGTTTCTTGATCCAACTCTTTGTCATTCTGATGACATGTCTTTCTCGATGATTAATATCATCTCCTTCCTCTTTATCAATTTTTGCATTTAGAATAGGCCTCTTGCCAACTTTATCTGTATTGAATAAGGGATATAGTAGCTCCTACAAATCTTGTAGCCTTATCTCATCTAGGATGGTCAAATGGAGAGCCTTCTCTGCTAAATACAAAGTCATTCTACAATAGTCCCTGATACGGACATCATAGTCATTTGTGGCATTCATCCAATGATCTTCAATGGCATCCCCATGGTAGAACTCTTTTCCTGCCAAATTTTCCACTTTACCAATACTGTCAAAGAACAGCCGAGGAGAGTTATATTCCTCAAGAGGATAGTTCTCCCACTCCCACTCGAAAGTCAGGATATCCTACTTTCTCTTTACTTGATATGCCCCTATTACAAAAGGCCAATCCCAACAAGGCCTTCATTGTTTCTTGATCCTCTCATAGGCTAACTCAATCTGCCAAGAAATTTCCATCAGAACCAACTTATCACTTGGGTACCTTGGGAGCTTCTTTGGATGGATAGATGCACCACCAACCCGAATGTATGTGAATGTCTAGAACTAGATAAAATATGCACCGAGAGCTATGATCTATGCCTTGGCCTCATCAGACAATCTCTTTCCATAGTTGCCCTCGATGAATCAAATGATGGCAAAGATAAAGGCATCATTCACAATCCTGGACTCTTTGCTTTGCAGCGAGAGCTTTTTCTTAACTAGTTGAGGATAAACTATATACGGCCATGTGTTAGGATCTTGCATACTACCCTTTTTGTACAACTCGGGATAGTCAGTGGCTCTTGCTACAAGTAGATATATCACATAAGAAGTCATATAGAACTTCTTCTTGTCCTTTACTATCTACAACTAATCACACAAGTTCTCACTAAGTGTGGTAGCCCAATCCAGTGGCATCTTTACGTGTCTGATGGTTTCAATGAAATTAACCATGAATGGAGCAAGATGACCTGCTGCAGGTAATCCCATAACTCTACTCAGGAGAATGATTGAATATCCAATGTCATCCCTCATGTATCCTTGAGCTATATCTACTTTGCTGATCGTCTTTCCCCGAGATGGCTTCTCAATGAAGTATGAGGAATATATGATGTCCATGGCCTCCTAGTGATGATCCTTATGCCACCTCTCAGCTGCTTCATATGAGATCCTAATAAACTAATCAACTCTAGGTAAGTGAAAAACTCTCTTGATATTATCAGGTCGTAGATCCAAGACTACTTCCCCAGTGATGCTCTTTACCACCCTTTCCTCAAGAAAAAAATGTCGAGATAAGGTCATAATCAATTCAACTGACTGAACAGTCTCAGGATGTGATGCTGCATTTACCAATCCAAACCATATTAAGGTGGATCTCAAAGAAGATCTTTCAGTTGGGTTGTTACAAACCCTCAAAAATTCTCCCAAGTTTGTGTGTCCAAGTTCTATGTCTTTGTTCTCAAAGTGTTCATTGTGTAATCTTGACTTCGGGGTTATGCCTTGGAACTTGTATACAACTGGCTTTGCTATTGATCCGGATGTGGACACCATTTGATTGTATTACCTGCACGTCACAAAGAAAAAAAAAATGATTAATTACTAGATACATTAAAAAAAATGATATTCAAAAACCAATTTTATTTTACTTATGCTTTTTTTTAAAAAATATTTTTTTTGGGTTTTTTGATCATATATAAAATAAAAATAAATAAAAAAATGAGGAGGGTGGTGGCTGCGACGCGCGCGCAGCCCTAAAGGCACATGCAACGGTCGCACATGTCACGCATCCAAAAGGGCACCGTAGCGGTGCGGTGTGCGGACAGCCCTAAAGGCGCTCGCAGCGACCGCGCACGCCGCATGTCCAAAAGGGCAGCACGGTGGCATGGTGCGTGTGCAGCCCTAAAGGTGCGTGCAGCAACATGTAAATGGAGAGAGAAGGGGGGGGGGGAGAGTTTTCTCACCTTCCTCTCTTAGCTTAAAAAAAAGAAGTGAAGAAATGATAATGACAAGGAGGATTTTTACAAAGCGCGCATGCCTCGATATGCACATAAGTGAGAAAAATTATTATTATTATTTAAAAAAAAAAATTTAAAATTTTTAAAAATTTTTAAATTTTTTTTTTAATTTTACCCTAACTGACTCAAAGGAGACTTTCTCCTTCTTCCAGTTCTTGAACTATGAGTCTGGGAGTCAGAGGAAAGTAGGGGGTCCCCATTCCTAGTGAGGAATGGGGCATGTGTTGTGGATACCACAACAGGTCCTTTGGCTCCTAGGAATTTTTTGTAGCTATTATCACTATAGGAAGAATAAATTTAGTGAAGAGTTGAGTGTAAGGAGTTGAAGAAGCAAGTTCTGCTTCTATGCAAATGCCATAATCACAAGGCTCATTCCCTTGTAGAAGCCTCTACCATAATGACATTACCTCTAAACCATGCAAAGAATGTTGAAGTGGTTCCCAACCTTGAAATACTCTTATAAGAATTTGATACTTGGGATCAAATTAGGGAGACTGTGCCAATACTTGAAACACTCTTATAAGAAAATGCAGATGCAATACATGAAAAATTACACAACTTGTATTCTTCCTAATATTTGGACTATAAATTCTCAAATACACTTTCAAAGTGATTCCAATGTCATAGTACCTACCACAACACTTTCCTGGATTCCATCTAGTGGCTCCCATAATATCCTCTATGTTGTCTAGCTTTTTTTTTGCTGTGAAGTCTCTTTCTAAAGCTGCTCCTTCTCCTTCTCTCTCATGCCTTAAATTTTGATTATCAAACTTTTGAATATCTGCCTCTACCATTTCTAAATTAGATTCACTTTGTGTTGTAACTTTGGAACATTTTTTTGATCATTGATAGCTTTCATTTTAGCATTCAAGTTTTCAAGATTGGTCAACACCCTCACTTGCAGACTTCTCATGTCAATCACTTTCTGTACTATTTTAGCACCATGTTCTTGCTTATGAGCTAACAATTCTTTAGCTACATTTTCTTGTAAAACATTAATTTTGTTGAACAATTGTAAATTCTTAGAAAGTGCATTGTTGTTATAATTTATGTATGTATATATGTGTGTATATATATGTATGTATGTACACACACACATACATATACATATACATATACATATACATATACATATACATATACATATACATATACACATATATACAAACAGACACACACACAAAGAGATCTTGTGGATTATAAACCAAAAAAAAAAGAAAACATGACATTAATCATTCTCCATTTGATTTGATTGATTGTGGAGAGTTGTGTGCGAAAGAGGGTGGAGAGCTCTGAATGTTGGTGGAGATAAGTGGAGATCTAGGATTTTGTATTCATTCCCTTGTGATCATTGAATTTTGTTTCTATTCCATTCCCTTGTGATCTCCATGCCCTTTCTTTGTGATTTTCTTCAAGAGGATAAGAGGTACCTATGTTAATGTTGTTTTTCTTCCTTCTAAACATGTAGCTCCTATTCATATATAATAGCTTTGGTTAGATTCAAGGATAACTGAATATGATGATTGCATGCATATGTGCTTGCATGTATGTATATCACTTCACATTGTGAATTTCTTTACATATATACATACACACTTGCATAGTACTTGTGCTAAATTAAATTAATCATTCATGTCTTGAATTCACTTAAGCAATTATCCTTGCTTTCGATCAAAACTATTCATACCAAACTAAGTATGCAAAAATCTATACTTACATATTATATTATCTTTTGGTGATTGAGTAAAGATCTCATGCATAATCTCATCTAGGTAATGATCAGATGCATTTACATTAGATCATAATAGGATTGAATAGATGATCCATTTATGTTAGTTCATACTTGTTTTATTGAACATTTTGTTTAACATAATCAGTAATACTAGAATTATACAGCTGCAACTAGTACTCTTGTTTATTTTATTTAATCATATATATTTAAGACTATTATTTTTCTTAAAATTAAAACGTATATTTGTAATAGGACATATGGAGGATAATGTAAAATTAAAGACCATATGTAGGTCAAAAAATAATGCCTATGTAATTCATGTCTATATTTGACCATATGCACGTTAGAGAACAAGGACTACATGCAGCTCTAGTTCTTGCCTGCTAATGGTGGGGTAGAAGGAAGGTGTGTATGGATATATTTGGGAAATTAAAGTTAACAATTATGTCCAAAGGAAGGAAATGATAGAGAGTAATATCTAGAAACAAATGCAAGAAATTATAATCAATCACTATTCATATCTTTGAATAAAAAATACAAATAACTGCATGTGAGGCCTCACCCCAGCTCATCATATCACATCTAATACATTTTATTTTAACACATTATGACTCAATATGTTGAGATATTATTGGATGGACTGGACATTATCTATATTATTTATGTCATGTGATGTTTTATTTTAAAAATGCTTAATCATATTATTTAATATTTTATAAGCATGCATTATGATGGTGCAATTTAGTAAATGATTCAGAACTATGAATAAGTTAAATTATATAGTTAGTGATGATTAAATATGTGTGCAGAAATGAGAAAGGTTATTTAAATTAAAGTTTTAATATTTTGATTAATGTGATTATGAAAATTTAGATTAAATATGTGAAATTAATCAGAGAATTGGTAATTGACCCTATGTGCAAACTGTAAGACTAAGGTTGAGTCCAATAAAGTGATTCAAACCTCATTATCAAGATTTTATTTTGTATCACAATCTGATTCTATGTGTATCATTCTGTATTTTGTGATGTTTCAAATGTTATGTAAAAGTAAATCTTATGGCATTACTTGACACTTGTTATATGCATATGTGTGTTGATATGTCAATTTAGGGTTATCAAAGTAACCCGTTAATCTAAGATTGATTAGTAAGTAACCTAAATTAGTTCACCTTAATTAGGGTTTAGTGGAAAGGTTATGTCCTTAGGATTTTTGAAGATCAAATATTTCAAGCCACTTGTATAGGTCTTAAATTGATCCCAGAGGTCAAATTTAATGTAATTCGAGTGCCCAAGTGGTATGTGTATGGGTTAGGAATCTTTTCCACCCTTCTAGAACTTCCTGGTAGTATTTATGACCCCTAAAATATCCCAATTTTTCTTTTGTGCTAAAATGGACCATCACCATGAGGTTAACCAAGTTCTCACTCCTTCTAAAAGTTTGTTTTATGATAGGGGCAAGAGGGGAGATCATATGAGGCTTAAGTCATGTTTGGAGTTATTGTTATTTTGGGTGGGTGAGTTTAGAGGCTATTTAGTGTCCCTTTGAAGAGTTGAAGGTTGTTCACCCATTCTCTACATTTAGAGAAGTCAAGTTTGGACATGCAAGAAGGAGAGGATTTAGCTCAGCTCAAATTGCATTGCCATAACCCTTGTGAAGGTAGAATCTCCATTGCCATGATTATGTTCTTGTTCATTGCTTGTATGTGTTAAATTCTTGCATATTGTACTATATGTGTGTTTGTATCATGTGAGGGATGGGTATTGTGGATTTTATTGCTTTCATTTCATTATTTCTTTCTTATTCTATTAAAGAAACTATCAAAGGGAGTGTTGGCATTACTCACCCTCGCATAGGGTAGAAGTGGTTATGTATGGGAGAAGGGATTTATTTGAACTTTGGGTCAGTGCAGAGTCTCTTCTCATGTTGAGAAGAGGGAGAAAGTAAGGTGATATGGGCCTTTTCTTGTCAATACAAAACAATTTTTGTTTTGGAGAAATAAGGAGAGATATAAATGAAAGTTTATATGATTTGGTAGCCTTGGAAGAGGCATATGATTTGTGTTTGTGATTGACATCTCCTACCTCAAAAAATCCACCTTCTCCCTAGTCATAGGTTCATTAGGAAATCTTTTGTGCATACCTTGAATGGGAACTATATGTTGAGTGTGTCATTGTGATTTTTTTGTGAATGTCACTCTATTGATTACTGGTTCTCCTAGCTTCTGGTGTGGCCTCAAATTGAGTCCTTGGTTAGGAGGCGAACTCTCCATGGTTGTTCTTTATGTTTTGTAGATTATGTGGATAGGTTCTCATGATGAAACAACCTAGTTATCTTGAGGCACTGATGGTGTTCTTGGTGTCATGTTATCGGATATTTCTCCATTGTAATACCACTTGTTATATTGTATATTTGTGTTGAAAATGAATATGAAAGGAATGGATTAAATGTTGTAACATTGTATGGAATTAGCAAGTCATGTGATTAAGTGTTCAAAAATTGTAAATCATACCTTAATTTCAATTAGATTTCTTTGCAAGAGTTTGAGTTGGTACCTCTCTACCTTTATCCATGAAATCTTTGTTTCAATGCATTGTATTTGAAAGCTCTTATTATAGAATACAGATAAATGAGTTATTTGATTGATAGATGTAACAGTTCATCCTTAGAGTCTTGTGTTAAAATCAATGTTTGATTTAGATACAGTTACCTTACTTGCATATTCAAAACATCATTTCATATAATTTTTTTTAATATGATGAATGCCACTTTGTATTGCATTATTTATAAGCTACTTAGAATCAATCCTAATTAGATACAAAAAAACACCAATATTATACCTATAATTCACTCTATAAATGAACAAAACATTGTTGCACTATGCCATTGTTAAATTTCCAATGGGAAACCTAGCACTTGAATAGAAAAGAGGACTTATAAATTTCACCTATTTAAGAGAGCCAAAATGCTCCCTGGAATTTGTATGGGAAAACATTTTCCCAATTTTATGATAGAATATTCTCTGGTGGATACTTTCTAAATAAATTACATAACCTAATAAAAATATTATAAAAGAGAAAAAATAATAATGCAAAGTCTCCTATTCTAATTAACCCTCCCCACAAACCCACCTATAAACCTTTTAACATAACTATTGTTCCTATCCCATATGTTGGGGACAACACTATACTCATCCACCTCTCTCCTAAGTCTTCCCATGTGAGACTTGGATGCAAGTCATAGAGTGTTGAGTGTTTTGTCAGGGGCATAAAGTCAAACAAGGTTAATAAAACTTCCATCCTTCCTTCCCTTACATGCTTGGAAAGACAATTAATGACTATTTATTTTACACTTCTTCAAACCCATGTGATGTGTGTGGCTGACATGATGATGTCATTTGTCCTCTCCCTCTTTCCCATGCCCACTAGTCTATTTGACTTGGCATTGGATTGGCAAGAGATAAAGTTTAGAACATTCTTTGTTAAAAAATTTCTTTTTCTTCATTTATTCACCCACATATCTCCTTTATGGGATCATGCATTCAACAAGTTGGGTGAGACAAGACTACTTCCCTGGGTAGTGAAAATTAGGCCTTGGACAACATGGAAAGTCTTGGGGACTGCCCAAGTTAAGGGGTAAGGGGTAGGGGTTAGTAGGTAAGGGGTAAGGGTTAGTTAGTTTAGGTTGTTAAACTAAGTTAGTTCATTCTTTTTTAATAAATATTAGTTTATTATATATATTAAATGAGTTTTTTTAGTGAAGTAGTTAGGATTAGGTAGTTGTAATTTGTGTTAGTTATAGTTTTTTCTTTAAAAAATTTTGTATTAAGAGTTAGTGTTAATATTTAAGTGTAAATGAAAATGTTGTGTTCTTTTAAATATTTAATTATTAAATTGACATTGTTAGGTGTTAGATAGATTTAGTTAGTAGTAATGTGGGTTAGTATGTAAATACTAAAGTTGGTTATTTTTATTATAGGCTACGATAAAAGAAGAGATGTTATTTAAAAGAGTTGCCATAGGATTTTTTTGTGGTGTTAGATTATTTTTCTTATGTTAGATTTTTAGATAAGTCGTATTGTTAAGAAAAGAATATTATGTAAATTAGTTAAATCATTTTGGTAGATTATTGAATTTATTATTTTATAATGTTTTATTATGGTTTACTTAACTTGAATTGTTAAGATCTTAGGAATCAAATGCAAATGAAGGGGTCTTAGGTAGTCGACCCAATAGTGAAATTGGAAGATGTTGTAGAGATAAAATGAATGTTGAAGTTAATTAAATAATGAATAATAATGATTTAATTAGTTAGAATAAAATATGACTATAAATGATATTAACTATTATAGTTTCATATCACTTCCTAAGAGATACAAATTTAGTTCAATTAAGGAATTGAGCTGACATAAAAAAATGAAATATGGAATCATTTCAAACCTAATGTGTCTTATGTAATCAGTTGAACATATTAATTCAACTTTAAGGAACCATGGAACCCTAATGCTTTTTTTGAAGATATGATTTCACACTTTAATTGAGATTTTGACTTTGTATCATTTTGAATCACAACTGAAAATCACTTCTATCTCATTCAAACTCTTCATAACTTATTAAAATTAGTTTTTCTAAACATGGTGTATTTAACTTTAAAAAAAGTTGTTCTTGTGTTTTTGGCATGATAGTTTGGGCATGACACTGTTGACTTGAATTTTACTAACATAGAATGTGCTCTGTGTCCTTAAAAAGTTATCTACAAAACAACATTACAATAATAATATATAAATCTCATCTCAAGATTTTATCTTCTAAGTGAGTATGGATTCTAAGTGAATAGGGATATTATAATTTTGATAGTGGAGATATCAATTGGTCTTGAAGAATGACACACAAGCCAGAAGTATATCTCTATGGCTCCACTATAGTGTCATCTTACTAACAAAGTAGTATTAATTCCAAATAGTCTACAAGTTTGAATATCTCTCACGGTATGATCTTTCTATATGAGTGTAATTTATTATTTGGATAAATCTCTAGAACTGCTATGTAGTTTGATAAAATGATAATGATTGATAGAGTGTGGTAGTTGAAAGGTCATATTCAGTTTACTCAATTGCTCATCTTTGACATAATTCTTATTATGTATAAGAGAATTATATGTTTCTTCATTTTTGCCAATATCCTTGTTCATTCTAAATACGTACTCTTGGTTATTTTTAGCACATTCTTTGATAATAATTTACTTTTCGACTATTGTTAAGGCCTAAGCTTTAGAATTAATGTAAGTTAAGTTGCATGGTAGTAGAATTTCTTGAATTTATCAACACAGTGCTAAGTGGAATTTGAAAAAATTGTATTTCAATTCTCTATTTTATTCCTTAATTTTGGATGCAGTAATGAGGGGTTTTAGCTTAGGCCATGGGAGAGCATTTGAGTTGTGAACATAAAATTGGGAACATTTGAGCTAGAAACAACATCTAATCTTCTATAAGTCTCTCTCCTCTAAAGACCTAGTACACGAAGTGATTATCATCATGAGTAGACTCACTCTCCCCAGATGAATTCAATCAAAACTATTTATACCAAACTAGCTATGAAAAAATCTATACTTAACTATTATATTATCTCTTAGTGATTAAGTAAAGATTAAATACAATTTTCCAAGGTGATAAAATTGCATATGTAGATGTATGTATGTATGTATGTGTGTATGTGTATATGTATGTGTGTACGTATGTATGTACATATATACACATATACAAATGTATATGTATATATGTGTATATATACATACATATGTGTGTGTCTATGTATGTATGTATGTATACAGAGAGATCTTGTAGATTGTGGAGATCAATGGAGATCTAGGATTTCGTTACCATGCCCTTGTGATTGCTACATTTCATTGTCATGCCCTTGTGATCTCTAAATCTCATTGTTGTGTCATTGTGATCTTTGTATATGTATGTATTTATGTACACACACACACACACACACACACACACACACACACACACACAGAGGTGTATGTCTAGGTATGTATGTATATAAATAGAGAGATTTCTATATATATACATATATACATACATAAACACAAACATATGTGTGTACATGTATGTATATATATACATACATATACATAAAGAGAAGCTTCTCTAATCACCTATTGGGGGAAATATAAAGAGATACATTTTTAGAAGTGTTGGTGTAAATAAGTATTTACTATTTACACTTTACTTGAGTTTACTTAGGTTAATGCATTATTTTATTATATTGCATTATTTTATTGTTTATTTGGTGAGACACTTAGAATTTTACATACTCTTATGAGTTATCATGTTCACAAAATTGGAGTAAGCAACTCTAATTTAGCACATGGTTTCTACAACACTGGAGTTTGCATAATTAACTGAGTTGTCATGTAGACAACACAATTATTCACACTCCTAATTTAGCACATGGTGTCTACAACATTATTTTGCATGCTACACCTTTGTAGGCTTATCCTCTCATTATCGCACTTACTCCTGTGCTTAATGGAGGATAACCCAAATCTGGTGGGCATGTGCCTGGTTGTATGACTTATCATGTTGTTGACTCTTATACATTCTAGAAGCATTCTAGAGGCCTTTATATATAGGCACTCCTAGTGTACTTTCATCCATATTGAATGGATATTATATCATCATTCTAATCATACTCTCTTTGGTCTACTATTGTGCTTGTGTTTGAGTTCCTTGGTTTTGGATGAATTTTTCCTAAGGAAAATTCTTACTTGGTATCAGAGCTTGGGGAGATTCTCTTCACAGAGCCATTCAAAACCATTCATGCTTCAACACGTTGACCAGATCCAGAGAATACACAAAAATTGGGAGCATCTAGAGCCAAATTAGACCTTGACATTGCATTCAAAATGTCAACTTGGTGAAAATCAACTATAAAATTGCCTATGCTGGGCCAAAGTCAATTTTGAGGCAATTTTTTTTTGCAAATCGGCACCTGAAGGCCTGATTTGTAACGAGGCTATGGTCATTTATTTGGTCTGCACATTTTATCTTCAGATCTGAATTTTAATTATTCTCTGTAATTTTTTTTCAATTGGGTTTTTTTGGAATTTTTTTCAGCCCTATAGGCCCCTGTAGAGAATCTTTTTAGGACCCGGGCAGTGACATCTTGGACCCTGCACCAAATACTCAATAGTTCTACATATTCTGGCATATACATCACATTGGCCACAAATCACAAATTGACCATGTAAAAATGCCAATGGATAGCAAGCCACTGACCAAGACAACACATGAAATTGATGTCAACCCCTTAATCAATGGACTTGCATTTGTTTTCAACACTGTCGGCCTTTTGTTTTAAACAACACAGTGCACTATTTTCCCACCAATGTGGGATAATTCCAAAACTTTTTGACACCCATGAAGTTTACCTCCAACCGGCCATCACAAATCACGACCATTTCTACCAAACAAATCCCATCAAAACTCCTCTACTAGTGTCATTGCAATAAAACCTTTTGCCATCATAAAAAGTTTACGGTAGATTCTATAGTCCTATCCACTCTGACTACCATGTAGGACATGCCCTCCACATGTTTAGAAATAAAAATAGTAGTCTGCCACATGTATACACTCAACAACCAATTGTACACATGACTCTGCACCCCTCCACATACATGCCTAGTCAGCGGGCCAAATTGATGCCATGTCACCCTCCAAATAGCTTAGCATACGATGAAACATCATTAGGCCACATCAACTGTCCATACCACCAACTAGACTACCATGTGGACAATCCATACTATGCCATGTTAGTCATTGTACAATTCTGTACATGATGACATCATCTTAACATCATTGCCAAATCAGTAGGGGGTTCAAATTTTTGTTTACATCAGCAATCCACTGTCCTAAATTTGATAGTCATCTGGCCATCATCTAGGGGCAAATTTGAACTGCTATTATAGTCATATGACTGTCAAATTTAACCCTATCTTTTACTGATACAACCCCTCTCCAGATTGATTTTTGATTTGACAGTTCAACTTTGGGAGGCCATATCTTAATCATATAGACTCCAAATCAAGTGCATTTTTTTGGTTTTGGGTAGAATTTTCTAAACCTTTTAGTGATGTAGTTCTTTTCTAGTTTTGGTGCATGGATTTGTTAGAAATTATGTCTTTTGGCAACTGTATCTATCCAATCCTACATTTTGAAACTTCAAATGCTTTGTATGGGCTCATATGGACATGAAAATAGGTTCTATTTTTTTGAAAGTGTGTTATTTTTTGTCTACTTTCTAGATCTACAATTAGATTATAGGGTCATATGGACAAAAATACACTTTTAGAATTAGGTCCTTTTTTGCATTATAATGCTTTGATATATCTTCAGAATTGTTATATATTTGAGATACATTGTAATGTCCCTATTTTGAACTCCATCAAGAGGTTGTAAAAAGAAAAATCATAAGTCCACTAAGGCCAAAATTAGCAAGTGGCCATTGTAAACACACTACATATAAAGTGCCAAAAGCATCTTTTTTGGGGGGGTTATTTGATTGAGTGAAAAGGGGGCGTATTCTTGGTGTCAGGTTCCTATTTTTCTATTGTTTTCTTTCATTTTCTACATCATGGGACATTTTAAGTTTCCAAAATTAGCTCCACATAACTATGCTACATGGTCCATTAAAATGTGGTGTCACTTAATCCATAAAAGAGTTTCTCAATATGTAGATGGTACCCTTCCTAAACAAACAGGTGATCAAGTATCTGCTAGTGAAATCACTGATTGGAAAATAATGGATAGGAAAGCCCTAGGTGATATTTGTTTGGGGGTTGAAGACAAGATCATATATCAAATTTAGAAGTCTCATACATCCAAGGAAGCTTGGGATACCTATTGGAATATTCAAATATGGAAAGAGTACTTATGAGAGGGGGGGTGAATCATAAGTAACAAACTTTAGCCAATAAAACTTTTAACTGAAAGTAAGTTGTATGCATGTAAATACATAAAATAAACATGTAACAAAACTCATGCATCAATAACACTTAACACCAAAATTTTGGTAACCCAAAACCCTCCAAGAATAAGAAGGTAAAACTGGGGTGGAGATGATACCCACAAAAATTTACTACAGCAATATTGTTCAACCACTTATGATGGTTTGCCCTGTTAAAGGCTTTACACTATATTAATAGTGACCTAGTTAGAGGATTTACAAACACTTAAAATGAAATGTCACCCAGTTAAAGGATTTTAATCACCTAATCAAAAGGTTCTTACAAAATAGTTGTAAAGCTAACCTATCACCATAGGATTTTCATTCTAATACAATTTCTAGAGAGTATTAGATACAATAAACCTAATAGATTACAATCCTTGATTGTTGAATGCAGGCTCCTTTTCTACCTTCTCCTGATCTTGATCCTTTATGATCTAGTAACCCTTGCTTCTGAAAACAGATTTTCTTATGCACCCTTGTATGTCCTTCCATATGTATATTTACAATGAAATTTCATCTTCCTTATAAAGACTTCAAAGACTTAGGGTTTGATTTGGATCTACGATCCATATTTATTCTCAATTTCCCGCTCAATACTTATCTTTTACTGATTGGTTGGATGCCTTTAGCATTTTTCTTGTTGGCTGCATGCAAATTACATAAGAAAAATAAAATTTTTGATCTCATCATTAAATCCTTCGAGATTTACCTTCTGTCGGCTGCAAAAACTGTTTGCATCATAGTTTGTGCAATTTCAAACTTTTATGCTGATCTACTGAGTTACTCGGCTCCTGAAGTATTTCTAATACTCGAAACATGTTGTTTCCTAGATAGCTCGGCACTTGAAGAAAATTGTATCACTCAGCACATGTTGTACTCGGCACTTGTTAACGCTCGACACCTATTGTACTCAACACTTGTTAACACTCGGCACCTGTTGCACTCGGCACTTGTTATCACTTGGCAGTTTATCTTACTCGGAACTTGTTATCACTTGACACCTGTTGCACTCGGCACTTGTTATCACTTGGCACCTGTTATCACTCGACACTTGTTCTTGATCTTGGTCAAGTGTATTGACACTCAGTTGTCAAATTTATTCTTTAAGCTAACAATACCCTCGAAAACCTATATGGTAAAGTTTCTGAGGAAGATGTTTTCAAAATTGAAGATGAGCTTGTCTCCTAGGATCCAAAGGCATTTGATTCCATATACAATTTTATCATAAGGTAAATGAATTAAGAACAAAGCTTGATGATTATGGGAGTCCTATTAAAGATGATAGATTAATCTATCTCATTCATAATAAGCTACCATTTGAGTACTCCACATTTGTTTCTTCTTATAACACCTCAAAGACTACATTATGGTTTACCTATTAGAAAGTTTCTTTTGATCGCTATGTTGTACTATTAGATGAAGAAGAACAAAAGTTGAAATCAATGGTGATTCTCAATTCTTCCTAGTCTAAGGCATTGGTGGCAAATAATGAGGGTTCTCAAAATTTAGTTGGTCAATCTTCAAATAAACGAAAGGGCAAGAATAAGAAGTGGAAGACTAACAAATCAGAGGATGCGAAAAAGACAACACCACAATCAAAACAACAAGGCAAGTCTTCCTTGAATTTAAACAAGAAGGGGGACAATAATAAAGAGAAGAAAAAGTTTGCTTATTGCAAGAAGTTGAGTCATGATGAACATGAATGTTATCATAAAAAGATTGATGAGTTAATAGACATTATAAAGAAACACAAGGTTCCATTGCCTAATGCTTATAAGGAGAAAGGGTCTTCTTTAGATTCAAAGTGCAAAGGGCAAGCACTCATGGCAAATTCAAGTTCTTAAATGGAAGGTATTCTTGAATTAGGTGCTTCCTATTATATGGGTTCTTTAAAAGGCAACTTTTCTTCATTGAAGGATTCAAAGGTGCTGCACATCTTTGTGGGAGATGATACAAAAATGGAGGTTGAAGGGAAAGGAAATGTGGAGATTGAAAATGGAGAATTAAAATATGTTCTTTATGTTCCAAACCTAAGTTCTAATCTCCTCTCAATTTACCAAACACTCACCTTGGAGATGGTCATAAAGTTGAGTTCTTTCCTGACTCAGTAAAGGTGCACAGTCTAAAAGATGATTCATTGGTTGTAGTGGGGAAAGTTAATCATGAAAAAAGGTTGTATTCTTTCTCCCACTTTGTGCCCAAGTCTCCTTCACAAGACTTTTTAACTCAATCAAATTCACAAATCCAATTATGGCATGAGTGGTATGGACATCTTGCCTTCTGCTATCTTCAACAACTTTTCTCAAACAAAATGGTCAAAGGTATACCTATAATGAAATTTTCCATAGGTTAATGTTCAACATGTTTAGTGGATATGCATCTAGAGGAGAAGTTACACAGAGGGAAGTCTTCAAGAGCACAAGTTGTTCTTTAGTTGGTTCACATGGTAGTAGTAGGTCCTTTTGCAGTGACATTAGTTAGCCAAGGTTGCTACATACTTTCTTTCATTGATGAATTTTCATGATTCACTTAGGTCTACTTTCTTCATCACAAGAACAAAGTGTTGGATAATTTTCTGGCCTTCAAGACTCATGTTGAACAAAAATCAAGGAAAGCCATCAAGGTTCTAAGGATAGACAATGAAAGTAGATATGTGAACACAAGACTTAAAGACTTTTGCAAACTTAAGGGTATTGATCTTCAGAATCAACTAGCATTTAGTCTGCATAAGAAAAATGTTGCATCATCGAGGATATGAACTCTTAAGTCCATGGAAAGTTGCATGATTCAAGCCAAGTCTCTAGATCTATCACTTGAAGTTGAAGTAATCAATAGTACCAATCACATACTCAACAAGTCTTCTCATCCTACCTTAGATGGAAATACTCCTTTTGAGGCATGATGTGGTAGAAAACTAGTTGTGGCACACTTTAGAGTCTTCAGTTGTCTAGCATGGGCAAACATATCTTCCAGGGTATGCAAGGCATCACCACCTAGGCCTTGTACTTTCATCATATATGAAGACAGTGTTAAGGTATATAGACTTATGAATCCTGAGACACATGAGATATTTGTGGAAAATGATGTATACTTTGGGGAAAGTTTACCCAACTTATTCTCTAATCCTCTCCGTACATCATACATTGTGGAAATTGATAGTGACACCAATGATAATGCTTTAATAGATTTAGATATGTGGGGTTCTATCAAAAGTTGCAGCAAGAGGTCATGACATTAGCACATTCCACATGCATATATCACCACAATGATAGGTCTAGCACAACAGGGTACATCTAGTCTTCTAGCTCCAACATTAGAGGATGAATACATAGTAGATATTTCACATTTGTTTGTGGAGTCACACATAGAATATTTGGAAGACATCATTGATGATATACATCTTCTCTTTGATGGAGAAGATCCTTCTTTAGTTGTTGTGAGAGCTTACTCTAACCCTCATATCCATTCTCTACATGATCAATCTTCACAAGTTGATGTGATTGTGGATACTTATGTAGAGCAGTTGCAAGAGGCATCTTAATCAGCTGAGGAGATAGTAGATTCTATGGGATAGGTTCTACATTCATCCTTGACAGGGATAGTTGAGTAGATTTTAGAGACATCATCAATCATTGGGATTCTTTCCACACACAGTGGAAGCATCTCATTTGTACCTATGGTATTGTTTCTTCCAAAGGGGAGAAACACTATTCAACAGTCCTGGATCAACTTCTACATCAGAGCAACTATCATCAATCAACACTCATCATTTGGGGGGGGAGACTACCTTGTCTCTCTTCTTCTTCTATCTTGTGGGGGGATCTTTTCCTCTTTTGGGATAGTGTTCTTTTCACATTTCTCTATTGTATATACTTGATGTATGTCATAATGGAGGGGTCATGATTATTCCATCCATCCATGCATCTTGTTCTTTTCATCTCTCTTTTTGGGGGAGGGTTTTTCCCATGAGGTTTTCCCTCTTTCTCCACTTTATGAGAGATTACATTTCATTATGTACATGGGTATCTAACATGGCCTAGTAGCCAAGACCAATCATGCATTTCATTCTAGCTTTCGTAAGCTTAAGTGCATTCCCCTAAGTTGCACTTAAGGTGGGGTGTTGGTGTAAATAAGTATTTACTATTTACACTTTACTTAAGTTTACTTAGGTTAATGCATTATTTTATTTATTTGGCAAGACACTTAGGAGTTTGTGTACTCTTATGAATTGTCATGTTAACAACACTAGAGTTTGCATAATTAATTGAGTTGTCATGTAGAAAACATAGTTATTCACACTCCTAATTTAGCACATGGTGTCTACAACATCATTTTTTATGCTACACCTTTGTAGGTTTATCCTCTCATCATTGCACTTACTCCTGTGCTTAATGGAGGATAACCCATATCTAGTGGACATGTGCCTAGTTGTATTACTTATCATGTTGCTAACTCCTATGCATTCTAGAAGCATTCCAAAGGCCTTTATATATAGGCACTCCTAGTGTACTTTCATCCATATTGAATGAATATTATATCATCATTCTAATCATACTCTCTTTTGTCTACTATTGTACTTGTGTTTGAGTTCCTTGGCCTTGGGTGAATTTTTCCCTAAGAAAAAGTCTTATAAGAAGGAAAAGAAAAGAACATTTACATAGGTACCTCTTCTCCCCCTGAAGAAAATTTTAGAGCAAGGGCACGAATATCATAAGGGCATGACACAACAACAAAATCATAGAGCAAGGGCATGAAGATCACAAGGACATAATAAAAATATGTAGAGATCACAAGGGCACAACAATGAAATACAACAATTAGAAGGGCATGACAACAAAATCATAGATCTCCATTGATCTCCACCAAGGGCATGACAATGAAATATAGAGATCATAAGGTCACAACAACAAAATGTAGTTATCACAACGACATGAAAATAAAATATCCACCAATGTTTAGAGCTCAAAGCTCTCCACCAACATTCAAAGCTCTTCACCCTTGTTTGGAGCTTTCCACCTCCTTTCACATGTAACTCTCCAAATCAAACAAATAGGGAATGATTTATGTTGTATATATATATATATATATATATATATAGTAAACTTCACATTGTGTTATAACTCTTGCATAGGTGTTTGATCCTTGTTAGCTTTCATTTCAACATTTCAACATTCAATTTTTCAACTTTCATGTTCATTATATGTTTGGTTTATCAATGATTTCCTCTAGTTTAATTACAATGCATTCCAAATAGCTTTTGTAATGATACAATCACCTATCTATCTCTACATTATGAAAGAATTTTTTATTTTACAAAATCTAGATAGATACTGAGAATTCCAAAGCCATAAACCTGAAGATCATCATGTGTGCATCCCACTTCAGGGAAAAATTGGATGTCATTTTCTTCTACATATATTTCAATCACTTCCTTCAAACTCAATTGTGGTGCACCCATGGAATTATTCAGGTGAATCCCACTACCCATGGAAGCTGAGGCTTGCTTTTGAGCATATGATGTTGTAGCTTGTTATTGCTAAAGTGCCTCAAATTGACACTGCTCTGATACCCTAAGATAGCTTACATTCTCTCTAGCCCTTGGTGTTCCACAATCATACCCTCTAAAATTTGATTTATCATATCAAGGGCTACATTTAGCTGAGTTCTTATCCTCTCATTAGCAATAAGCTCAGGGAAAACTATTCCTTTCCAAACTAAAAATTGCTTTGTTACTTCATTAAAATTAGGACTTGAATAAAGCAAATGATACAAAACTTGTTGTCACTTTGGAAAATATGTTGCCTCCAACATTGAAACCATATGATAAATGGGAATAACACATGCCTAAGCCATAACCTAGTTAATTTTTTATAGTTTTTGACTAGCTAGGTTGATTACAAATTCATGTAGAACTGTTATCATATTAGGTATAATAAAATGAATAACAGTTGTTCCCAACTAGCACAATCAAATAAAAATTTCTAAGGTGATAAAATTGCATATATAGATGCATCACGTGCATGCCAGGCATGAATTTTATTACCTAATTTATAAATAATGGTTGGATATAAAGGCTCCATACACTGGCACAATAATGGAAGCCAATGATTTAACCATGCATGTATTGGCATAGTCTCCTTGTGAGGATCCCAAGTATCTACTACTACTATTAATTTGGATATAACTATATGATCTAGAATATTATGAAGTACTGAAGCTAGTAGTAACTTTTCCCATGTCTTTAGAAAATGTAGCATAGCTTTAGGGTCCCTTGGCTCCCCAAAATATATAGCATAGGTTGAGAGTAGTAACTCCTTACACTCAACTCTTGACTAAAATTATTCTCACTATGTATAATGACATTACCTCTAAACCATGCAAAGGATGTTGAAGTAATTCCCAACCTTGAAACACTCTTATAGGCAATGGCAAAGAAAATGTAGATGCAATACATATATTAGTATTATTTATGTATATGTTATATGTATGTATGTGTGTATATATATGTATGTATATATATAAATATATATGTATATATATGTATATATGTATATATACATACATATACACATATGTGTGTGCGTATGTATGTATATATATAGAGAGATCTTGGCACAATAGAAAAATTGATCTAGCTACATACATATTCTAGAATTCAAATAATAAAACAATAAAAATCACTCAACCCATGCTAAGTGACTTACCTCAAGATCCTACACAAAAATAATGCAGACTAGGAAAAGTATGCAGATTTTGAAAGAAATTTTACAGCAACATATCACAATAGGAACAATCAGCTATTCCTAGCTAGCAAGATCAAATACAATTTTGAAAGGTGATAAAATTGTATATAAAAATGTATGTATGTATGTATGTATGTATGTGGATATGCATGTATGTATGTATATATGTATGTATGTATAGATATGTATGTATATATACACACACGCACACATATGTGTGTGTACACCTATTCACATGCATATGTGTGTGTCTATGCATGTATGTATGTATATATATAGAGAGATCTTGTGGATTATAAATATTAGTGGAGATCTAGGATTTTGTTGTCACGCCCTTTTGATTATTGCATTTCATTGTTGTGCCCTTGTGATCTCTACTTATCATTGTTGTACCCTTGTGATCTCTATATATGTATGTAGATATATACACATATGTATATGTATATGTATATATATATTTGTGTGTGTGTGTGTGTATACATACATACACACACACACATGTGTGTGTGTCTATGTATGTATGTGTGTATATAAATAGAAAGATCTTGGCATAACACAAAAATAATAAAACTCACTCAACACGTAGCGTGGCCAGATATGCAATGGAAATGCCTATTGGTATGTAGATTCCTCTTTTCTTCTCTCATTTTTCATGTGTTTATTTCACTTGAACTATTATTTATTAAGGGGTATTTTGTAATATTTGGTTCATTTTATGCAGGACATGATGAGGACATTCCTGGATGTAAATGTGTTAGATGTACAAGAAATACTAAAGAATTGAGATGAATTTCTTATGAGAAATGAAGATGGACTTTTCTTGAGAGTAGTAGGAGGCAATAAAGACATTCCTAGTACTTTAAAGATTGATCCTTTCTTAAAGATTTTAGATGTTAACAGGGAATCTAGATGTTGGATGGGTGGGGCCAAATGAGCTTCCACCTTAATGAGATTGACCTTGATTAGTAGAGAATATTAAACTATTCTTAAAACAAAGTGAAGCTCAACATTAACCTATGATTGCATGACAATTAACTATGTGAATCTCTTGGTTTTAGGCAATGCAGAATAAGGCCATAGTTCAATATGCAATCTCAATTCACATGCATATGACATTAGGTGGAGCTGAAAAAACCCAATAGGTTTGCATTTTTGCTAGGGGTTTGCATAGACCTATTAAATAAATGTAAACTTGGTGGGTTCTTTCATCTCCTCTATTGTCCATACATATAAAACACAGTTGCAGTGCATTCTCGATTTAGAGTGGTATTCACAAGTTTATCAAATCAATGGTATGATTTTAATGGGGAATTTATTAATGGAATGAATGAATTTTGTTAATTAATAAATGAACTTTAGATGTTAACGGTGAATTCAGATGTTAGGGGGTGGGGGTAGGGCCAAATGAGCTTCCACCTTCACGTGGTTGGCCCTAATTAGTAGAGAATATTAAACTATTCTTGAAACCAAGTGAAGATCAACATTAACCTATGATTACATGAAAACTAACTATATTAATCTATTGTTATTCCCTAGGCTCATATTACTTCTTGAATTATCAAAGTAAACATAAGAAATATTTTAGAGCTCATTATAACTGGAGAAGTTGGGTGCCCTATCCATGATTATTAAAGCCATAAAATGAAGGTATTGACTTCACCTATTGAGGAGGAATTTCTCGACACCAAAGGTGAAACCATGCCATGACTAATAAATCCATACAAGAAGGCATTGACTTCACCTTGATAACCTGCTTTTCAGACCAAACGCGGTATGGTGACTGTCCATTAGCAATGCCCCTCCCCATATTCCTCAAGTGATTGTGCATTTATATCTAACCATCTTCATCCTCCTCAACAAGACATCTATTCAAAAGAGTTCTCCAACAAAGTGTTCCATAAAACTTAGGGTCTCATACTACAATGGCCACATTTCTTCTTTCTCCAATGAAGAAATATGTTGCATCCAAGAACATCTCCTTCTTTTGCTTCCGTAGAGCATCATACTAACTTTGAGCCTCTTTGTGATGTCCTAGCAGGGAATCTGGGAATACTTATTGAATTTGTGTCACCAATTTTTTTTTAATAATTCATGAAGCCATCACAATTCTGATGAAGTATTATGATAGATAGTCATTGTTCCCACGACACCATTATCGCATACCTATCACTCATCCAACAACCTGGTCCAATGGATAGCCATTGGTCCTACAACACAACCATTGTAATTGGGATAGCAGATTGAAAGCTTAAGCCATTTTATTTGTGATGCTCTACTGTCACAATTGTGACGACGTGAAGATGAACCCTTTCCCTTGCTATCTTCCAAGTTACGACAACTCTTTCTATCACAATTATGATGGATGCCCTTTTTGTCACAATTTATGATAGAAAAAGTCTAATGCCTATCTAACAGGATCCAATTCATAGTACTATCACTTGGGTGATGGGTGGTCATCTTAGTTACAATAGTCTGTAATTGCAATTTGGTTCCAAATGTAGTAGTATCAACACATTGATGGACTAACTATCAGAGACTTAGAATGAGGAAAGTTTTAAATTTTAAACACTCTTACACATCTCAAATTGAATTGAGAAGTTCCATTTCAATTTCAATTTCAACTTCAAAAGAAGACAAAATAAAGATGCATAAAATAAGAAGAAGAATTATGATTGTAAAAATTGGCTCTGACTAGGGATTGAGACTATGAAGGATCGAGAATGAACCTAGGATCACTAGTTTTGCAGATAAGACTTGCACTAACTCAAAAGAAGGGAAAATTAAAAAAAATGATAAGAACAAAAAGATAAAAGGGGAAAAATGAAAAGGAAAATGGGTATGTACAATGCAAAAGGCCAAGGACTTAAAGATGATATAATTTTAGATCCTGCCTATTATAGGACATGGGTATTTCATCTCCATTGATGTACTTTAGTATAAATGCATTAGATCCTAGCTCTTGATAATTCATAAAAGGTCCTTTCCATAGGCTTTCAAAATTTTTGTGTGCTCCTCTGAGTTCTCTTTGTTTGTCCCATAGAAAAAATTTATCTCCCTCCATGAATTTTTGAAGCATTGGTCTTTTGTCAATTTTTTTATTCTAGCTTGGTGTTATGTGATATGATCTACTAAATCCACCCTTTCCTCTTCTATCTTCTGAAGGTATAGGATTCCTTTTTCCAAAGGGTTAGTAAAAGCATCATTTTCAATTACCTTTTTCAACTTTAGAGTAGCTAATTCTAGGGGAAGTGATAGTTGTGTCTCTACTCCATGGACCAATTCAAATGGAGTTATGCCAATAGCTCTCTTAGGAGACATTTTGTCTTTCTACAGTGCTTCATAGAGTTTCTTGTGCCAATCTCTTCCTTTTTCATCCACTAGATTCTTCATAGTATTAATCAAGTTCTTATTCATGGACTCTGCCTATCCATTACCTTGGGGAAAATAATTTGATGAATGTGATAGGTGAATCCCATTATCGTAACATAAAAGCTAAATTTCCTAAGATAGGGTCTCCAAAGTGATTCAAGATGCTCTCAGATAGGAACTTACATATTGCCTATGGTGTAGTTTCTTTTATTGGTACTACCTCCACCCATTCGATAAATTATTCTATGGTGGTAAGTATATGCATATGACCAAAACTTGAATTTGGGTTAATGGGTTCGATAAAGTCCAAACCCAAATGCTAAAAAGGTTATTCTATGATTACTAGTTTCAAAGGGAGAGCAGCTAAATGAGGTCTACCAGTGATCAATTTTCATTTTTCACAGTTGTTTACCCACTTATAAGAGGAGTTAAACATACCTGGCCAGCAATAACCAATCCTCAAAATTTTGAAAGTGGTCACTATGGAAGAAAAATTCCTACCACATGTTTCATTATGGAATGCTTGAAGCATCCTTTCTTGCTGGTTGATATTAGCACACCTAAGCAACATTCCATCTAATCCCTTCTTATACAAAATATCATCAACAATAAAAAACTTAGCTAATCTTAGTTGTAGGCTGTGTCAGTTTTTTCCTTTCAAGTGTTCTGGGAAGAGCCCATAAGTCAAAATGTATGTGATATCTAAAAACCAATCATCTTTCAAACCTGCAAAAAAATAATTAGGGTAAGTTTCTTCTTCTTTATGTTCTTCAATCACCTTACAAAGTCCTTGACCTCGAACCAACTTGTTCAGTCTGATATCAAGGTGGAATTCATGTACCTTGGCTACCCATGTTGCTCTATTATTTATAGACACATCCTACCATGTAAGGATACATTTAGCATCCATACTGGGAATGTAAACCACTAAGTGTGAATGGATAATTTAATAGAAAAACTACTTCACAACTTTAACAATGGAAAAAGCTTACTTTTTGGTAGGACAATAGTGCAACTCGTGCTTCATAAGGGGAACACTCTTGAAGGAAATTGGAATTTCTTCATCCTTCTTATTCTTCTAAAGAAGAATACTAGACATGGTGTGTTTGGAAATGGAGCAGTACATCACAAAATCTTGCTTAAAATCAGGATGAATTAGGATACATGGAGTTTGGCTATGGCTTCCTTAATAGCTTCAAATGACTTAACTACTTGGTCATCCCATTTAAAAATCTATATTTTTTCTCAAAAGTTTGGACATTAGTGTCATTGTTTCATCAAAATTGGGGAAAATTTTCTTGAGAAATTTTATCTGACTAATAAAGATCTGATGTTGTTGTGATTAACTAGGAGGCATAACTACTATATTTCCTTTACCCTCTTTGGATTGATTTTGATTCCTTCTTTTGAGACTATATGACCCAACAATTTTCCCTTCGTAACAAAAAAAAATAAAAAAATGTTTAGGATTCAAGAAGACTCCAAGTTCTCTACATCTTTTTAGCACTTATCTCAGCTTCTTTAAATGCTTCTTCTATCTCCTAGAAAGGATAGTCATATCATCAAGATATATGGTAATGATTTTATTTAATAGATGCTTGAAATTTCAATTCGTCACATGTTAAAATTTTCACCTAACTTTTATCAATCCAAATGACATCCTTCAGTAGCCAAAAGTACCCCATGGTGTCATGAATGCTATATTGTATTGGTCTTCCTAAACAACCCCTATCTAGTTGTATCCAGAGAAACCATGAAGAAAAGACATAATTTATGAGCCCATGATTGTTTGGAGTATTTGGGCCATCATGGGTAGAGGAAATTTGTCTTTTAAGCTCACCTGATTAGGATTTTTGAAGTCCACACAAATCTTAATCTCCCCACTCTTCTTTCTCATGGGCACAATATTAGCCACCCAAGTGGAATGATGTATCAGGAAGATAATACAAGCTTTAAGCATTTTATCAATCTCTCTAAAGATAGCACTTGACATCTTTGGATTGTAAGTTCTTAATTTTTGTCTGAAAGGTGAAGTCCCTAGTTTTAGAGGAATATTGTGTATAAAATACCCATCTTTAAAATTTTTTAGATCTTTATAAAACCATGCAAGAACATCTATTTAGTATTTCAACAACTTGGTCAAATGTTTCTTTTCACCTTCATTACAACAGGCTCCCAAGTTCACCATCTATGGTCATCATCCATATTAACTTTTTCACAATCACCATGTTCAACATCACTAGGGACCATGGTTTGAGCCATAAAACCATCTCACCAATCAAAATATTTTTAAGTTCAACCAACCCTTTGGGTATGACATTACCATTGAGTTGAAAAAAATCTTTTGTTTCCTTACTAGTGATTTTGGGGCAAAACTCATGTCAATCTCACTGTGACCCTTCAAAGTGATTAGTAGTGAATTTATCCAAACTTTGCAAGAAAGCATTGATATCAATACCATCTCTAAATACTTTCCATGAATAATTATTATTAGGCACACTTGGCAGGTGTATAGTCTCTATGGTGTAGCTACCACTTGCAAACTTTGGGTGTAGAAACAATAAGGATGTTGACACTGTCAAAGTATCTACCCAAGTGTTGAATTCTCTTGGTACCAATTCAATAGAAAAGAATCAAACCAATCCAACTTGTCCCATACCCGGTTCATGTAGTGTCTTAATCTAATTTTTTTTTTATACTGAGAATAATTTCTTGAGCTGTTTCACTATTAATTTAGCATCCCCTTTTTCCCTGAGTATCTTTATACCTTTCTTCTGTGCCTCTTCCAATCCTAAGAGTAAAACTTCATACTCAACTGTATTGTTTGTGTTCCTAAATGCAAGATTGAAGGATGAGGGAAAAATCTATCCAGAGGGAGAAACAAATACTATGCCTTCTCTTAATTCAGTTGAATAAAATCTTCCATCAAATTCTAGGACCCAAGGGGTGTCATCATTGTCTTGTTGGATTTGTGTCACTTCAATTTCAAGAATAATCAAATAGTTAGAAAAATAATTCTCTTAATAGAGGATTTTTTGTTAGGATAAAACCATGGACATAAATAAAAACTACATGCAAATATAACCAATAATAGAAAATAAAAGATCACATAGAAATGAACACAAGGCACCAAGATTTAACGTGGTTCACCCAATCCTTGGGCTA
This sequence comes from Cupressus sempervirens, assembly GCA_028749045.1. Classification (NCBI taxonomy): domain Eukaryota; kingdom Viridiplantae; phylum Streptophyta; class Pinopsida; order Cupressales; family Cupressaceae; genus Cupressus; species Cupressus sempervirens. Next base: position 261,112,853 of record CM053786.1, on the reverse strand, counting down.
CGTCCACCAAATTGCAAGTCTGATATTATTACAATGTAGTGATTACAACCTGATTACAATTCGTCATCCCTTATAGCTCAATACCACCACAAGAAGCAATTTTATGTCACAACATAATGAAAATACCTAACCCTACACCCTTTTATACAAGTATTTTATGCCATTTTAGGGTTACAACATGTTGGCCATATGTTGAATACAACATCGGCCACGACCCAAATTTTTTTTTGGGGCAATGAACCCCAAATAATTTATGATGTATAGTACTTTCTTGATCAGTCACCACAATCTAACATTTGGGATTTAGGATCATTCGATGGAAAAATTGTATATTTAGATTTGGTTTTGGGTAATAGGGTTATTTTATCTTTCCCTATGGGTATAAAAGCTTGTGACCAATCCATCTTAACTTATCATCCTAAATCTTTGCAAAAGGTTCTATTGAGAAGCATGCCATAACTGATAGGACTATCAACTACCAAAATAGTTAGCTTTATCCTTTTGTTAGGAAAGGCTTCTAGTGAGACTTGGGCATCTTTGGTTTGGCCAACTAGTAGTATTTTCTTGGAATCCATTGAGTAGCATTTACCAAATGTTTTAGTCAAAAGAATGTCAAGGGCCTTAGCTACTACTAATGGCATTATATTATTTGAGGCTCTTTAATCTATAATGCAATTACTTAGTTTGAAACCATGAATAAAGAGAGATACATAAACATGTTTAGGATTTTCTTTGAAAGGTATATCGTGACTCAAATTTTTAGGCTGAATTTTCTATCTATGAGAATCTTGCTGCTTCATTTTGGTTTCTTCATCAGAAGATAGTTTATTTTATTATTTAGAAGATACTTCTCAAGAAGGTTCATGGACATGATCTATTAAATTATCAAGTTCTTTAGGATTCATTCTCAGATATTCAATAGGAGAAATTTGAATCCAAGAAGATTTACAAATTTCAACAATATCAAAGAGCGAGTCAGGATCAAACCTTTTTAGAATTTGAACTTGAATAACTTGAGCTTGTGGTACTTTATTTCCTTCCCCTATCATGGTTTTGAAATCCTTTTTTTTTTGGGATGTTATAGTGCCCTTGTGCTAGGAATCAAAATTTCCTCCTTGTTTCCCCCTAGTTAAGATTGAAAAAGAAGGTTCTTCCAAAGTTACAAGAATGTCACCACCTTTGTTGGAATCATATTCCTATTATAGATAGTAACTTATAGAGTTTCTAGGTACTTTGGAAGACTATAATTATATTTTCTCCAGCTTCTTTTCCACTTCCAATCACTCATGCCTTACATTTTCTAGACATGTAGCTCCATCATGATCACTAGTAAGATGAAAGACATACATGTTGCATTTTCTAAAAGGTGATTCAATTTGAAGTCTTTGTTGAGTGAGAGGAAGATCAAACTACTCTCCCATGTTAGAAGTATTTTGGTTCGGATACCTTCATGGGATGTCTTGATAAGGATTTGTGGCCTTAGGTAGTTTTCTTTTAATATCTATCATATCATGAATCATCTTTTCAATTAGAAAATCATTAGACGAAGAAGAATATGCCTGAGAGTTTGGGATTTGTACATCCTTCTTCCATTTTCTAGTTATTATAATATCATCCTCTAGTTCAATAGCAAGACTCTGACCAACTCTGAGTATGGTATGGTTAGCTCTTTTCAATGGGAAAGCAACAACCGGGGGCATCACATTTAAAAAAATAAACCCTTATATTTTTATTAATTAGGTCTACTAGCATTTGGAATTTTTTGCAGACTTGTTGAATCTTGCAAAAAATTCATGCATGGGTACATGTATATTCTTTTTCATTTGGCTTAGTTGCATTAGCAAATAATTGATGTCATCCATAGATTTAAAATTGGGTTCAAAAGTGGTTTTCATGGTATCCCAAGGTTTGATGGATGCATTGGGTAGATGATGGAACCAATTAGATGCTAAATTAGTCAAGGTCTGAATGAATAGGCTCACAACTACATCTTTTGTAGCAACTAGCAATGCATCACATGCTATATTAAAGACACTCAAATGTTCCTCAAGTGATTTCTTTCCATTCCCATAGAATCTAGGTAGAACTTCTCAGGCTCTTTTAGGTAATCTTCCCATTTAACCTGCTAATCTCAAAGGGCCTACAACAATGCCCAAGTTTGGTTGAGTGCCATTCTTGGTAATCTAATATTGAGAGGGAGATTATTAATGATAGAGGGAATTAGCATTCCTAGAATGAGTAGGGATGAAAAAAGATGATTGGATAGCACCTTGGTAGGAGATGATGATCTCCTTATTCATTTCTTTAATCCAATCTTCATTCTCTAAAGCATATTTGAATGTTCTTGGAAAAACATCACATGGTAAAAATCTATCATTCTTCAACTTGTTTCTTTTCATGACTCTTGAATATTTTCCTATAATGATTTGATCAGGACTATGGTCTCTCCTCACACATTTTTCTAAAATAGGTTCAAATCTTCTTTCTTCTTGTGGCAGTTCACTTGGTTCAAATTTATCATTTCCTATAGATGCCTCTGCTATAGCTCAACATTATCTATCTTGTGTTTGATCTCCTCTCTCTAAGGTTCAACTTTCTCTCTCAGTAATTTAGCTCCTATGGTGTGATTCTTAGTATTATGTCGAGGCCCAAGAAAACTTGTTTGATGAAGCTCAGTAGTGCCAATTTAATGATGTTCGATAGTCCCTATCTCTGGTTCGGGTAATGTACTAGGTTCTACTTCATAGATGTAGACAAGTTTTCTTTAATCTTCATGTTCTTTCTTGTATTATTTTTCATTATTTTATGCAAATTTATCATCTCTAACATTCACACTTTCCACAAATTTTTTAGTGCTAGAACTCAAACACTTGTATGCCTTTTTTCTAGTGGAATATCCTAGGAATATATCTTCATCACTCTTTGCATCAAGTTTTCCATGCCTTGAATCTTTCAATACATAAAAATATCTTCCAAAATCTTTGAAATAGATGACATTGGATGCATAGCAATAGCATAGTTCAAAATGAGTTTTGTTTGTACCTTTCTTGAGTTTAGTTCAGTGTATAAACTACACTACTTGCAACTTCTCTCTAATACTTTTGTGAAATAATCTTTTCCATTGTCAATGTTCTTGAATAGTCCATGATTGATCTATTTTCTTCTTCAAGCTATCCCATTATATGGAGGTGTCCCTAGTGCAAACCTTTGTCTCTTAATTCCTTTGTCATAATAGAATATGGCTAACTCATTTGATATAAATTCACCACCTCTATCTGATCTCAATCATTTCACACTTTTACCAGTTTCCCTTTCAAATCTAGCCAAATACCACTTACACATTTGAAAAGCATTAGATTTCTCTTTAAGAAACATTACATTCATCATTCTATAGAAACCATAAAAAAAGAAGATAAAATACTTGTCACCATAATAAATTTTCACCTCAATAGGACCATATAAATTAGTATGAACAAAATCTAAAATATCATAACAAGAGTAGGTATTTTTCTTAAAATTTGAACTTGTCCTTTTTCTCACTTGACATTGTTTTCATATCACTTTATTGGGTTTTCTCAATCTTCATAATCTTATAATTCTTTTCATCTTACTAATTTTCACCAAATTATCAAAATTCACATAAGATGACTTCTTATGCCACAACCAAACATCTTCAAATTGTACAAATAGACATGTATCATTAGATAGGTCTAGATAGAACAAGTTACCTATGGTTTTGTCTCCATTTCCAATTAGTTCACTAGTATCATCATAGATCTCTGCCTTCCTATTTTGGGATTTAATTTGGTAGCTTGAACTATTAAACTATGCCACACTCAATAGATTGTATTTCAAACTATCAAACCAATATACATTGTCACATATGATCTTATCATTAAATATAATTGATCCTTTACCTTTCACATAACATAGTGCATCATTTCCACACTCAAAACTACTTCCACTTTAATGTTCTATCTTTTCAAACTTACTTGTATCACCAGTCATATGATGTGAGAAACCACTATCAATCATTATTACTCACATGTGAAATTAGAGAAGTTCTCTAATCTTCATTAGATTCATCTATCATTGAAACATTATCAACTTCTTCATCATGATCATCATAATCAATATCAAAACTATCTTCTTCAACAATGTAACAAGATTTATTACCTTTTCCCTTGTAGTCTTGGTTACGTTGATTATCTCTTTTGTCTCTCCTTCGTTAGCATTTTTTGTCTTTCCTTTACTCATTCTCATCTTTGTCAGGACATCTTGTAGTAATATAAACAACTTTGTTGAATGGAAAACAAATTATAGGAATTTTACCTTTGTATTTGCCTTTTGCTCTTGGTATTCTTCTAGCAAATAATGCTTCAAGATCCATCAACGGTAAGTTGAGAATTGAAACAAGATTCAACAATAGTAGGTGTATAATTATCAAAGTTTGACAATTCAAATTCAGTAAATCTACCAACTAGACAATCCAAAGTCAAATCATTACCAGGTGTACATCTCAATTCTTGTATTGCAGAAACTCTAATAGAATATATAGGAAGAAAATTTCTCAATACCTTGTTGATCACAGTCTCATTAGATATGTAACCTTCAACAGTTCTAATTGTATTTACCACTTCTTTGATTTGGCTACAATACTATGCATCAATTTTATCTTCTTTCATTATCATGTCATCAAACTTGCCTATAATACTTTTTTCCTTAGCCCTTAATAGATTTCTATTACCTCCATTATTTTTTGTGAACTTATCCCCTATTTTCTTTATAGTAGTGCATTCCTTCACATCGTTAAGTTCATCATAAGTTAGGGAAGATGCCAGATCTTTCATCATTTAATTGTGCTTCCACTTCTCTTTGACTTATTCAATTACCATGGGTTTAAGAACTTCAATGTGTTTATTATGTATGTAGTATAGTACAAAATATCCAACTCCATTAATATACAATCTCATCGAGAATTTTCATGCTAGGAAGTTCTCTTTGTTCAACTTAGGACCTCTTTCTTGTACATCTTGATCTTTAGCTTTATGTCCCTTCGAACTTTCCTTACAAGCATCAAAAGAATTGATACCAATTGTTAGAATGATTAGAGTAACTAGCGGGGAAGGGGAGGTGGAGGGGGTGAATTAGTTATCCTGAGGTCTAGATGTACCAATTTAACATTTAACAAATTAAAACAACTTATTCAAACTCTTAAATCCCCTTTGCCAATATATCAACTTAATTGTAAATCAACTTATTCATTTTGATGCTTAGTTCTTTGTTTAGTATATGCTGGCTAATAGAAATATAAAATAATGAATTACATGAAACATAAAAATGACATTCACACATGAATAACATAATGATTTAAAGTGGAAACCCAATTTGGGAAAAGCCACCAAGTAACATGCTACCAGTTTTCACTCTTCTGAAGTGATCTCAATTAAGAGCCAACCCTGTTCAAGGTTACAAAACACATTGTTAGATGTTACCCTATTAAAGGATTTAAATTACTATGTTTGGAGTGACCTAGTTAGGGATCTTTAGATTATTCTACTATAATTTCACCTTGATTAAAGGATTTAATGAATGATTGTTAGGTCAACTTTGATTAAAGGATTTTATGACCACAGTGGTTAGAAAGTAATAAGTAGGTTTGATCAAATAAAATACAACTCACTTTGCAAATAGAGATCTCAATTTAGCTCAATCCTGGTTCATTGACTAGACTTAATCAAATTCTCCATCTCTAATCTATAGAAAATCTTCAAGCAACTTTGCAAATCACTAACTTCTCACTTCTCCTCCATAACTCTACTCTTCACTTGCTCATAAATCCTCCTACCACCCAACAACATAATTTTTTTGTTAATGTATAGTGGGCTAGGTGATTGAGAGGGGAGGCGAATCAGGAACCAATAAAACTTTAACTACAATTCATCAATTATTCCTTCTTAAGGTAATTTGATCTAATTGCATGCATGAAAGACTGGAATTAATAAAACATTCATAATAATTGACACAATCTTTGGTAACCCAGAAACCTTCCAAATAGAAAGTAAAACTGGGGTAGAGATGATACCCACAAGCTTTAGTACTGTAGTATAAATTTGGCCTATCAAGGCTTATAAATGATCACTTTTGGTGATCTTCTCTATTAGGAGCAATAAGGACTAATAGGTCCACCTTGTGAAAGGATTTGTACAATATAATGAAGTATCCACTTGATTAGGAGATTTAGCATAGGATTGTTAAGTCCATCTTGTTAGAGGGTTTGACTGATGCACATGTTACGATGAACTAGTAGCTTATCTCCTCTTTGCAACTCGATTTGTTAAATGATATTCTTTTGATATAAAATGATCACCTTGTTGTGATAGATGAGACTCTACTTTTCCTTATACTTCTTGTAGCCTCTATTCTTCAATTCACTTTCATACTTGTTACATATACATCTTCTCTTCTGGTTTGGATATAAAAAGATATCTTACATATATAACAATCCAAATAATTACCTTTTGAGCTTGACTAAAGCACTGATTTCAATAATCTTCACTAAGTTGGCTCAATATTATAACTTGGGTTCTGAAGACCACTCGGGTGATATTTTGACACTCGACAACATAGTCAACTTGATAATCTTTGGCACACAGTTAACATTGGTGCTCAATCCACATTGAACACTTGAGAGCAGGCATGAATGTGGCTAGCACTGGTGACTCAATGAACATTGGAGAACGTGGTTGACACTATAGAGCTCAGTTGACATTGAAGCTTGGTCAACACTATAGTTTCTCTATATGGATAGCTCAGTTTATATTGTCTTTCTTTTATGCTCATTTAACACTTACGTTTTTCTTGGTTGATACTAAGCTCAATTTACACTGTGAGGCTTGGGTAACACTACAATAGCTTAGCTAACACTATGAAGCTCAGTAGCAATATGACCAACCAAATGATTAAGTGTTTAGGCACTAATAGACAAATGATTTGATCATAAGGTCAACAATCTCCCCCTTTAGCATTAGTGAAAAAATTACTTATCATACTAGAATTCTAAATGCTCAAAAAGATAAGTCAAAACTCCCCCTATCAATCTACTTGGGTCTATAACTTGGTTTTGATTGATGTGTTGATACTTAGCTGACATTGACTCTATTTTTACTCTTTCAAAATAGTTTTTGTAGCTTTTTTGTAAATATATTTTCCCCTTTTTGCATATATTACTTCTTTGTATTCTCCCTTGTACACACACACACACACACACACACACACATTTTCCCTTTTGTATGATATAAATATTTCCCCCTTTTTGATTCAAATGCCAAAAAAATGAATATTTACAAGGTAACACCAATATGTGAAAGGAAATCACTATGTACCTTCAAAATTGTCGACATTGTTTTTTCCCAATCATCTTGCAAAACTTTGGAAGAGTACAAAGCTATCTATACTTCAGCTGATAATTCCATTATATGATAAAAAATAGAAAGTTGTTGTCATGGATTAATGTTTTAGCGTGAACAATATATTTTTGCATTACATCCATGTTGGGAATTATCAAACTCTAAATATTTGCTAATGTAGCCTAGATTTTGGCTTCTTCTTTCAAAAAATTTGCCTACAAGTTTTTTAGATACCTGGTCTTGGTGAAATGTGTAGAGCTAGTACTTGGGTCAAGTGACAACTAATGTGCACTTGCCTCCATGTCAGTATTTATCTTAGACAACTTTTCCTTTATTTCCTTGGTGAAATTTATAGTATCAATTAACTTTACAAATAAGGAAACAACATCATTTACATAACTTTCAAAATTAACAAGAATAGTGGACCATTCCACTTGATCAATGGCAATCTTCTATGCCACATTTTACAAAAAATTTTTATCAAACTTTCTTTTTTCCCTTTATAGTAGTTTTCCTTGGCCACTCAGATCTTCATTAAACTTGTGAACTATGTCAACAAGTTGGTCCAATATTGGTTTCTTTTCATCAATTTGAATACTAAGTGCATCAACCAATATACATTTTATGTCTTCTAACACTTGAGTCCTTTTCTTCTTGTCTACTCTTAGCTTTTGTTGTTTTGCCCTTTTCTTCCAAAGCTCTCCCAGGGTGTCCATCCTTTTAGGAGTAAGATTAGAGGTATCCCAGTTTGGAATAACTATATCCTCATCTAGGTCAAATTCATCAATTGAGGCTTCCACCTCTTTACCCTTTTCCTTTGAAATAGAGGAAGGAATAATTTCCTTTCCTTTACTATAATACTTAGTTCTCAGTTGAGTCTTAACTCAATTATCATTGCACTTACTATTGAAACACTAGTAGCAAAAATCACATTACTAATTTGAGAAACAACAACAATAGCAGGACTATTTACAATACCTTGCTATGATTCGGTGTACCCTAGAACTATGAGGAGTGGAGCCTACTGCTCGATAGATAAAGTGGTAGTAAAAAAACTCATCATTACACTTAGTAGGATAGCTCTAATAGTTAATTGAGTGTTTGGTGGAACAATGTTTAACTCAATTGTTTGTGACTCGGTAACAACTTTCTCCAAACTTGATATAACCAATGTTTTGCTTAGAGAATTAGCAAGGGAGGCCATTACCTCTACTACAATATTTTTAGGATAAAAATCTTGAAAATCTTGAATCTAAGGTAGATCCTCACTGAGTGTTTGATCATCTTATTCCTCTTTATCATCATCAACATCATCAACTTGCACAACTTCCTCAGTGGTCTTTACAACACACAATCCATAGATGTTCTTCCATGTATTTGTATTTGATTGCACAACTGATTCAATATCATTAGATGAAATTAGGAATGCATTGACCTTAGGAGTTATGTTTTGTTCATGCTTGGTCAATGCTTCCTTCACTTCCTTATCTAAAAGATCTGGCATAATTTTTCTAAAGGTTTGTTCCCTAATATCCTTGGCAACTGCTACAGTATTTTCCCATTGAGGTGAATTTGCCTTTAGTATGATATCTGGAAATTTTCTTTTCAATTCACTCAGAGCATGTTTCCATTTAGCCATTTTTTCCACTAAGGCTTCCTCAAATAGTTTTTGCTCTTCCTTACTTCTAGTTTCATACTTAAGAGATTTGAAATATTTCATACCTCCTCCTACAAGTATTCTCAATATTCCTTCAAAGGTAGGAGAAGATTTCTAAAAGTTACCTGCTACTCTTCTTCTTCATCCTCTTCTTCAAGTTTGAGCTTCTTCCTTGACTTTGTGGGTCTTCTGGTGAAGAATGCAAGAGAAGACCTTGTAGCTCTCTTTGTTACAATTACTTTTTCCATTTTTCTTTGGAGGTACCTCTATTTTTTCTTCTTCTTCTTCTTCATCTTCCTCCACTCCTTCTTCTTGAATGTCATCTCCCTTTCCTTCTATGAGCAAAAGAGTGGAACTAAATTTATTTTCTTTCTAAGTCTTTTCAAATTTCTTTCTTCCTCTCTTTAGGGCTTGAGGTATCTTGATTTCCAAAGAAATCATGGTTTTTGCCTCTTCATATGTACCAAAATATGATGCCTTTGGATCTATAGGCTCATTGATAAGAACCTCAATGATATCTCTTGTGTCATCAATGTTTACCTCATAACCAAGAGGTTTTACCCATGCCACTCTTGGCCTAACTACTTGAATATGTACCTTGTCACAGTCCACAAGGAAACATATATCTTGTTCATAATTATCAACTAGTTATTTGGGTACCTTGAACCTACCCTACATCATTTCCTTAAAGGTCTCAAAATATGCATCCATGATGCCCTCAAAATTATCTCCCATTTCAGCTATAAACTCATTGATCTACTATAAAATAGGTCTATCTTTCTTCCAAACTACATTACATTTTGAAGGGAAAATTTATGAACATAAAAGAATAAACATACAAGAAGTGATCCAAACTTACACATATTAGTCTTGGATGCTCGAATGATCTCCATGTTCTTGTGTAATGGGCTCAACTGCAACTTAGCAAGGTCAAAGGATAGATTGTTTTTGACCACTTTGTATGCTAGGTCTACAACTTTACATGAAACATTGTTAAGTCAGATAGATCTATAAATTTTGTGAGAAATTACATGTATTCTAAACATAATCTCCATTTCTATAACACTATTAATCTTCATTCCTTTGCCATCCCACTCAGAAAAAGTTTTCTTTGCCACCTCAACCCAACCTAGGGTTTTTGTTGTTTTAGGTATTTCTAGCATAGGAAACCCAATAACCCTATGAATCATCTTTCTTATTATCTAGATGAGTTGTTCAAGTTAGATTTGCATGGAGTGAACATGATTAAGAATAAACCTAATCCATTCTCCTTGAAATTCCCTCAGGATATGTAAAATGTGGGTTAAACCCCTTTTTTTCTAGATGCTTATGGTCGAGTTTTAGGTTTTGATCCACACATAATGCTTCATATGCTTAATTAAATTCAAAAGTACCCAATTTTTGAATCAAATAGTGGTAAAATGACCTAATATCATGGATCAAAAGTACCTTCGAAGGAATTTGTGAATGTACTCTAACTCGGTGTTGTTCTTCTACAGTTGTCAGACAAAGTTTGAACTTCAGGTCTATAAGTGTAACATTTCTTATTAGCATCTTGGAGCCCTTCTTAACCTTACTACTAGATGAAAATGCCATATCACTCAGTGATGCAAAGATAATTCTTCAAAAAATATGCTCTAAATTTCTCGGGGGCTTAGGAATGCTCTACTCTTATTTTCTCTAAAATTTACAATGAAAAGCAAAACCTTCGATTCCTATCTTTTACCCAAATTTTATCTTTAAGTCACCATTAATGCATCGCATGTAGGATAGTTCAGTGACAACTTGTTTAACTCAACTACATCTTCAACACTTAGTTAGAACTCTAAACTCACCATCTGTATCCAAGCTTGGTTAGGCCTTTCAACCCAACCTTGCTCAGTAAGGTCTATGACATTACTTCAACTATTATCTAACTTAGTGATCCCAATGCATTTAAAATACTAATTTGGACCTTCTTTCTTGCTGATTGGAATTTATATGCGATGCCTCCTTTGAATCATGCTTCCAGTGATCTCCATGGATAACTAGTTTGAAATTGTTGAGTCACCCAACTCATTGACTTGGGTGTCAACACTTTCATGACTTTGACGTGTGTCCTCTAGATATTTCTTTATCCATTGCTGACTCATTTGACTTATGATATTGTTAGCCTTTTCCTTCTTTTCATCTTCAACTTTGTCTTGGTTCATACAGTTCCTAGTTAGATGTCCAAGTTTTGTGCATACATAACATCTCTTTGTATGCTCTCTCTTCCTCATGTGAGTTTTTATGCAATTTGACCCAAGATGTCCATTCTCACCACATAATTTATATCTGCACCATGTGTTATAATCCCAACCAAAGATAGCTTTCACAATATGTTTTGCTGGATTCCATTTCTTGGTCTTGCCTTTTAAAGATTTGTTCCCTTTTTTGTTGCAATTGAAACATTTTCCTTCAAACTTGGTTTTCACTATGCATTCACTTTCTCTATGACCTTTCTTGTTAGAACTATAGTATTTTCATTGAATTTTTATTTACCATTGCTCCAACATTTTTTTGATGTATGCCCTATCTTTCCATAATCATTACAAGTAGGTCTTTTGTTCTTCTAAGCTCCTTGCTAAAATGATTGACCTTTATTTGTATAGCCTAATGTTGCTTTGCCTTTGTGTTTGAATTTCATTTTCTCATTCAATTGATTCATGCTTTCTTGAGATTTCATCATCCTTTCATTGGTTTTCTTTTCAATGCTAAGACCATTCTAAAATCTTGCTTTTTCTATCCTCAAGTTGATGAACTCTTGATTTTCACAATTGAGTTGACTTATCAAATATTCTTGTTGAAGTGATAGGTGTTGAATTTCATTGCTCCTTTCTTCTATCTTTTCAGTTGGAAATCTCTTCTCTTCATTTTCTATGTCTTTTTGTTCCATGTATTCACCCATTATGACTGACTGAATTTCTTCTTCTCTTTTCATCTTTCTGACTTCTTCATGAAGAGTGAGATTCTTCTCAAGTAGATCTTTAATTGTTGCATTAGCTTCATATGAAATTCTATCTTGGCAAATGTCTTTAATTCTTTCTTCTGTGTAGAGATTTTCATTCATCTGTGCTGCTAGATCTTTTCTTCTTTTCAAGGATTGAGATAGTTGCTCCTTCATTTTCTTGAATTGTTCCATGGTCATCTATAGATCCAACCTTTCATTGTCAATAGCTTTCTCAAGTATATACACCTCCATTGCTTCTAATCTTTTCTCAAGCTACTAAACTTCTGATGTGAGAATCAAATGCTCTAATACCAATTTTTGGAAATGTATACTGGGCTAGGTAATTGAGGGTGGGGGGGAATCAAGAACTAATAAAACTTTTACTTCAATTCACTATTGAATCCTCTTTAAGCTAATCTAATCTAATTGCATGCATTAAATACTGAAAGCTATTGGTGCAAATAAGTATTTACTTATTACACTTAATTTTACTTAGGTTAATGCATTATTTTATTATTTATTTAGGTGACACACTTAGGAGTTTGTATACTCTCATGAGTTACGCAACTCTAATTATGCACATGGTGTCTACAACACAGGAGTTTGTATACTCTCATGAGTTACGCAACTCTAATTATGCACATGGTGTCTACAACACAGGAGTTTGCATCATTCACTGAGTTGTCATGTTGACAACATAGCTATTTGCACTCCTTATTTAGCACATGTTGTCTACACCATTGATTTGCATGGTACACCATTGCAGGCTTATCCTCACATCATCACACTTAATTCCATGTTTAATGGAGGATAACCCATATCTGGTGGACATGTGCCTGGTTGTATGAATTATCATGATGCTGACTTCTATGCATTCTAGAAGCTCTCCTTAGGATTTTATATACAGGAACTCCTAGTGTACTCTCAAGTGGGCATATTGAATGAATATCATCATTCTGATCATACTCTCTATTTTGGTCTACTGTTGTGCTTGTGTTTGAGTTCCTTGGTCTTGGGTGAATTTTGGCCTAAAAAAAATTCTTAGATGGTATCAGAGCTGAGGGAGATTCTCTACACATAGTCATTTGAGACCATTCATGCTTCATCACCTCGACCCAAATCCAGAGGATTCACAAAAATTGGGAGCATCTAGAGCTAGATTTGGCCTCGCCGTTGCATTTGGAGCATCTATTTGGTGAAGATTGACTATAAATTTTCCTATACTAGGTGAAAGTTGATCATGAGGCAAATTTTTTTGCAAATTAGAACTCAGAGGCCCTGATTTGTAGTTTGGTTATGGTTGTTTTATTGATCTGATTATTTCATTTTTAGATTTGAATATATTTTATTCTCTACAACTTTTTTTTCCAAATTTCTATTCTCAGAATTATTTCTCTATTAGTTACACAGGTAGGGAAATTTTTTTAGTTGAACTGGGTAGTGACACCCCAGCTTGGCTCTACAATTTTGGTGGAATATATTTATTAGTTGCAGCATGTTATATTTGGTGGAATAAATCTCAACTCCCAGACAACAACTAAATTTGTGAACTTCTGCCAAATCTAGCACCTTAACTAAATTTGGTGGAGCAACACCCTTCCATCGACCACTCCAATCTCACTGACGACCGAGCCCAAACCACCAGATGGCTCTTTCATTCAATAGCCCATAGCCAATTCTTGTTTATGAGTTTGAGGGCTTTGTTTTTTAAACAATTTGCAACTCCTACAACCCATAAATGTAGGATAATTACAAGAATTTTGGCTTCAATTAATACATAGATCTGACTGTCTACAAATAGTGCTCAACATGTGAATATTCTAGTGCATATTTTTTATTCCTTTGGTAACATTAAATCTAATACTGATGAAGACATATATTGCATAATTTGGCAAGTTCATCGGGACACCATTTGTATTGACTAGCCACTCGTGCTGTGTCTTTTTAGCAACCACATCAACACTAGTCTGGCATCGTCAATGTAAAAACTTGATAATGAATATTCTTTCCCAACATTGAAAGGTTGTCAATGGTAGCAAAGAGCTATGCACAATTTTTTGACACGTAGACGACATACATAATCCTAGTTAGCCTACATGGCATCCTGCTCACCTACATCAACAATCAACATCGACTACCAACTATAAGAATAGTTAGTAGTATGACAATAGTCCAGTTAGCATTCAAGTATGCCAACTCGGCTACTTATGTTAGCACATGTATATTTTTCCTTTGTTGTCTGTACAATTCATATAGTTTGGTCGTAGGATTTGTACATGTTGACATCATCATTGGGTTTGGAGACACAACCCTAAATTTGATGGCTATCTGACTATCATTTCAAGGCCAAATTAAACTGCTACAACAATCATATGATTGTCAAATTTAACCCTGTCATTTGCTAATGCAACCCCTCTCCAAATTGATTTTGGTTTTTGCAGTCCAACTTCAGGAGGCCATAACTTGGACATCCGGACTCCAAATTAGGTGCAATTTTTTTTGAAATTGGGTAGAATTTCTTAAGTTTTTCCTTGGTGTAGCTCTTTTCTAGTTTTGGTGCACAAAGTGTTTAGAAATAGCATTTTGGAGACTATTCCTATATAATCCTACACTTTGCAACTTCAAGTGCTCCATACGGGTACATCTGAAGTGAAAAATAGGTTCCAATTTTTTTTGAAAGTGCAATATTTTTCATCTACTTTCTATATTTTCTATCAAATTGTAGGGTTATGTGGACAAAAGTGTCACTTTCAGCAATAGGGCCTTTCTTTGCTTTGTATTTCTTTAGAATTATAGCACATTGTAAAGTTCCATATTTGTAATCTATTAAGAGGTTGTAATAAGCAAAATTAGAAGTCCACGAAGGCCAAATTGGCAAGTGGCCCATTGTAATAGCACTACTGATTAAGTGCCCAAAGCATCTATTTGGGGGGCGGGGCAGGGCGGGGGTTCTTGATTTAGTGAAAAGTGGGGGAGTTCTTGATGTTGTGTTCTCTCTTTTTTGCACTCTTATTTTATTTTTTGCATTATGGGCAACTTTAAGTTTCCTAAATTAACTCCTCATAACCATGCTACATGGTCCATAAAAATTTAAGTTTCTTAAATTAAATCCTCATAACTATGCTACATGGTCCATAAAAATGTGGTATCACTTAATGCATAATGGAGTTTCAAAATATGTAGATGGTACTCTTACTAAACCCATAGGTGATAAAGTTTTAGAAAGTGACATTTCAGCTTGGGTAGCAATGGATGGGAAAGCCCTAGGTGATATATGTTTAGGGGTTGATGATAAGATCATGTATCAAATCAAGAAGCGTTCTATATCCAAAGAAGCTTGGGATACCCTCAAAAACCTCTATGATAAAGTGTTTGAAGAGGATGTGTTCAAAATTGAAGATGAGCTTGTCTCCTTAGATCCTAAGTCATATGATTCAATACGGGATTTCATCATCAAGGTGAATGAAATAAGGACAAAGCTTACTGATTGTGGGAGTCCTATCAAAGATGACAGACTAATCTATCTCATCCATAACAAGCTACCATTAGAGTATTCCACATTTGTAGCTTCTTTTAACACCTCAAAGACTACCTTGTGGTCTACCTATAAGAAAGTCACTTTTGATGAATATGCTAAACTATTGGATGATAAAGAAAAGAAGTTGAAATCAATGGGGATTCTCAAATCACCTCAGTCTAAAGCATTAGTGGCCAATAATGAGGGTTCTTAACATTCAACTAGACAATCTTCAAATAAAGGAAAGGGTAAGAAGAAATGGAAGAACAAAATCAGAGGATGTAGAAAAGACAACATTATCATCCAATCAATAAGGCATGTCCTCGAATTTGGACAAGAAGGGGGACAACAATAAGGAGAAGAAAAGGTGCACTTATTGCAAGAAATTAGGTCATGAAGAGCATGAGTGTTATCTCAAAAAGATTGATGAATTGACCAACATCATGAAGAAACATAATGTTCCATTGCCTAATGTTTACTAGGATAAAGGGTCTTCTTAAAATTTCAAGGGCAAAGGGCAAGCACTCTTGGCTAATTCCAACTCTTCAAAGGAATGGATATTTGACTTAGGTGCCTCATATCATATGGGTTCTTCAAAGGAGGATTTTTCTTCAATGAAGCAATCCAAGATACCACACATCTTCATGGGGAATGATAGAAAAATGGAAGTTGAAGGAAAAGGAAACATGGAAATGGAAAATGGAGAGTTTCAAGATGTTCTCTATGTTCCAAACCTAAGTTCAAATCTCCTATCAATCTACCAAATCACTCACCTCAGAGATGGACATAGAGTTGAGTTCCTTCCTGACTCAGTAAAGGTGCATAGTCTTAAAGATGACTCCTTGGTTGAAGTGGGGAAAGTGAATCATAACAAAAGGTTATACTCTTTCTCTCATTTTGTGCCCAAGTCTCCTTCAAAGGCCTTGTTATCACACTCAAATTCAAACATGAAATTATGGCATGAGCGGTATGGTCATCTTGACTTCCGCTACCTTCAACAACTTTGCACAAATCAAATGGTGAAAGGTCTACCTCAAATCAACTTTTGTAAGGGTGAATGTCCAATTGATTAATTGGATATACATCGAGAGGGGAAGTTATAGAGAGGGAAGTCTTCAAGAGCACCAAGTGTTCTACAGATCATTCACATGCTATTAGCAGGTCCTTTTGCATTCAGACAGGGTGGCTACATAATTACCTTAGTTGATGACTTTTCAAGGTTCACTTGGGTCTACTTTCTTCATAATAAGAATGAAGTGTTGGACACATTTCTAGCCTTCAAGACTCATGCAAAACAGAAATATAGGAAAGCCATCAAAGTACTATGAATGGACAATGGAAGCATGTATGTGAATAGAAGACTAAAAGACTTTTGTAGACTCGAGGGAATTGATCTTCAAACTCCACCAGCATTAAGTCTACATAAGACAAATATTGCAGCATTGAGGATCCACACTCTTAATTCTATGGCAAGTTGCATGATCCATGCCAAGTCTCTAAATCAATCATTAGAAGTTGAAGCAATCTCTAGTGCCACTCACATTCTTAATCGTTCTCCTCATCTAGCCTTAGATGGAAAGACTCTTTTTGAGGCATGGTGTGGTAGAAAACCTATTGTGACACACTTTAGAGTCTTTGGTTGTCCTGCATGGGAAAATAGATCTTCTAGGGGATGTAAGGAATAGTCATCTTGGCCTTGTACTTTCATTGGTTATGAAGGCAGTGTGAAGGCATACAAACTTCTAGATCTTGAGACAAATCAATTTTTTGTGGAGAAGGATGTACACTTTGAGGAATGTTCTCCCAGCTTGTCCTCTACTTCTCTTCGCACATCATACTATGTGGAAACTAATAGTGACACCAATGATAGTGCTTCAATAGATTCAAACACATGGGGTTCTATTGATAGGTACAGTGAGAGGTCACTACATCAGTCCAATCCACATGCATACATAGCCATAATGATTGGTCCAACACAACAGGGTACATCCAGTCTTCCAAGTCCAGCTTTGGTGACAAATTTGGGGGATAGTATTGATGATCTACCTCTTCTTCTTGATGTAGAAGCACCTTCTTTAGTTTTCACAAGGCTCCATCTAACTCTTGTTTATTCTCTACATGATCGATCATTATGATTAGTAGTTGCAGTAGGGTTCTTTATCAGTTGCAAAGATAGACAATTTTTTTGGGATAGGTTCTTCAGCCAGTTGAGCAAGTTTCAGAGACATTAGTTATCCATGAGATTCTTTCCACACACAACAGAAGCTATAATGATCCCATATTTTAGCTCTCACGTTCTCCAAAGTCTAAGTGGAGGATAAGAAGAAATTAAATTAATTTCTTATAAAGTCATTCAATTAAAAATTAAAAGGTGACTTTGTATTTAATTAATTTAATTATTAATTACAAGCGAGTAGCTTCTAGGGTATGTATTAATTATTGGGAGGATGGAAGCCTCTCGTGATTTAATTAATTATTGTCAGGGATGAATTTCTAGGGTATGCATTAATCATTGGAAGGAGGAAGCTTCTAGCTCTTGCAATTAATTAATGTTTTAGTTCCTTCCAAAAGGATGAAGAAAAAGATAAATAGGGCTAAAAGTTTCATTGCTGATTATCAGATGATTATGACTTGCATTTGATAAGAGCTTGCATGTGTGAATCACACTCCTTTTTTTGGCAATAGAGGACATTCATTCTTTGTTGTAACATTCTAGACGTCATTCCCTTAGGGTTTGGCCTTTGGAATACATCTCTTTATAATTGATTGCAACATTCTCAGCATTAATATAATTTCAGCCTTGGTTCAAATTTTGGGCATTCCTGGGTGTCCATTACAGTGGTATCAGAGCTATTAGTCCTACCATCCTATGGAGTTCTTATAGGGAATTTGGAACAACAAGATAAAGGGAAAAGAGTTTGACAAAATGTATACCAGTCTAGATCAAGAAAGTGTAATTTTTAGGATACTAAATACATTACAGGAGGGGCAACGGATGCAACAAGAACATAAAAGGCAAATGGATAGACAAATGGATATGATTTTGCAGCTTATGGCTAGACAGATGGGCATCAATATTGACAATCTGTATGTTGCTCCAATGTACAAAGAAGTTGTTTCCTTAGGTGGGATCGAGACACATATAGAGCCACCTAGCTATGATGTTGGTGATATGGAGTCCACCAATGTGGGATTAGAAGAATGCAAGGATAATATCATATCAGTAGCCACTTCTATGTCAATTGAACCATCCAACGAGGAGTTTAGCAATATGCATGCGGTTGTAGATGTGTGCTTTGATGATAGTACACTTTTCATTGCTAATGAGGTGAGCAATATAGTGACAGAGTCATATTATACTATTGATCAACAAAGTGTTAATGTTCACTCTTGGGATAGTACTATGTTCAACATGGATGCAACATTGTCTTATGACAATCCAATGTTTGAGGCTAATGTTGATCATTCACCTGAGTGGAGTTGGGCTCAGTTTTCACCATCTACAAAGATTTAGTTTTGTGTTGCAGTAGTTGGGAGGAAGAGGTTTCATAGATCTTCTATGGAGCAGCCTTGTGGTGACATCCAGACTTATACTTCATCAGCACAAGTTTTGGGAGCTAACTTGCAGGACATATGGTTGGTCTTAATGATGTTCATTTTTAGTTTGTTTAATGTCCATATGGATATCACATATTACTTCAATTGGGATCCAGGTGGATGTTGGAGCTCATTATGTTACTTAATTGCTTGAGGACAAGCAATTTCAAGGAGGGTGGATTTGTAATGATCCCATCTTTTAGCTCTCACGTTCTCCAAAGTCTAAGTGGAGGATACGAAGAAATTCAATTAATTTCTTATAAAGTCATTCAATTAAAAATTAAAAGGTGACTTTGTATTTAATTAATTTAATTATTAATTACAAGGGAGTAGCTTCTAGGGTATGTATTAATTATTGAAAGGACGAAAGCCTCTCGTGATTTAATTAATTATTGCCAGGGAGGAATTTCTAGGGTATGCATTAATTATTGGAAGGAGGAAGCTTCTAGCTCTTGCAATTAATTAATGTTTTAGTTCCTTCCAGAAGGATGAAGAAAAGGATAAATAGGGCTGAAAGTTCCATTGCTAATTATTGAATGATTATGACTTGCATTTGATAAGAGCTTGGATGTGTGAATCACACTTCTTTTTTTGGCAATAGAGGACATTCATTCTCTATTGTAACATTCTAGACATCATTCCCTTATGGTTTGGACTTTCAAATACATCTCTTTGTAATTGATTGCAACATTCTCAGAATTAATATAATTTTAGCCTCGGTTCAGCTTTTGGGCATTCTTGGGTGTTCATTATAGAAGCATCTCATTTGTACCTTTGGCATTGTTTCTTCCTAAGGGGAGGAATACCATTTTGCAGCCTTGGATTAGCTTCTTCATTAGAGCAATCACTATTTGGCATTCTTTTTTTTTTTTGGGGGGGGGGGGGGGGGGGGAGCCTATCCTATCTCTCTTCCTCTTCTCATCATTCTCTGATGTAAATACTAGATGTATGTCGTAATGGGTTGGGTGGGGGGGGGAGCCTATCCTATCTCTCTTCCTCTTCTCATCATTCTCTGATGTAAATACTAGATGTATGTTGTAATGGGTTGGGGGGGGGGGGGGTGCGTCTTGATTACTCCATCCATCCATGCATCCCTATTCATATTTCTTTTTGGGGGGGGGTTTTTCCATAAGGTTTTCCCTCTTTCTCCACTTTATGATAGATTGCATATCATTATATACATGGGTACCTAACATGGCCTAGTAGTTAGGACCCATCTTGCATATCATCCTAGATTTCATAAGCTTAAGGGCATTCCCCTAAGTTGCACTTACGAGGGGGTGTTGGTGTAAATAAGTATTTACTTAGTACACTTAAGTTTATATAGGTTAATGCATTATTTAATTTTTTTGCATTATTTAATTATTTATTTAGGTTAGACACTTAGGATTTTGTGTACTCTCATGAGTTATGTGACTCTAATTATGCACATGGTGTCTATAACATAAGAGTTTGCATCATTCACTAAGTTGTCATGTTGAAAACACAGTTATTCACACTCCTTATCTAGCACATGTTGTCTACACCACTAATTGGCATGCTACACCATTGTAGGCTTATCCTCACATCATCACACTTAATTATGTGCTTAATGGAGGATAACCTATATCTGGTGGATATGTGCCTAGTTGTATGACTTATCATGATGTTGACTTCTATGCATTCTAGAAGCTCTCCTGAGGCTTTTATATATAGGCACTCCTAGTGTACTCTCAAGTGGGCATATTGAATGAATATCATCATTCTGATCATACTTTTTATTTTGGTCTACTGTTCTGCTTGTGTTCGAGTTCCTTAGTCTTGGGTGAATTCTAGCCTAAGTCAAATTCTTACAAAAGCAATAAAACATTCATAACAATTGACACAATATTTGGTAACCCAAAAACCTTCAAAATAGAAAGTAAAATTGGGGTAGGGATGACACCCACAAGCTTTAGTACTATAGTATAAAGTTGGCTTATTAAGTCTTACAAATGATCACTTCTGGTGATCTACCTTATTAAGAGCGATAAGGACTATTAGGTCCACCATGTAAAAGAATTTATACAATACAATGAAGTATGCATTCAGTTAGGAGATTTAGCATAAAACTGTTAAGTCCACCTTGTTAGAGGATTTGACTAATGTATCTATTAGGATGAACCATTGGTTGATCTCTGCTCTATAACTCAATTTGATGAATTATATTCCTTCGATGTAAAATGATCACCTTGCTGTGATAGATGAGAGTCTAATTTTCCTTATACTACTTGTATCCTTTACTCTTCAATTTTCTTTCATACTTGTTACATATATATCCTCTCTTCTAATTGAGATATGATATGATATCTTACATATATACCAATCCAAATAATTATCTTTTGAGGTTGGCTAAAATACCAATTTCAACAGTCTTCACTAACTTGGCTTAATGCTATAACTTAGGTTCTAAAGACCACTTGGGTGATATTTTGACACTTGGCAACATAGTCAAATCAAAAAGCTCTGGCACTTAGCTGAAACTGGTTCTTGGTCCACATTGATCACTTAGGAGTAGGCATGAACTTGGTTACAAGTGATGACTTGGAAAACACTAGAGACCTTGGTTGACATTGTAAAGCTTGGCTGACATGGAAGCTTAGCCAAAACTATAGTTACTCTATATGGCTATCTCAGTTTACACTGTCTTTATGTTATGATCAGTTAACACTTAGTTTTTTCTTGGTTGATATTAAGCTCAGTTTACACTATGAGGTTTGGTTAACACTACAATAGCTCAATTAACATTATGAAGATTGGTAGCAATATGACCAACCAAATGATTAAGTGCCTAGGAACTAATTGACAAATGATTTGACCACAAGGTCAACAAAAGCTTCTCATATGCTTCCTTACATTGGTAGTTTTGATCCTTTGCTACTTATACATCACCATAGATCTATCTTTCATTTTTTCCTTCTTTGTTCCTTGAAAGTTTTGGAAAATTTTCATTAAATCCTTTCCTTGATTGCTTAACAAACTCAATTCATGAATTAAATATGCCAACTCATCAATCCTTATCATTCATGCATTTTGACCAATTTTAAAAATCAACTATGTCAACCTTAAATCTAGATTTTCCACAAATTTTTATTTGTTGACACTCGATCATCACAATGTTCTTTAGCTCAGTCAATACTATGTAGCTTGATCTTTACTGATTTTGTCTTGCTCGACTTACATTGGCTCACTCGATCTTCACTACACTCGATTTCTTTTCCATTCCACTTTCATCTTTCTTAGTCACAACTATCACATAGCTTGTACTATTTTCTTAGCTATCTCCTAAGCTCCTTAATTTTTTGCTTCAACTTCTTCAGTGACCATGTAAAACTGTCACTTGGTCATGCTTAGTGTTATAGTCAACTTCTTGTTTTCTCTTCTATACATCAATTCAACTATCATCTTTTCTTAGTATAATGATCAAAAAACACATTATCTTATCAAAGACTAACTGATCAAGTGCTCATTGTAATTCCATCATACTTAACTCTTCTTCACTCTACAACTTCACTAGTTCATCTAATTATCTTCTATTTTCAAATCCTCTTTATAGATCAATAGATATAGAACTCTACACTATTAGGAAATGTCTTACCAGTAAGGTTTGACATTAATGACCACATTATTTTTTTCTAATTGTAGTATCCAAAAATCTTCCTCTTTGGCATTGATGGCAACATCTTTAGTTACCATGCAATGGAAAATATTTCTCATAATTTATTACTATCAACTCCCTATGTGTTTTGTATCAGATAGTCATTAGTATCCTTAGTTTCAATCTAATTCTTATCTATCATCTCTGATGTGCTCCCTCTTTGATACCAATTATGATTCCTCATGCTGACTTTGACTATAATTCCAAGTGCATTGATTCTTCCTCTTCTTGTAATTGGATGGTAACACAACATACATCTCCTTCCTCGAAAACAATGCAAAAGACATCATCCTTTATACACATCATGCATACAATCTCTTTCTTCATCTTCTTCTTTACTAATTGATTCTTTCATCTTTTACTTTCAGCCTTATTCACTCATGCTTCTATCCTTTTGTTCAGATGTTTTTTACACCTTTAGATAGCTCCTAAAGTGTGACCTCTTGCATTAATCTATAAGATATTCTTTTCATAACAATTGATGCGATGTTGCATCTCTTTTTTTTTTTTCTTTACACAGGGGAATCACCCCTAACTTACCTCTTAGATACACATAAACATCCTTAGGTAATTCCTTAGTGAGTATATAAGCTATCTATTGCTTTGTTTTCACATACTCTAGTCTGACTTCTTTGTCTTGTACTAGCTCTCTCAAGTAATGGTACTTGATTGTAATGTGTTTTGTCTTTGTGTGCATCGTGAGATTTTTAGATATGTTTATAACACTTGTGTTATCAAAATGTGTCACCATAGGTTCAGTAATATCTTCCTTCATACCTTCTAACAATTGTTTGATCCACACAATATTTGAATAATTAACTATTGTAGCAACATATTCTGTAGGAGTTTATGAAATCCAACTCCACAGCTCACCAAGATCACCTGCATGCAAATAACCTATCGAAGGGAAACCAAGGAAGGAAGAGGTGGAGCTTGGAAAAACCCTAAATGAACATGAGAGAGAAGATATTGCAAAATAAAGAAAATGTATTTACGATGAGCTGAGAAAATACAATGAGAGAGCTTGAATATAAAAGCCTCATGGAAGCTCATAGAACAAGCTAGAAAGTAGTAGAAGATAAGGTTGACAACTAAGTATCCACAAAAAGGTGGACACATGCTAGAAGGGAATAAACTCCCATGTTGTCAACAACTCATCACTGCAACAATTAAATGAATGCATTAACCTAAGTAAGCTTAAGTAAATAGAATAAATAAATAATTATTACTTATTTACTCTAACATATTCAACCTCTTCTGTAGATTGGTAAATATAGTTTTGCTTCTTGCTTTTCCATGAACCAATTTCTTGCCTAAAAAGAAAGTTCCCCCACTTGTACTTTTTTTATCATTAACATTTCCAACCCAATCAACATCTATGTAAAATTTCAACTCAACTTGTCATTCTTCTTGTACCATAAGCCATAATCTTTTGTACCTTTTAGATATCTTAATATAATTTTCATAGCCATCAGATGATTTTACTTGGGATTAGGAAAATATCTTGCAATAATACCAACAACTAATGCAATGTTAGGTCTTCTATAAAAAAACATATTGCAATTTTCCAATTATTGATCTATACAATGTTTGATTTACTTCTGCACAATCATCATTCTTTGAATGTTTATGTCTAGTGATCATAGGTGTTCCAATTGGTCTTGAATCTTCCATTCCAAAGGTCTTCAATATCTCCTTGATAAACTATGATTGTTTAATGTAGATACCTCTCTTCATTCGATAAACTTGTAAACCAATAAAGAATTTAATCTCTCCAAACATTTACATCTCAAATTCCTTCTTCATCTTATAAGCTAATGATTTGCACATCAAGTCTTGACCTCCAAATATGATATCATCAACAAAAATTTTAGCTAACAATATCCTATCCTCATATGCACTTTTTAGATAGATTTCTATTTTCATTTTTTCTTGCAAAGCCAATTCTCATCAAATATGCATGTAATCTTTCATGCCATGCTCTAGGAGCTTGTTTCAAATATTAGAAGGCTTTGTGTAACTTACATACCATATTCTTCTTGCTTGGGTCAACAAATCCTTTAGGTTATCAAATGTAGAATTCTTCCTCCAAAGTTCCATTCAAAAATGCAGTTTTGAAATCTGTTTGATATACCTTGAAATTTTTGTAAGCATCATATGTAAGTAATTCTCTTACTCCTTCCACTCTTGCAACTGGGGAAAATTTTTCTCCATATTCATTTCCTTCCTCTTGTGCATATCCCTTGCAAATCAATTATGCTTTGTTTCTTGTGACATCACCTTTCTCATTCATCTTGTTTTTGAATACCCACTCGGTTCCAATCATATCCTTTTCTTTGGTTCTAGGTACCAATGTCCATGTCTTGTTCTTCTCTATTTGATCAATCTCCTCATTCATTTGTTTAACGTAATATTCATTCTTGAAATAATCTTTGATTTTTCTTGACTCACATCATAAACATGTATCATTCTATAATTTTTTTCTTGTCACGACACTTGAATCATTGTCTCCAATGATTTGATTAGGTTTATGGTGTATCCTCTTAATTTTTTCTAAAATAGGTACATATACTCTTTCTTCTTATATTAGCTCACTTGGTTCAACTTGCTTATCTTCTATAGATGTCTCCTACTATAACTTGACATTATCTTTCTAGTGTTTGGTCTCCTCTCTCTAACATTCAGCTTCCTCTCTTTGTGAATTAATTCCTATATCTTAATACTTAGTAGCATGTTGAGAGTCAGCAAAAAGTATCTGATGAACCTCAACAATGCTAGTTTTTTTTTATTTTAGATAGTACTTATCTCTTCTTAAGGTAATGTACTATAGTCTTCTTCATATATGTAGACAAAGTATCATTAATCTTTAGACTCTTTCTTGCATTCTTTTTCATTATTTTCTACCAATTCATCAACTCTAACATTTACACTTTCCAAATTTTTGTTGGTGTTAGAATTCAAAAACTTGTATGCCTTTCTTCTAATGGAATATCCTAAGAATATACCTTCATGACTCTTTGAATCAAGTTTTACATGCCTTAAATCTTTCAATGTATAACACTTGCCTCCAAAAACTTTAAAATAATTGACATTATGTGCATAGCCATACCATAGTTCAAAATGGGTTTATTTTGGAACTCAATTCTATGTATAAACAACAATACTTATATATTCTCTCCAATACTTTTATTAAACAATATTTTCCATCATTTGTGTTCTTTGATAGTCCATGATTGATCTATTTATTCTTTCATCTATCTCATTTCCTGGTGGAGTCCTTGCTGAAAAAAATTCTCTTAATTCCTTTGTCATTAAAGAATATGTTGAACTCATCTAATATGAATTCACCCCCTCTATTTGATCTCAAATATTTTAGACTTTAATTTGTTTCCTTTGCAAATCTAGCCATACACCACTTAAACATTTGAAAAGAATCAATTTTTTCTTTAAGAAACATGACATTTATAATTCTAGAGAAATCATCAACAAACAAGATAAAATAATTTTCACAAGAAAACTTTTCACTCCAATAGGACCACATAAATTAGTATGAACCAACTCTAAAATATCATCAGATGAATAGGTCTTGTTGTTGAAACTACACATTGTCATTTTTCATAGTTGACATTGTTTGCACATCAATTTATTATGTTTTCTCAATCTTGGTAATCCCCTAACTCTTTTCATCTTATTAATATTCACCAAATTATTAAAATTCATATGACACATCCTTTTATGCCATAACCAAACATCTTCAAATTATGCAAATAGACATGTATCATTATATAGGTCTAGATAGAACATGTTACCTCTTGTTTTCTCTCCACTTCCAATAAGTTTACTTGTAGCATCCTAGATATCTTCCTTCCTATTTCAAAATTCAACTCCATAGCCTAAACTATCCAAATGTTCCACACTTGACAAATTATATTTCAAACTATCAACCCAATATGCATTGTCACATCTGATCTTATCATTCAATATAATTGATCCTTCATCTTTTACATAATATAGTGCATCATTTGCAAAAAAAAAGATACAATGCATCATTTCTAAACTTAATACTACTTCCACTATAATGTTCTATCTTTTAAAACTCACTTGTATCACTAGTCATATGATGTGTGCAACCACTATCAGTTATACTTTTATCATTCTTAATCATATGTGAAATTAGAGCAATTTTCTCATCTTCATCAAATTTATCTTTCATTGTAACATAAATAACTTCTTGATCATGATCATTAGAATCACTATCAGAACCACCTTCTTTAGCAATGTAACAAGATTTCTTACCTTTTCCCTTGTAGTCATTGTTACCTCAATTATATCTATTGCATCTCCTTCCTTGACATTTTTGGTCTTTCCTTTCCTCTTTCTCATCTTTGTTAGGACATCTTGCAGTAGTATGACCAACTTTATTACATGTAAAACATATTATAGAAAGTTTACCTTTGCATTTTTCTTCTCCTCTTGGCAGTTTTCTAGCTAATAATGCTTCAAGATCATCTAGGTCATCATCTAATTCAATACCACTATACACAAGTTTACTCTTTTTCTTTCTTCTAGATCCATCAAGAGTTAGTTGAGACTTAGCCTATATCTCGTGAAATTTACCAATTTCCAATAGTTAAGCATGTTCTTTGAAAGTGGGTATATCATTTAATTCCCAAAGAAAATAGAGAAACCAAGCTCAATCGAGACTTCCTTCTTTTTACTTTTGTTAGACATCGTGCATTATTTGGGAATCAAGGATTGCTTTTCTTCCATCCTTCTTTATTATTTTTCCAAGGCATTGGAAGTAGTACTTCTTTCCCCTAATGAAAAATTAAATTCATTTACTGCAGGGTACTTCTTTCACTATCCCATCCTTGTATGATTTCTCATTTTGTAAGGAAAAAGATACCTACTTCTAGAGATAAAACTTACTTTTAAATTTCATTAAGTTTGAGTGGGGTTGATCTATTTTTTTTGTTCATATCGTGATTCTTCTCATCCCTTTTTCTTGCCAATTTAGTTGACCATTTGATTTTCTTAAGACAGGAGCAGATTTTATCGAGTTTGATGAAGGTTGGTCATGTACTGAGTTCATACTTGTAATTTTTAACTTACAATAATAGGGTAAGAGGAGATTCACAAGATGGGTAAAGGAACAATCAACTATTGTAGATAGATTCTATCAAGTTACATAGTGTCATGTGAAGAATACACACCTACTTGGAGGAACAAAAAATAAGGTCCCTCAAAAATGGCCAAAAAACCCTATGACCAAAAATGCCATCAAATGCCCATTAAGTGAATGGTCTAGCTTCAAAAACTTGCTAAAGGGGTGCTACAAGATTCCACTCTCTAGAAGTAGAAATCTGGAAAGTGTGACATTTCCTCACATGGTTATGGACAACAAAAAAACAAAAAGGCCAATAATACCTGGCCTAGAGGATCTGATGAGACATAGCGTCAACTAAGAAAAATCCAGTCTCAAATTTACCATGGAATTTTTCAATTACTTTCTTTGCATATTCATGATCAAGGAATCTGATATATATGCCTTCAAAATTTTGATAAAATAGGGCCTTTCCTTTGATCATGAAATGTGTGCTCTTCAATCGAAGGACATAATGTTTACGAGTCAAGAGTCCCTTTGTACATTTTTTTTAAAGCAAGAGATATACCAGATTGGTGTACCATGATTCTTGGGTTAGAGTTTCCATTATATAAGATTTCTATTCTAATTGAGGGTCAATTAAAGCCATGGCTTTTAATAATCCTTTCCACAAACCAACTTCATGGGTTGCATATCTAAGTCATACTCTTGGATAATGGTCATCTACTTCCCATGTCTTTCACCTAGTTCACTCTACATAAGCAATGATTTCACTACTTGGTTTGGAACAATTGTCTACTCTTTTCTTTGAAAAATATAATGTCATAATTTCTTTATAGCCTCAACAAGGATGAATGCTTGCATTTCAAGGGTGGAATATTGCATCTTGGAATTCTTGAAGGGGGAGCTCATTAAAGTGATGAGTTTCTCCTTACCTTCAACCTTTTGAGTTAATACTACAGTGGAAAAGTGCATGGATGTGAAGGAATAAATATAGAATGAGAGGTCATAATTAGGGCTACCAAGGAATGGAACTTTCATTATAGCCTATTTTATATGTTCAAAGGATTTCTTTTCTTCTAAACTCCACTTGATCTTACTATCATTTTCATCATGTCATTCAAGGGTTTCACCACCTTGGAAAATCATGTGATGAAACATTGGACAAAGTTTATCTTCCCAAAGAATGATTTCATTTATTTCTTATTATCAGGCATCTATAAATTTAATAAATCCTCTACTCTCTTAGGGACAATAGTGTTACCCTTCTCAAAGACAATGTGTCCCAATAGTTTTCCTTTAATGGCCCTGAATATGAATTTCTTGGGGTTTAGTGAGATACTTAATTGGCAACATCTCTCACAAATCCTAATAAGATAGGCAGGGTGATCATGCATGTCCCTAGAAAATATTGTTAAATAATCAATGTAGATGATTATGTGTCTATTAACTAATCTCTCAAAGGTTGTATCCATCACCTTTTGAAACATAGCCCCGACATTGATCACCTTGAAGGGCATATGTATGTAGGTAAATGTCCCCCACTTGGTGGTAAATTTCATCTTAAGCTTGATTAAAAATGATCAGATTGTAGCCCGAGTATCCATCTAGGAAGGACATCATTTTTGGCCCTTTACAATCTGTAAGACCTTGTCAATAAAGAAAAAGGATGGTTATCTTTCATTAATGCTCTATTCAAGTTTTGGAAGTCTAAATACTCCACTTTTCTTCTAGATTAGAACCAAATTAGTTACCCATGTGGTATGTTAAATGGGGAAGATTAAATTCTTTTGGATAGTATCTTTTGAACCTCTTATTAAATCAAAGGGTTTTATCAAGGAGTTCACAAGCCTTTGCCTCTACCTAAATAGCTTGGCACCTGGCTTGAGGGGTATAGTGTGTGTCATCATGGATGTTTTGTATGTTTTTAAATATTCATATCTCCATGCAATGACCTCAATATATTCTTAGAGGATTGTGAGAATGTATTTCTTTTCCTCAAGGGAAGATGAGGTTTTGGTGAACATGTTTTTCTCCTCGGTATTTGTTCTGAGGTTGACCTTTTCATACTTCACTCCCTTAGAGAAGGAAGAATGTTTTCCTTTGACCCATAGGTCCAAGTGAAAGATATGTTCAAACGCTATCATCCCCTTTGGGATGGTGTTGGTTGGAAGAGTGAGGATCTCTCCCATATCAATTTCCTATCCCTTGTCATCATGTGTTTCTTCTTCCTAAATCTGATCTTTGAATACACCACTATTGGACAAGAAGGATAGAATATGGTGATCATCCTCAAATACCTAGACATGGTTGATATTGTCAAGGATGGATGGAGTCAATACAATTTCCACACAAAAAGCACTGGAGGTGAGAACTGACCATGGCTTTGAGAGTGCTAGTAGATACAAAAAGGGCATGAGGAACATAATTGTGTTTTTATAGGATGACTTCAATACCAAAGGTGTCAAAGTCTTTAATTAAGTCCCAAACCTAGTTACAATAAGCCATTCACTATTTCTTGTAGCATGTATACCAGCTCTGGACCTATTTGACAATGAATTTTGAGTCTCTAAGCACCAGAAGGAAGGTGACTCTTTTTCATAGAGCAAAAAGAAGACCCAAAACCAAAGCTTCATACTCAGGCACATTGTTGGTGCATTGGAATTGCAATTGATAGGAGGAAATGAAAGACCTCTCTTTTGGATCTATTAATTCTACCCTCACACATGATCTGGCCTTAGCCTAGAATCCATCAAATTTTAGGATCTAAAGACCAATTTCTATAGGTGAAGGCTTAAAGGGCACAACAAAGGGTAGGGGCAGAGGGGTGGGAGTTACCTTCATAGCTGACACCAAGATGGGTCCCTAGATGGTTAGCCCTTTAGATATGCTCATTGGAGGGATGTCTAGGGTGGGAATTTATTCTCGGCATTCTTCCTAGGGGATGTCAAAAAAGTGGATAGGTGTTATATTTATACCAGGCTCACAATCCAACTTGAAATGCCCATCACAGTGGACCCTACATCATGAATTGGATAGGAGACTAGATAGGGAAGATCGATCAACCTGAAGGTGGTTGTCATGTTTCAATTGAACAATGAGGTCATAGATTCTTTGTGTGATAACCAAATTCTAATTGAGGGGGATCTCTCCTAGAATGAAATCCAAGGCTAAAGTATCCATGGCTTGATACAAGCCATATTCAAGTTAAGCATGGGAAACTTTTCTCAACTAACCATAGTTAGTAAGAGGTGGCTTTATTCAAGGATTTCTGTCAACTTTGATTTGATTTTCCTATCCTTTCCAAGAAATCCATAGGTGTGAAAAGTTTGTAAAAATATACCCATTGAGAGCTTTTGACCAATTATGACTTAACAACATCTTGTAAGTTTTAGGGATGTCCACTACTTAGATGTCAATGACACTAGACACATGGGGCTCTTGGATGGGTTGGATTTGAATGTTTTTTTAGCTCACCCAACATTGTTATGGTATTTTTATCAAGGTACACTAATCCACCTTTGGATGATGTGGAGACAAAACTAAGCTCCATGCATGTGTAGAGAAATATGGCATTACTCAAAGCTGCGAGTTGACTAGGAAATTTTCCAAACTTTTACCATAAACTTTTAGGCTAAGTAGGAAGGGAGGATCCTTATTATTTCTCCAAAAGATGGTCACATTGACATCATTAAAGGTTATATTCTTGGCAGTGATCAATCACATTTTGGGTAAGTCAAGTTTTTGTGTGAGGGCCTTCCATTACTCAAGACAACTCAACAAGACATCTATCAATGACATGGTACTATTGATACTCTACATCACTCATCTGATATCAAACTTCACTCTGAGGGGACTCGAGCCTTTCATCGCAGACCCATGAGGCTACTGGGCTAGTCTCATGGGAGGAAGTGGATTCATGTTGTCATGCAGGTCTGGAGGTATAGATGTATTGCTAGGTGGGACTGATGTTGTAAAGGGTTCCTTATTAAATAAGCTCCTAGTTTTGTAAGGAGGTCATGAGTTCATGAAAGCATTGACCTCATAAGAAGGGATGAAATCATCAAAGAATCCTTGGAGAATGGTCTCCTCATCTTCTTGTTCACCCTACATGTAAAAGATAGTTTCACAAATAGAGGCAACACCAGAAGGTTCCATCAAAGTCGCTAGACACATTTGCTTGGATCATGATTGAAAGTATAAGTGGGAAATCTAAATTTTTTTTTTAGGGTGGCCCAAGTAGCCTCTAAATGTGATACAGTGTCGTTTGTAATTATCATTATTGACGTCATGAGGACCAAAGTTATAGGAGCCTCTTTGTCCTGAGAGTATATTCCTCTACTATAGGTGAGTGAGATTTTGGTTTGTTGTCATAGTCTTATTTATTTTGAGATAGCTTATAGGGTAAAAGCACACCTTTTAGAAAGGAAAGTGATATCAAAATTTAAACTCTTCAACTTTAACGACATAAAAGTGGCATTTTTGTTTAGAATTTGAAGATGATGTAAACTAATGAAATGTGTAAAATTGGATGAAGTTTATGTCAATAATTTTTGTTAAAAAAATTGAGTGAAAATTTTATTTATTTTTTAATTTTTAAAGTCTATTTTAAAAATTTTTAAAATTGCTGAAAAGATAGAGTTTTTTTTCTTGTCAAAAAAAATATGCAAATGATCATATTTTGGTCTAATTATGGAATATGTTAGAGTTGACATGTATACCTACTGCACCAAAAAAGAAAAATTGGAATTTGGCTAATATTTTTCAAGTTATAATTGGTCAAAGTCAAAGTTATCAGAAATTGACAATTTTTTCTCCCATCAAACTTTTTCCATCAAATCTACATATTTTTTTAAAACAAATTACATATTCTTGAAGAAGACTATCTTTTCTAGTGTAGCATTAAAAAATAATAATTTTTAAACACGATTTACTATTTGTTTTCTATTTTTGAATAGACATCTTCCTGAATCTTAAAATACCTACTTGTAATATTTCAAATTATAACATATTATCCATAATAAAAATAATAAAAAATTTATATGATGATAATATTGACTCTAAGACCTACAGAAGTATATTTTTAGTTCTTAAAAATACTTCATTTTAGTCAGTCAAATTGGCCTTCAAAGTGAGATGTTTGTAGAAGTTCTTATTTTTGCTTGTGTGGCTACCACTTAGGATGCCACATAGACAGTTACAATCAAAACAGATTCGGCCGTAACCCTTTCGGTTGAAAGGGTTTGGACCATAATCCCCATTGGCCTATCAAACTGCCAGCATTTAATTTGGTGATTTCATATAAAATAAAATTAGTTTTTTCTTTTTTTTCAATAAATATAGAAAACAACAAAAAATAAAAGAACATTTTTGGAAGACAATGATTTTTCAAGCCATTTTTAGCAACTATTTTGTGGATTTAATCAGAACTGCAAATGAGCGAATATTTTTAAGGTGTTTTTTCCCATCTACTTATTTTTATGTATTCTATATTTTAAAATATGACAATTACTTTTCGTATTTGTAATAGATATAGATCGATCTAATACTTACAATTGTCAAACAATTCCTGGTATTAGAAGTTTACATCAAGTGATGACTACAAGAAACCATAAACCTCCAGTAATTAAAGTAAGAGAGAAAATATGTTTTTGTGATGACTGCATTAAGGACAATCCAATGCGTGTATGTGAAAATATTGTGAATGGATATGTTTCACATTGTGATTTGAAGTAGATAGTTAGAAAGCCTCATTTTGAAGATGCTAACATTGACATTAACATTCATGATCCTATATACTCAACTGATTATGAGCACATTTCTAATTTAGTTATGGTAGGTTTGTGTGCATATACATATATATAAATTAATATGCATGTATATTCATTTTAAAGGGTCAGTGCAAGAAGTTGGGTCTCACTTTTGGCCAAAAAGTGGAAGTGTTTTTCCTGTTTTTGAAATTTTTTGTCAATTGATGTCAAAATTTGAGGCATTTAGAGATTGAATATAAAAAAACTCCAGAAATAAAAATTTTAGTGTTTGGAATCTAGTTTTTGAATATGTAATTTATTTATGTACCCATATGATAGATTATTCTTTTGGTATGGATCTTTAAAAACTACTTTTTCAAAATGCCTATTTCAGGACCCTACCACGCTCGTGTACGAACACCATAATTTGACACAAATAAATGAATTTTTGCAAATCCTTTTAAAGGGTGTTACCTAATACACCTAATATTGATGACAATATTTTTTCTTAATTTTTTATTGAATAATTGTGTTATTATTAATTATTAATTGGCTATAAAGGTAAATTTTAAAACCTCTCATGTACGAACCACATAATTTGATCAAAATCTCACTTTTTTCAATTTTTTTTTTTAACATCAAAAGAATTGTATGTAGATTGATGACATATAAATTAATTTAATAAAATTTATAAAATAAAAAAGTTATTAAAGTTTTAGTGAATGTCACTTTTCAACGTTTAGGAGATAGTTTTGATTAATAAATAAATGGAAAAATAGAAAATAAACTAATAACACTATAAAATTTACATTTTTGCAATCGAAACAGTAAGACCTATAATGGGTTTTTGTCTCATCAAAAAATTAAATGGGAACGAATATAAAAAAATTACAACAATACCAAAAATTGTCAATTAAATGCCTTAGAAAAAAAAAGAATCATAAAGGCATGGCTTGGTGGGACCAAGCCTATGCCATACCTTTCCCCAAGGAAAAACTCCATGCAAAAGTTGGGAGCCATACCAAATTCTTGCTCATCTCTCAAGAATCGGGTACTCGATTTGTAATTCAAAAATTGGGTGCCCGATTGCTTTCAACCGTTGTACCTGACTGTTTAAAAATTGAGTACCTGATTCTTTTTAAAATTGGGTACCTGATTTATAAACGGGTACCCAATTTTTAAAGAATCAAGTGCCCAATTTTTAAGCAATAAAGCACCTATTTCTAATGTACCCGTTGGGCCCCAAATGTTGCCCCACAGATCAAGTTTCAATGATTGAATAACAGTTTCGATCTACAACAACGAATTCTGTCATGCTTATTATGTTTTCTTGTCCTCTTATACAATTTGCAAGCTACTGATTCAAATTCAAAATTGGTGCAAACATGGGATCAAAACAACAAAGAAAGAAGAAAGCAAAAGTTTTGACAAATGAGGAGATTGCAGTAAATAAAGAGAATGAAGCACGACATCAACGAGAGAGAAGACATAGAATTAGAGACTTGAACAATGTTTCAAAGGAGAAAGACATTGAGGATACCATGATGGATGAAGAGGTCAAAGAAGAGAACCCAATACAAAAAAAATTAGGTGCACATTCTAATCATGCATTCAATGTAGGTGTGTCTCCAAACCCTTAAATTTTATCTCGTGGTGATTTTTTGGAAGCAGGTTACAATTTAAACGATTTGGATTTTCTTCATTAGAAGCAATTGTCAAACGATCATGCACAAAACACTCCAATTGAAATGCTTATCCTGAAAGAAATACCAAGAAAATTTGAAAATGATATTCAAATCCCAAATAACAGTGAAAATAGTAAAGTGTCTGAAAATAAAAATTGCATGAATGTAGACATAGAAATACCAACTACTGAACAAACATGTCAGGATGATAGTAAAGTGGTTGAACATAATTTTCATATTCCTAATGATGTGTTAGATAATCTTGAGGGATTGGTTTCATGGAGACAAATTAGGACACATGCTAATAGATTATATAGGCATTTTTTTTATAATAAAAAATTTGGGTTTCAATGTTAGGTAATGTTGCAACTAATTAAAATGTCTAAAATGTGAAAAGTAATGAGAAGGTTGGGACTGTATGCAAAACCCAAGAATAAAAATGAGTCTTTAAAACAATTTGTATCCATTGTTGCTAGTGCCTTTGATGTTATCAGAAAGAGAAGTTGGTCTAAAGATGAGAATGTAGCACGACAAGCAATAACAACAACTTTAGTTAAAAAATCAACAACTGACAAAAGATTGATTAGCAACATAAGTGGATATCTTAAGGTGAATCATAAGAGTTTAGAAAGAGCTGTAAAGAGAAGGGTTAACTTTGAATGTGATCCAGCAAATATTTTATGGACTTTTAGTGGTAGACTCCTGAGATGTGATATGAAACTTACTAGTGAACTCAAAAGTTTGATTGAAAATTTTTGGCATGATAATACAAGAGTATCACCTAATTCAAGAGATGTTCTTAAATTGAGAATTAGGTCAAAAATACGTGATCCACATCCTAAACACCTTTGGACATGACTCAAATTTAATTGTTTAAAAAATTTGTAGATGGTAAGGTATTAAATATTACCATTAGTCAAAGATCTTTTGAAAAGTGTAAACCATGGTATGTAAGGATTAACAAAGAAAGAATCACATATTTTTGTAAAACTCATATTCAATTTCATTACCATTATGATGTATTTTGATCTATACATGGTACCATGCATACTAAAAAAATGTTGCAAGAATGTGGTATAAAAATATCACCTCAAACTATAAAAGATTTCATATCAAGTTTGTTTTGCAAGCCACCTAATGATCAATACTTTCTTTTCAATGCATGTCTTTCTAGTACATGTGATATGTGTGGCAATCTTTCTTTGTTAGATGAATGTTTGCATGAAAATGCTTTGACTACTTTTGGACAACAATTAGTTGAGGTAAAAAGATTCAAAACTATTGAATATCCATTAAAGGATGGGAAGATTAGAAGAAGGTGTGATCTAGTTATAGATAAATTTAGTTGTCATGCATTTATGGATGAGTTTAAAAGTGTGATCATACCAAAATATGTTAAACACTCTCAATATTCTAGATGGCTTGATGGACAATTTCGCATATGTAAGAATACATTTCCAATTGGTACTATACTTTCAGTTGTGACTTTGCAAAGAAATACACGCTTGCACCACAAGAAGAGGTACAACCACAATATTAAAATTCAGTGCAAGTAACAATTTATATTCATATAGTTTATAGGCATGCACCTGATAGTATAGAGGAGGATCAAAAAATATTGAGAGAGTACCATTTTTATTTAAGTGATAATAAACTCCATTTAACTGAGTTTGTCCAATATTGTTTCAAGGTCTTTTATTATAGTTTAAAAGAGAGATAAATTCAAATGACACAACATTGGATATGGTCAGATAATTGTATAGGACAATTCAAGAATTCTAGAATGTTCTATTGGTTGAGTAGGACACATAGGCAAACTAACATCCAACATGTGTGGAGTTTTTTTGAGGCTAGACATGGTAAAGGAGAACATGATGGTGCTGGTGCATGCATGAAGAGAGCCATTAGTAGAGAGCAATTAAAATTTGAGGAAAAAGCTAAATTCAAAAATGCACATGAGATTGTCGAATGGTGTAACAAATATTTATACACGGGATCAAGTTAGAATTCTACAATCAAATGTTTCTTCTACCTAGTTGAAGAAAATAATATCCCTTCAAGATATGACTGTGATACAATTAGTGGGTCAGCTAAATGGCTTTCATTTAGGAGTTCAGATTCTAACACTTGGACTATATGGACTAGGGAGCTTGCTTGTTTTTGTCAATTTTGTCTTGCAGGTGAATGGGAAGAATGTGAGAATACAGAACAGGTTGAAGATTGGCAAAAAAGATCATTAGCACCTACTGACATGCATTTTGAAGATGATATAGTAAATGAAGGCTAGAATGTTACTTTTGCATCGAAAGACTATGATTGTATTTCAGACCTCATAGAGCCTGGTATGCACAATTTAATTAGATTTTTTTGTGATCTCATGCTTTAATTTATATAATTTTCATATGTACACTCATGTGATTAAAGTGTTTCTATATTTTATCTTATCTTGTAGGACATGTTTATGCTGTTATTGCACCTAGTGATAATGATGAACATACTGAGTATTGGCTAGC
Source organism: Cupressus sempervirens (assembly GCA_028749045.1). NCBI lineage: Eukaryota > Viridiplantae > Streptophyta > Pinopsida > Cupressales > Cupressaceae > Cupressus > Cupressus sempervirens. Next base: position 261,074,974 of record CM053786.1, on the reverse strand, counting down.
TAGATGTGTGGAACCTAAGAAAAAATTGGCATGTCATCAAGTAGATGATGATGGTTTTGAGTATCCAATCGAGTTTTTCATTGTAGCTGGCACCTGGCTACGTAGATACCTAACAAGAAGAAATGGTTTGCCATCATTTGAAGACTACCAAACTGAAAAGAAGATTTTACACTATTCTCATTTGGTTGTAGCAACAAATATCAAATTAAAAAGATACAAAGGGAGACCCACCAATAAGGTATTATGGACAATTTAAATGGACAAGCATGAGACAATCATAGATGCATTGCAAAAAAGAGAGGATGTAGATGGTACAGTGGGATGACTACATTTAAATCAAACACATGTAAGTTTTTTCATTATCATATTATTTATATATATGTGTACTTATATAAGTTAATTACATGTATGTTTGTGTTGTCAATACCAATTTAGAGAACTTATATACCTCTTATTCAAGTCTATATTACAATTTATGCAAATTTAAATGTTAAAGTGGATCGAACATCAACATCTTGTGCAATTTCACATAGTAAGTAAATGCAAATTACACATATTTACATAGTTCAGATACTTTGAATATTAATTTATGTGTTTATTAACATGTATTTTTGTTTTACATTTTTATTTTACAGGACCTCATTTGAAGAGATGTGTTGAACCAATTTTATGTTTTGAGTTCACCGAACTATAAATATATCATTGACATTGTCTTACATATATTGTGAAATATGTTGTACAAACTAATTCAAAAATGAGAGTTTACTTCTATTTGAAAGTTAAAGGTATGCACCTGATACATTATAAATTAATTGTCAATTTAAGTAATGACCTCCTATTTTGTTCCATTACTTTTACGTTCAAGCATGTTTAAATTAATGTTTGTTTGAAGTTTCAAATTACTATTGATTGTAATATTAAAAATAAGTCACTTGTACATGATAATTTAAAGATCATTACTCAATGTATTGATTATATGTTAGATCATTACTCATTGTATTTCTTGTATTGATTATATCTTACATTACCAAACAACACATTAAGATCACTTATGATACATTGTTAGGTACGTTATCCATACATGTGTGTCTTAAGGGGACATAGGAGTCCTAATAGGTCATAATAATTTCTATACATTTTAATAAGTCTTAATATGTTTACTAGCACATAAAAGGTATTATTAGGTGATAATGAGTCTTACATTACCAAACAACACATTAAGATCACTTATGATACATTGTTAGGTACGTTATCCATACATGTGTGTCTTAAGGGGACATAGGAGTCCTAATAGGTCATTATGTTTGTTATAGGTTATGATAGGTATTCATATGTTTACTACCACATAATAGGACTTATTAGGTAATAATGACTCTTACATTACCAAACAACACATTAATATCACTTATGATACATTGTTAGGTACGTTATCCATACATGTGTGTCTTAAGGGAACATGGGAGTCCTAATAGGTCATTATGTCTATTATAGGTTATGATAGGTATTCATATGTTTACTACCAAATAATAGGTCTTATTAGGTGATAATGAGTCTTACATTACCAAACAACACATTAACATCACTTATGATACATTGTTAGGTATGTTATCCATACATGTGTGTCTTAAGAGGACATAGGAGTCCTAAACGGTCATTATGTCTGTTATAGGTTATGATAGTTATTCATATGTTTACTAACACATAATAGGTCTTATTAGGTGATAATGAGTCTGTAATGCCCTGCCAAGGGATACAAAGAATTAATCTAAAATTTTACTAAGTTTGCCAAACAAATTTTTTTTTAACATGAAATATAAACCATTCACAACTTATACATAGTAACGGAAGCAATAGCAACAATTCAAATGAAAGTAAACATAACATATGTAACAAATTACATTCTTTAAAGATCCCTTAACGTTGCATCACATCTAAATTAACTATTCATCTAATATCACATCCTTATGAAATAACAATGATACTTCCAACATTCAAGTGTCTTTTATGTAATTACATTTTAGATTGCTCAACCATCCACTGTACATGTCACAAGGTATGAAAAACGTAAAAGAATAAACATCCATGTAAATAAAGTACATCATCATCCAATATTAATCCATGATGCAATTAAAGTAAGTGAAACCACAAACCATACATGATACATCATCATCATAAAGGTATAAACATCCTTCATAAAAGATAACCATTTTTCACAAACATAAATAACTAAGTGCATGGTTCCTCCCAACCGTAAATAGCATCATTAGACCATCGTGGATTCTAGCCATCCCTCCCTGTGTAACATTCCAAAGCACCGAAGAGATCATCGGTATTAATATAGTAGGAATGTCACTCCTAAAACATCCTACTAACATGCAAAGTAAAGCATAAGATAACATCATCTAACATATGCAAATCATCAAGGTAAGAATCATACCAGTAAATACATCCATCATAGGGTATATCATCTATCATAATGCTCCAAGAACATAATGAAGATAAATACCAACCAAGAAAGCTCCAGCCATGGTGTCTCAGACAGATCTCAAATAATAAGAGTGGAAAAAACACTACCACCCGATCGTGTGGAACCTAAGTGGTCCACTCCCACCGTGCTGAGGAGATAATCTCAAGTCCCAAACAAGCTATCAAAATCATATAGCATAAATCAGTAGAAGTCCAAGAATCCTAAAGGTATACTAACTCAAAGGTTCTAAACACAAAATCGACATCTAATCCTAGAGGCACAACAATGACATGTAGGAAACCTACTCTGCAAGCGGGAAAGTGTCATCGCATTTATCATGTACAAGTTATCCTATCAGTTAGCTAAACTCCACGGGTCCATACTGATCTCATGCGGCCACTAGTATCCTCTCATACTGATGAGTCATACTACGGAATGCAAGGTTGCAACCATGCGTTCTCTCTACTCCCACCCTAGCCTGTACAAGCACTCAAGGCATGGGCAAGAACCAAAACAATTATCTTTTTAGGTTCATTTAATCTCCATTTAGTGTGTAAATGTTATCACTTATTAACCAAACTTACAATGAGTTACCCTGGCAGCCACTTCGGGCCCTGACCCCCATTGCAAGCCACTTCCCAACACTACAAGTAGATAACCTACCCTAAGCTCATGGAATCATAAAATCACCCCAGTCCTATACAAGCGACTGGAAAGATAATCCATAAAAAGAATCATCAAATATCCACAATATAAGCATCAAATATTCATAATAAGAATCATCAAATCACCAAGATAAGAATCATCAAATCTCCATGAGCATCTGGAAAAGCATCCATAGAAAATCATGACCACAACAGTTCTCTATTGGCAACTCAAGGCATCACTGATAATCATAAGTATCCATTGGTTCTCAATAACCAAAATACATCTCAAAATAAATACAATATCCATTGGTTCTCAACAAGCAACCAAGAATATCTCAAAATCATACTGATCGAAGACTCCAAAATGGTTGAGTCAAACATGTCACAACATGACATCATCAAGAAATAAATCCACATTTCAATCCCATCATGGCGACTAGAAAATAATCCAAGGATAACTGATCGATGACTCAAAAATGATTAGCTCAAGTGTCTCATACACATACATCTCAGCTTCACACATGAAGACTGATGAACAATAACAATCAGTAAATACAAACATTTCATAGAGCACACGATCACATAACCATGGTTGGGCTTATAAAGATCAAGACCAAATAAGATCAACATGCCATCATATCTCATAACCCCCAAGCCTCTGGTAACAACCTAGGACTAGTCATCACTAGTTAACCCAAAACCCAAAACAAGAAGCATATAGAATACACAATGCAAACGCAAGTTTTGGTTTACTAAATTGACATAGTTGAATAATGTGTAGGGGTTTTCAGTTTTCTGTTTGCAAGTATACTTTCAAGTATCTTAAGTTTCATCATTTGACCTACAAGTCAACCCATTTGTTTCCCCGATAGCATTATTCTTCCATTATTTAAAATAATATTCTAAGAACAATCGAAGAATAATTTATTTATTATTTATTATTTTTTTTTCTAAAACCATCAAACTAATTCCCATTGATATTTCATAAAATCATTGCATTACTAAGGACAATATATTCCAAGAAATGATTTCCATTGATTTCTCCCCTCTAATTTGATCTCAATTAAATCTCATTTATTTAATCATTTCAATTATTAGTAGTCTCAATTAAGTAAAATTTATTTTGAACTATTTAATAATTATATAAAACTATTTATAATATCATTCATTAATAAATCGTTGAACTTAACAATTTATCAATAAATACAACTCATTCATTTACGAAATCACCACTAATATATTTTTTCGAAATCGATCTCCTTGAAACACTCTAAGGACAATCATTTATTTAAAATAGTCCTTATTGATTTTAAATAAAATAAATGTCACTTCATAAGGAATCGATTTCATTCATGATTCAATAATTCCATTAGCCAATTATTCTTAATTAAAATTGTATTTAATTAAGATTAATTGACCATTATAGAACTAATAGATCCACAAACCAAATTCCTCATTAACTATGTCTAATCAACTCTCTCTCTCTCTCTCTCTCTATATATTCTATTAAATTGATTGATGGATATCAAGAAAACCTTTATAATAATATTCCTTTTCAAAAACACTAATAATTAACAACTTATTATTAAATTAATAAGTTGTTAATGTAGTAACACAAATTATAATACATATCAAAATTATTATTTAATTAACTTAAACATAATTGTGATATGTTATCACATTGATTACAAACCGCAATAATGTAAATTAATTATTGAGTGACATAACAATTTAAAACTTGTTCACAGATAATATTATGATTAAAGAAGAAATCACAAAGCCATGAAAAGCATAATCCATGGGTAAGCTATGGCTTCAAATGGAGGGCTGTGCACTGTCAAAGATAGAGTCATGCGGCGGTTGGAAACATCAATATAGTCATCAGCTCGTAGATAGACCGTGTGACAATTAAAGTACAACACTGCTGTTGGAGGCAAATATATAGTTGATGGAAAAGAATACTGAAGCTTGTTTGGTGTTAACAAAGATTATTAAACTTACAATTTTAAAACTGTAAAAAAAAACATATCATCCGATTTAAAATCGCACCAACTTTTAAAGCCGTTTAATAATTAAAAGGGCGGCACATAATTAAATAAGGTCGTGCGACTATTAGTGCATATCACAAGTACAACACAATATAGCAATCCGCAAACGCTAATGGGTAAGAGGAGAGTGGTATACTCGCCCCTCTATAATTATTATAATGTAAATATATATATTTTACATTTAACGTTTCTCAGAATATAAATTTGGCAACTGTAATAATCTTTCTTTTCAATTGAATTTGATCTTCAAACTGAGCTACAAATCATGGCTAATCTCAAACCATTCACATTTCTTCATGCCCATTGCTAGTTTCAAACCCATGGCATTTCTTTTGTATAACAATCAGTTGGGAGTTAATAGGTCTTGAGGTTGTTATTAATCCTTTCCACTTGCGAATGAATTTACAAAGTTACAGAGCACTTTGGAGGGTTGAATTGATCACTGTTAGCAGAGTTGGACTATCAATATTACTTGTGATCACCTTATTGAAGGCTTACATCCAACATAGATAGCCTATCAAGTAAGAGAGCATGCGATTACAAAAGAAGAGTCCATGTTCATATTGAGATAGGCTGTGACTATAATAAAATTCACAATTATAATATTAAATTTATAAAATATAAATTAACTTATAAACTACATACTAATGCACATCCCTATAACATTGTAAAAGTTGATGGCTTTAATAAATGGTCGTACAGCCTTTCTCAAAAAAGATTGTCTGCAGCTGTACAGAGTACAGTGTACTAATGTGATGCTTAGCAGATTAAACTAATGGTAAGCGGGGTAAGTTAAGTGGGTTTTTATTTAATTTTTAATTCTCATTTAATTTGTTTTATTGACAAGAATATATATAATATATAAAACCTTTCAAATTCTATATAACAAATTCCTTCCTCACCCTTTATAAATAAAATTTTCAACTCTGCATTAAATCCATAATTTTGATGATGGCTATTAAAAAAAAAAAACTCCCCTCCATAAAGCCATTATATTTATATATATGGAAATAATATCATTTGCCAATATAATCTAATGGAGGGATTACTACCAACCATTCATATTTTAACTTAGAACCTCCATTTTAAATTCCATTCCATTTCCAAATCCAACCCTTGCCAAATCAAGTGCTCAATTCTATTTTAGCTGGAACCCAAACCCGAGTTAAAACTAATTTCTTCCTTAATTGGATCTAGGGTTTTCTAATGTTTTCTTCTCAACCAAATAGCATATCTAGATTCCAATTTCAAATTGTAGATTCAATCACAGAGAGTATTCAGACACATATAACAGACACGATGAAGACAGGAAAAGAAATAGTGCAAAGAGAATATGCGAATATCATGAGTGCACCTGGATACTGATGCTAATCCGCCATGCCTCAGAAGTCCATAGAAAATCCCTTCCTTCTCCATCATTCGCAATTTCTCCAAGATCTAAGCCAACCGAAAACCTCCAAGTGACTAGAAGTGCTAGAAGAAGCATAGGAGCATGTAGGAAATATATGAGCATGTAAAAGCATATGAGCTTCTTAACGAATGTAAGCTTTGAAGCTTCCATTTTAGCTTGAAGCTTGTAGCTTGTCCAAACACACTAGGAGAGTCTCTATTTAAAGGCCTCTAAGATGCATCTAGAATGTGTCTAGAAACAACTAGAAGATAAGCATGACAACCAAGCATGAGTCTTCTCCAAACTTCTAGATGAGTCATAAGGTTGTAGACACCATGTGCTCAAATAAAATGCTAACTCCTAAGTGTAGACAACTAGTGCATTCTTAGAGTGCAAACCCTTGTGTTGTCTACATGACAACTCTCGAGAATTTGCAAACTCCTATGTGAGAAAACATTAAAATAATGCACAATCATTAATATAATATTTACTTTACTCTTTCCAATTTAATTTATTTATTTATTAAATATCATGCACTAACTTTAATAATTCCACTTTTCAATCTTAATATATTTATATTTTAATCACATGAAATTTAGAATCTTTTAATAATTTTAATATATTTTCCACTTTTAAATTTTATTTTCAAAACTTAATTTGCTAAAATATTTATTAACTTTAATAATAATATTATTTAGTCATTTATTTAAAAATGAACTCCAAATATATTATTATTAAAATAAATATTGTCACATTCCAAATTTAAACTTTAAACTTTTATTTTCAAATTTAATTATTTTATTTAATTAATTTCCTAATTAATTAAATAAAATAAATATTAAAATACCATATTAATTTTTCATTAAATTAAACCATTAATAAAATCTTTTAATTAGGCTTAATTAATAGAAAATACATCAAAGACTCTCAAGGTAAAATATGAAAACCCATCATGGCCAAAATACATACAAAATCAAACCAAGGGTTAATATCACGAATTACATTATCCAACGTATTCGGAGGGTACTCAACTTAGATACTTGTCCTAATTTTTCAATTAGGACAAATGGCTTAAAGGGTTGGGATTTGGACTTGAGAATTTATCTCCCATCTCTTATCATTGAGATAATGTGATAGGATATGCTCATCCTAGCAATTTAGGGAAGTCGATACCTAGTACCTGCAACCTGCATAAAAACCATGCATGTACAAGAACAATATATACTAAACTAAATAGACAATGGCAGGAAGTGGTGCATCATGTAGATCCCGACTAGCAGGTGACTACGACTCACTTCCTTAACCACATCAGACATGCCATACAAAAGCAAACACGCACACCATGCATATGCAAGTATGGGGTAAGTATCTATAAGAAAACACATATGATAATAAATCATCTTACTAATCATCATTAATAACTGAAAACACTGAAAATAATCATCATGCATACATGAAATGCAAAATCTAAGTAATCTCATCACAGAATAAACTGAATCCATAGCACAATATCTGATAATCTCAAAAGAATGTTGCTAACCAACAACATTAAACTAGCTCTAAAAGAGTCCAGCAACGATAACAAAATGTGAACTAGGGGCAAGAACTACATCCACCCCCCATGGGATTAGGCTAACTCCTGAAAGCCTACAAGAATGAAAAAAACTAAGATACTCACTATGTGGGTCCCATTGATCCCTTTTGCTCCCTATAGGGGGATATGATTCCACTGGGAATATTACAACACACTTAGAGCAATATGATTCTGGTTTAATGGTAAACCAAAAACCACATTGATCCAACATTCGTTCTTTTAACAACTACTAAAATAGATCCCTTAATACATTCTAAACAAGAGCAACTTAATGTGCACAAAAATAATCAAAGGCATACTACCTTAAAACATAGATAGAATGATACATGTTTTGCAACTAGAATAAGTTTCAATTTTCCAGTTCTGCCCATGTTTAGGTTTAAGTAGAATTTCCAATTTTGAAAGCTAAGTGTTGAAGTATGGAAAATATGCAAGTAAAAGTTTTAAGTTTTGTTTCAGTTCACCTAGTTTCAAGTTTTTAGTTTGAAAGAGATACACATGATAGTTCAAAGCTTTCATTTTGTTTTGTTCAGCTAGTTAACAGCTAGTGGCATTCGAATATACCCAGAGCTCCCAATGTTGAAACTTGGGCTCTAATACCAAATGTAATGCCCCGCCAAGGGATCCAAAGAATTAATCTAAAATTTCATTAAGTTTGCCAAACAATTTTTTTTTAACATGAAATATAAACCATTCACAACTTATACATAGTAACGGAAGCAATAGAAACAATTCAAATGAAAGTAAACAGAACATACGTAACAGATTACATTCTTTAAAGATCCCTTAACGTTGTATCACATCTAAATTAACTATTCATCTAATATCACATCCTTATGAAATAACAATGATACGTCCAACATTCAAGTGTCTTTTATGTAATTACATTTCAGATTGCTCAACCATCCACTGTACATGTCACAAGGTATGAAAAACTTAAAAGAATAAACATCCATGTAAATAAAGTACATCATCATCCACTATTAATCCATGACGCAATTAAAGTAAATGAAACCACAAACCATACATGATACATCATCATCATAAAGGTATAAACATCCTTCATAAAAGATAACCATATATCACAAACATAAATAACTAAGTGCACAGTTCCTCCCAACCGTAAATAGCATCATTAGACCATCATGGATCCTAGCCATCCCTTCGTGCATAACATTCCAAAGCACCGAAGAGATCATCAGTATTAATATAGTAGGAATGTCACTCCTAAAACATCCTACTAACATGCAAAGTAAAGCATAAGATAACATCATCTAACATATGCAAATCATCAAGGTAAGAATCATACCAGTAAATACATCCATCATAGGGTGTATCATCTATCATAATGCTCCAAGAACATAATGAAGATAAATACCAACCAAGAAAGCTCCAGCCGTGGTGTCTCAGATAGATCTCAAATGATAAGAGTGGAAAAAACACTACCACCCGACCGTGTGGAACCTAAGTGGTCCACTCCCACCGTGCTGAGGAGATAATCTCAAGTCCCAAACAGGCTATCAAAATCACATAGCATAAATCTCTATAAGTCAAGGAATCCTAAAAGTATACTAACTCAAAGGTTCCAAAAAAAAAATTGACATCTAATCCTAGAGGCACAACAATGACATGTAGGAAACCTACTCTACAAGCAAGAAAGTGTCATCGCATTTATCATGTACAAGTTACCCTGGCAGTTAGCTAAACTCCACGGGTCCATACTGATCTCATGCTGCCACTAGTATCCTCTCATACTGATGAGGCATACTATGCAATGCAAGGTCGCAACCATGCATTCTCTCTACTCCCATCCTAGCCTGTACAAGTACTCAAGGCATGGGCGAGAACCAAAACAATTATCTTTTTAGGTTCATTTAATCTCCATTTAGTGTGTAAATGTTATCACTTATTAACCAAACTTACAATGAGTTACCTTGGCAACCACTTAGGGCCCCGGCCCCCATTGCAAGCCACTTCCCGACACTATAAGTAGATAACCTACCCTAAGCTCATGGAATCATAAAATTACCCCAGTCCTATACAAGCGACTGGAAAGAAAATCTAAAAGATAATCCATAAAAAGAATCATCAAATATCCACAATATAAGCATCAAATATCCATAATAAGAATCATCAAATCACCAAGATAAGAATCATCAAATCTCCATGAGCATCTGGAAAAGAATCCATAGAAAATCATGACCACAATAGTTCTCTATTGGCAACTGAAGGCATCATTGATAATCATAAGTATCCATTGGTTCTCAATAACCAAAATACATCTCAAAATAAATCACAATCTCCATTGGTTCTCAACAAGCAACCAAGAATATCTCAAAATCATACTGATCAAAGACTCCAAAATGGTTGAGTCAAACATGTCACAACATGACATCATCAAAAAATTAATCCACATTTCAGTCCCATCATGGTGACTAGAAAATAATCCAAGGATAACTGATCGATGACTCAAAAATGATTAGCTCAAGTGTCTCATACACATACATCTTAGCTTCACAAATGAAGACTGATGAATAATAACAATCAATAAATACAAAAATTTCATAGAGCACACGATCACATAAAAATGGTTGGGCTTATAAAGATCGAGACCAAATAAGATCAACATGCCATCATATCTCATAACCCCCAAGCCTCTGGTAACAACCTAGGACTGGTCATCACTAATTAACCCAAAACCCAAAACAAGAAGCATATAGAATACATGATGCAAACACATGTTTTGTTTTACTAAATTCACATAGTTGAATAATGTGTAGGGGTTTCCAGTTTTCTGTTTGCAAGTATACTTTCAAGTATCTTAAGTTTCATCATTTGACCTAAGTGTCAACCCGTTTGTTTCCCTGATAGCATTATTCTTCCATTATTTAAAATAATATTCTAAAAACAATCGAAGAATAATTTATTTATTTATTATTATTATTTTTTCTAAAACCATCAAACTAATTCCCATTGATATTTCATAAAATCATTGCATTACTAAGGACAATATGTTCCAAGAAATGATTTCCATTGATTTATCCCCTCTAATTTGATCTCAATTAAATCTCATTTATTTAATCATTTCAATTATTACTAGTCTCAATTAAGTAAACTTTATTTTGAACTATTTAATAATTATATAAAACTATTTATAATATCATTCATTAATAAATCGTTGAACTTAACAATTTATCAATAAATACAACTCATTCGTTTACGGAATCACCACTAATATATTTTTTTGAAATCGATCTCCTTGAAAAACTCCAAGGACAATCATTTATTTAAAATAGTCCTTATTGATTTTAAATAAAATAAATGTCACTTCATAAGGAATCGATTCCATTCATGATTCAATAATTCCATTAGCCAATTATTCTTAATTAAAATTGTATTTAATTAAGATTAATTGACCATTATAGAACTAATAGATCCACAAACCAAATTCCTCATTAACTATGTCTAATCAACTATATATATATATATATATATATATATATATATATATATATTCTAATAAATTGATTGATGGATATCAAAAAAACCTTTATAATAATATTCCTTTTCAAAAACACTAATAATTAACAACTTATTATTAAATTAATAAGTTGTTAATGTAGTAACACAAATTATAATACATATCAAAATTATTATTTAATTAACTTAAACATAATTGCAATATGTTATCACATTGATTACAAACCGCAATAATGTAAATTAATTATTGAGCGACATAACAATTTAAAACTTGTTCATAGATAATATTATGATTAAAGAAGAAATCACAAAGCCATGAAAAGCGTAATCCATGGGTAAGCTACAGCTTCAAATGAAGGGTTGTGCACTGTCGAAGATAGAGTCATGCGGCGGTTGGAAACATCGACTTCACATTCCGTTGGTAAAGTTAATATGGCATTGTCAATATAGTCATCCGCTCGTAGATAGGTCGTGTGATAATTAAAGTACAACACTGCTGTTGGAGGCAAATATATGGTTGACAGAAAAGAATACTAAAGCTTGTTTGGTGTTAACAAAGATTATTAAACTTACAATTTTAAAACTGTAAAAAAAAACATATGATGCGATTTAAAATCGCACCAGCTTTTAAAGCCATTAAATAATTAAAAGGGTGGCACATAATTGAATAAGGTCGTGCGACTATTAGTGCATATCACAGGTACAACACAATATAGCAATCTGCAAATGCTAATGGGTAAGAGGAGAGTGGTATACTCGCCCCTCTATAATTATTATAATGTAAATATATATATATATATTTTACATTTAACGTTTCTCAGAATATAAATTTGGCAACTGTAATAATCTTTCTTTTCAATTGAATTTGATCTTCATATTGAGCTACAAATCATGGCTAATCTCAAACCATTCACATTTCTTCATGCTCATTGCTAGTTTCAAACCCAAGGCATTGCTTTTGTATAACAATCAGTTGGGAGTTAATAGGTCTTGAGTTTGTTATTAATCCTTTCCACCTGCGAATGAATTTACAAAGTTACAGAGCACTTTGGAGGGCTGAATTGATCGTTGTTAGCAGAGTTGGACTATCAATATTACTTGTGATCACCTTATTGAAGGCTTACATCCAACATAGATAGCCTATCAGGTAAGAGAGCATGCGATTACAAAAGAAGAGTCCATGTTCATATTGAGACAAGCTGTGACTATAATAAAATTCACAATTATAATATTAAATTTATAAAATATAAATTAACTTATAAACTACATACTAATGCACATCCCTATAACATTGTAAAAGTTGATGGCTTTAATAAATGGTCGTGCGGCCTTTCTCAAAAAGGTTGTCTGCAGTATGTTGCCTACAGCTGCACAGAGTATAGTGTACTCATGCGATGCTTAGCGGATTAAACTAATGGTAAGCGGGGTAAGTTAAGTGGGTTTTTATTTAATTTTTAATTCTCATTTAATTTTTTTTATTGACAAGAATATATATAATAGATTAAACCTTTCAAATTCTATATAACAAATTCCTTTCTCACCCTTTATAAATAAAATTTTCAACTCTGCATTAAATCCATAATTTTGATGATGGCTATAAAAAAAAACAAACTCCCCTCCATAAAACCATTATATTTATATATATGGAAATAATATCATTTGCCAATATAATCTAATGGAGGGATTACTACCAACCATTCATATTTTAACTTAGAACCTCCATTTTAAATTCCATTCCATTTCCAAATCCAATCCTTGCCAAATCAAGTGCTCAATTCTATTTTAGCTCGAACCCAAACCTGAGTTAAAACTAATTTCTTCCTTAATTGGATCTAAGATTGTCTAATGTTTTCTTCTCAACCAAATAGCATATCTAGATTCCAATTTCAAATTGTAGATTCAATCACAGAGAGTATTCAGACACATATAACAGACACGATGAAGACAAGAAAAGAAATAGTGCAAAGAGAATATGTGAATATCACAAGTGCACCTGGATACTGATGCTAATCCGCCATGCCTCAGAATTCCATAGAAAATCCCTTCCTTCTCCATCATTCGCAATTCCTCCAAGATCCAAGCCAACCGAAAACCTCCAAGTGACTAGAAGTGCTAGAAGAAGCATAGGAGCATGTAGGAAATATATGACCATGTAGAAGCATATGAGCTTCTTAACGAATGTAAGCTTTGAAGCTTCTATTTTAGCTTGAAGCTTGTAGCTTGTCGCTTGTCCAAAAACACTAGGAGAGCCTCTATTTAAAGGCCTCTAAGATGCATCTAGAATGTGTCTAGAAACAACTAGAAGATAAGCATGACAACCAAGCATGAGTCTTCTCCAACCTTCTAGATGAGTCATAAGGTTGTAGACACCATGTGCTCAAATAAAATGCTAACTCCTAAGTGTAGACAACTAGTGCATTCTTAGAGTGCAAACCCCTGTTTTGTCTACATGACAACTTTCAAGACTTTGCAAACTCCTATGTGAGAAAACATTAAAATAATGCACAATCATTAATATAATATTTTCTTTACTCTTTCCAATTTAATTAATTAATTTATTAAATCTCATGCAGTAACTTTAATAATTCCACTTTTCAATTTTAATATATTTATATTTTAATCACATGAAATTTAGAATCTTTTAATAATTTTAATATATTTTCCACTTTTAAATTTTATTTTAAAAACTTAATTTGCTAAAATATTTATTAGCTTTAATAATAATATTATTTAGTCATTTATTTAAAAATGAACTCCAAATATATTATTATTAAAATAAATATTGTCACATTCCAAATTTAAACTTTAAACTTTTATTTTCAAATTTAATTATTTTATTTAATTAATTTCCTAATTAATTAAATAAAATAAATATTAAAATACCATATTAATTTTCCATTAAATTAAACCATTAATTAAATCTTTTAATTAGGCTTAATTAATAGAAAATACATCAAAGACTCTCAAGGTAAAATATGAAAACCCATCATGGGCAAAATACATACAAAATCTAATCAAGGGTTAATATCATGAATTACGTTATCCAACGTATTCGGAGGGTACTCAACTCAGATACTTTTCCTAATTTTTCAATTAGGACAAATGGCTTAAAGGGTTGGGATTTGGACTTGAGAATTTATCTCCCCTCTCTTATCATTGAGATAATGTGATAGGATATGCTCATCCTGGCAATTCAGGGAAGTCGATACTTGGTACTTACAACCTGCATAAAAACCATGCATGTACAAGCACAATATATACTAAACTAAACAGACAATGGCAGGAAGTGGTGCATCGTGTAGATCCCGACTAGAAGGTGCCTATGACTCCCTTCCTTAACCACATCAGACACGCCATACAAAAGCAAACACGCACACCATACACATGCAAGTATGGGGTAAGTATCCATAAGAAAACACATATGATAATAAATCATCTTACTAATCATCATTAATAACTGCAAACACTGAAAATAATCATTATGCATACATGAAATGCAAAATCTAAGTAATCTCATCACATAATAAACTGAATCCATAGCACAATATCTGATAATCTCAAAAGAATGCTACCAACCAACAACATTAAACTAGCTCTAAAAGAGTCCAGCAACGATAACAAAATGCGAACCTGGGGTAGGCACTACAAAGTCTTACATTACCAAACAACACATTAAGATCACTTATGATACATTGTTAGGTATGTTATCAATACATTTTTTAATCTAGTAGGTCAATTGTATTTGTATGAATCTCAATGCATAAATTTGATGTGATATTTATCCAATAATGCTCTATAGATAGTTAAAATTATTGTTCATCTTGCATATATACTTACAAAATGTGTCATATGTTCATGAATAAAATATGTCAGAACAAAGAAAATGGTTTGAATATACTTAAAACATGGTGAAACATAATAATATATACTACATACACAAGCATGATAAGAAGTCGTAAAAAAAAGTACATGGTCTAACATACATCATAACATGATCTATGAAGTGAAAAAATACATGGTCTAACATACAATTTTAACTATCCTAACACAAAGTGTATACATCATAAAAACAAAATCTACAGGTGCCAACAAGACCTAACCTATCTAATTTAATGTCCTCTTTACTCCATGTGAAAAGGACTTAGATGGATCATCATGTGTAATATGAGTTGTCTCGTCATGTCGGACACCCTGTGAGGTAGATGGATTACCCTGTGTAATGTGAGGCATGTCTCATCATGTACATGCTTAATTGAAATGGGTCTCAAAATCTAGCTTGCAAATAAATTAAATATTCACTACATAATAAAATAAATACCACATGAGATGGGTGCCCCTCAGTAATGGGAGGAGGCGCACTGTCAAAACTACCAAATGCAGCAATGGTGAGGTCCTATAATTTACAATACATACATTTTTAAAATTTGATTTTAGAGCATAATGAACTATACATTATGTACATAAATCACAATATTGACCTCAAATGACGATGTAGGTACCTCCATCTGGCTAAGTCTTGTGCTCTCAGCAACACTCGTGGTGACGTAGTCCTAAAATTATGGATACATAAAGGTTTAGTCAAAATTAAATATACATGAATAATTACAAAGTACATAATTTGTACACTACATTTTTTATACACTATAAATTTAACATATATATATATATATATATATATGCCAATAGTGGCATGTTGTGATGGTTAAGTTGTTGAGTTGTTATCCTTACCATCAAGGTTCAAATCTAATAGGGATGAGGTCTCCCATTTGTGACCTCACTAGTTCATAGCCCCAAGTCAAAGCATTTACCCATCTTTATACACACACACACA
This sequence comes from Cupressus sempervirens, assembly GCA_028749045.1. Lineage (NCBI taxonomy): Eukaryota > Viridiplantae > Streptophyta > Pinopsida > Cupressales > Cupressaceae > Cupressus > Cupressus sempervirens. The sequence goes on along the minus strand of CM053786.1, from coordinate 261,058,517 downwards.
CACACACACACACACACACACACACATATATCATACCTAAGTGGTAGCCAATGTCACAGATGTGTCTACAGGTATGCTAGCATGATAATCATAAGATGGAGTCAAAAATAGACTATATTGAGGCCTATATGGATGAGTATGATATGGCTCCTATTCATAAACAAAAAACACATAAAATATATATACATGTGAGTCAAAATTGTTCAGATTATAAGTTAATAATAATGTGCATACATAAAAATAATACAAATTATTTTTCTTCAGTCAAAGGTTCATACCGCATGTATTTGGGTTGTGCTTGAGTGGTAACTGGAGTAGGACTTGTACTAACATCAATCTGTGTAGATGCAGACAATCCCTACAAAATCAAATAAAAAGAACATATGAGCACATGTTATTAAATTCGAGTTTGAATGTACATTTTTATAGTGTAATTCAAAGTGCATACTGTATAAGGGATGTCAATGTCTGTAGGTCTCGAAAAAAGACTATACTGTCTCCTAGGAGGAATAGTATCATCCATCCTCTATTATTTCAAAAGTACAAATTAATATAGTTAATACAATTACACATGTGTGTAGAAAGTAAATAATTATGTGTACTTTATATTTATATTAAAATTTAAATTTTACCTACTGCTCTTGACTCTCTCCAGGCTCTCCCTGCTGCATGAGGTCAACAAATGATGACACGTCTATCTCATCACTACCATCACCACGGGTAGCGTATCCATCATCATCAAAATCTGCACCCTTAGCATAATGGCCATCATGTGCTACACCAGGATCACTCTAGGGACCTATGAATATGCCTCCACAGCTAGTACAAACATGTCCAAGTGGAGGAGCATGTACCGCCTGCGTCCACTGTTGTACGAAATTGTCCAAAAGGGCACTCAAATGGGTAAAAGAAAATGAAACTACTTGATTATGGTGAGGAGTAGGCACAAAAGGCGTAGGAAGAGGTACAAGGGGCTCAGCTCACTTGCGGTTTCTCATTCTATCACTCATCTTTGCCCCAAGCCTACCTTGAGGCATCCCTCTACCAACCCCCTGAAATGCTTTCATATCAAAATAGTTGGGTTTCAAACCCAACTCAAACTCAGCCCATAAATTCCTAAGTACATGGGCACCTCATGGTTAGCGTGTGGTGGATGGTCAAATACCATCCACCACCACTCCCAAAAATGTGCTACTATACGTGGATGTGTACACCACCTAATGGAAATACGAGGCTTCTTATCATTAATTGCTTCACCGGTCTTAGGGTTTACAAAATAATGTTTAAAATTCCCGTTACCTATATGTAGGTTATAAACCTCTCTGTATGATAAGCCGTCAAAGTAGAAGGCATGCATGCTTTCCCTCCATGATCTAAATGAATCAATGTTTGAATCAAAATGATGGATGGAGTCAATCATGCCTTGAATTCTATTTGTAAGATGTAGTAGGTGAGGGGGGGGTGCCTCTCACATCGGGTAGCCTCTATATCATGCATGAGGTCCTTGAGGTTACGCCTCATGGTCTCACAGAGCTCATCTACAGTGGGTGGTGGAGGTGTGGGTGGAGGTGGAGGTGGAGGTGGAGGTGGAGATGGAGGGGGCAGAGGAGGGGGAGGGGGTGGCGTTGGGTCCATCAAATATAATCTACATATATGTTTAAACAATATAAAACATAAAACATGACAAAAATACATCACAACATGACAAAATTACTATTTAATAAAATTTAAATCTAAAATTTATCAACTAGATCTATATAAATGCGCATATCTTTAGTAAAATCATATCAATTAAATAAATAAAGTTAAACACTTAAGTCAAATTAAACATTAAATACCAAATTTTTAAGTCTAATCATAAAATAATAGTCCAAAAATATATATCTAGGTTAGTTCAAGGTTTCTTTTCTTAAAACAGGAGCCACCAAGCTAATTTTTCTTTTATGTACACTTATTTTGTGACACTGGGGGATTGTATGAACTCATTATGGATTATATGTTCATCTTGGGATAAAAAAAAAGTTAAGATTATGACAAGGTTATGGTTTACAATTTTTTTATGTTAATGGTTTTCATGATGGCTAAGCTTAAGATTATTATAATGATTATGGTCCTTTAATGTTAGGGAACTTACCTAGGATTATGGTTTTAGTTAGAATTATATTTAGGTTTCAGATATTTATTATGGTCCTATTGTTTATAGGATATATAATAGATGGCATTAGGATGAGAGTTAAGGATACAATTAGAATGAAATCTTAGAGATAGAATTATGATTTGATTAAAAAATATTTATGATTGTAGTTTGAATCCTAAATATTATCTTCTTTTTAATGCAAACTATAAGTGTAGATCACGTTAGGTAATGAACTAATACATGTGAACCCTATCCCTAACCATTTAATAATCCTAATTCTAATCATAATCCATAATTCATTACCTTATGAAGCTTTGGCTATCCACTTTATTGCCAGAGTAATCCCTTAAACTTTCTTAAAGTTTTCATTCCAACTTACTAATCTCCTTTCTTTATGTGAACTACTCTTGGTAGCATGATTCTTCATATTTCCTTTTCCATGTGACCACAAAATGTTCTTAATAGATTTATATAGAAGACCAAACTGATTTAAATAAAATGAGCAAGAAGAAGAGAAACTTACACCCAATATGAGGAGAGAATATTTTAACATACTTGAATTCTACCAACCAAAGTGAGATAATTAGAGTTCCAATTGTTGAGTTTTCGAAACATTTTCTTGTTGATATAAAGACACATTTCATTTATATGTTAGGGTTTAGTACAAATGGAATCCCTAGGTACCTAACCACTTAATTATGAAATCTCCATCCAATACCATATTTACAACACAAGGTAGGGGACTCAATATTTAGCCCCAATAATATAGATGTAGAGACATAAATCTTACTACCCAATACAAAGAAAAGAGGTCCAATTTGATCATTAAATGACTAGTGTTGCACTCTTATAGCTTAAAAAGAATACAAATATTACCAACAAACTATACATTAGATACTTATTAATTATTTGGAAAGTAGATCCTCTAACTTTTAGAGACAACTAGTTATCTCTAAGGAGATAATGTAATGAGTCAACAACAATAAAAAAATAAAGAGCATGCAACAGGACACCCTTTCATAATTGATCTAGAGAGTCCTAAAAATTATGATCTAACCCCATTAATTTCTTTACTAAAACCCTAACACCAATCATAAGAGAGGACACCATTTGACATAATATTGGATGGAATCTTGGGCTTGCAACATCATCATAGTGAAACTCCATTCCACCCTTTTGTAGACATTTTCATAATCAATTACTTGAGCATGCCTACACTCTATCCTGGAAATGTTTCCCAATCCAAAGTCTTCCAATAGGTTATCAAGTTCTCCAATATGCATAAATATTCTTAACAAAACACTTTTGTGTAGGGTTAATGATCTTGGGTAGGATATCTTCTAGTCTAGAGGCTAAGACCTTGGTAATAATTTTGTATGATATGTATTTAGGAGTGTCCTGTCTCTAATTTTTAATGAGATTCTTATCTCCCCTTGGGGATCAATTTTATGAGCCCTCCATTGATCACTTTATCAATTTTATGAGCCCTCCATTGATCACTTTATCAATTTTATGAGCCCTCCATTGATTACTTGATGTAGGGATTTCTCATTACTAATTTTTTGGATGGAGGAGTTGATTTATGATAGAAATGGGTTTATCAAGGAATAATGCATCTTCATTCTAGGAATGATGGTTCTCATTTTATCCCTATATTCTAAATCATTTTGAACTATCATCATCTTCTAAACAAAAAAATTGATAGTAAAATTAGGAAAAAGATCTTGGTATATATCACTAGGGGGTGGGTATTTCTTTTTATAGAATAAGGTAATATTTTGTTATGTGGCCTTCCATTCTGCAAAGGCAATAAACATTTAGGCTACCCATACAGGAAAATAGGAAACAATGGGGGAATCTCCAGTCTCCAAAAAAACTTTTAGGCACTTCCAACCCAAGATAAATAGAAATTAGTCCACTCTAACATAATTATCTAGTTAGGGATTGGGGTGTTAGAGTGCTTCAATACCCTCCTAATTAGATATTACATGATGAATACTCACTTAGGATATAAAGGTTTAGGCATCTAGTGGAAAGACAAGTTATTCACTTCTTTAGATATATTCTTAGGCATCCAAAGCTGTAGTTCGGGCTCCTACTCACACTGATGTGGACACCTCCACCTCTTGATGGTGAGGGAGGGTTACTTAATTAGATGCCTGATTTGTTCAAGTCTCTTCTAATTTTTTTATGATGTATCATTTTGAGACCTTGATATCAATGTTTAATTAGTTTTAGGATTAGGGTTCAATTTGGTTTGTACTATTTGATTAGGTTTACATGCTTAGGTTTCAATTAGGACAAGAGTTAATAAATTGAATTAAGTTTTAAAGTGCTAAATTTTGTTTTAGATATAGAATTATAGTTAGAGCTTTTAGATTAAAAACCAACATTAATTCAAAAAAGTTAGGTTTGAATTTTTTTTTAAAGTGTTGAATATATTATGGAGTTCTAGTTTAGGGTGATTTGGTTTAGTCTTAAGGTCAATGTTTAACTTGGTTCAATCTTAGGGTAACAGTTCAATTTGGTTAAAGGTTGGGGAAAGGATTCAAGGTTAAATTCAAGGTTTCTACTATTAAGTTGGGATATATAATTAGGTTTGTGATCATGGTTTAATTCAATTTGGTTTAGGGTTACCCAAGGTTAGTTTATTTTAGTGTTAAATATTAAGATATAATGCTTTGATATCACTCATTTTTTGATTTTTTGATTATATCACCCCTATACATGTTGATAACTTATATGCAATGAATCTTACAAATATTATTTGACCTCATTACATGTGTCATGGTAATTTTTTTTAGTTTATGTACATGAGATGCTCCTATATATGGTGTTTTTCTTTATATATATATATATATACCTAAGTACCCTTCTTGATTATCTACGATGGACATGTCGTAAATGACATATCTCTATATGATTCTTTTCATATGATATGCATGGATAATATATATAATGAAAATTTTAAATCCTTCCTATGCAATAAATGATGTAATTAGATATGTACAAATATTTTTAGATTCACATGTACATGACATGTAGATGTAGATATGATGCTCCTCTAAGATAATTTAGTTTAAATCATAAATAAGGTTACAATTTTAGGGTTTGACATTTATAAAATTAGTACTCAAGGTAATATAGGAAAGTTATTTAATTATTTATTTATTACCTAGTGTAGGTTCTAGCAAATTAAGATTAAGTTTAAGATGATAGTAAGGGTTATGACTAGAGTTAAATTCAATACAAATTGACATTATAGTTAATCCTAAATGACACCTAGCCAAGGGATACAAAGAACTAATCAAAAGTTTTACTAAGCAAGCAATAACATACATACAATAATTTACATTTATAAAAAACATAAGAGATTGCATTCCTTAATGAGCACATTTACATTTCATTTTTAAATAATTATAAGTACTAAAAGTAAAATAAATAACACATCCACATGAAAGAATGTTAACTACTTCAGTTCAATCCATTTAAATAATATATACATTTGTTCTAAATGCCACTTGGCAAATTAATTCAGAATGCACAATCATCCACTGTACATGTCACAGGGTATGAAAGATTGAAAGAATATACATTTATAAAATAGTTTACATCATCCATTTTCGATCCATGAAACAAAGTACAATACAATTTAAGTAAAATCATTTTAAATACTAAGTCTTTTGTTTGGATCCCTTGGTGGGCTGTTATGTGATTAAGTACTTAGTTATATATGTTTAGGGTTTTATTGTACATAACTATATGGTTAGGTCGAGATTATAGTTTAAAAAATGAATTTAGGTCAAGGTTATAGTTAAAACAAGGTCGAGGTTATATGGTTCTAGGTCAAGGTTATATTTATTTGTAAAATTACATGTTTAAACAATGAATTTACATCTAATCTAATCATTCAACATTGTAATAAATACATAAATTAATACATTTCAAACCATCTAAAATAATAAATTTTTAAATAAACATTTACAAAACTATATTTTAATTAACAAATACGAAAATTTAAACATCTACTCATTAATAATGTAAATTTACAATTTTACGTATATTAAACATGAAAAAAAAAAAAATTTAACATACATATTAAATTGAAAATTGGAAAAAAAAAAAGTAAAATAGTACAAAACATATTAAAATACCTAGTATATCGAAAACTAGCAGCAAGGGGGTGGTCAGTAGGGCTTAAAATCGGGCTCCCGTATGCATCTTTAATCAGGCTCCCATTTTTTAGGTCATGAAAATGACTTCAAAAACGCCAAAAAAGGGGGTTAAATAAAGTCTTCCAAATTGGGTACCCGATTTTAAAAAGTAATCGGGTGCTCGATATTTGATCGCCTCGGGCACCCGATCCGCTTTTGAATATCGGGTACCCAATTTTTGAAATTCAGCTTGGGTGCCCAAAGCATAATTTTAGAAACGAGTACCCAATTTTTTAAAAATCAGGTACCCGTTTCTGAGAAGTACAATTTCACATATCTGACTTTCGCAGAATTGCGACCCAACTTCTTGTGGTCACCATAAAATTAATTTATATTTATCTATTTTTATATACATGTAGGAGATTTTTTGCAGTTCAAGCCTTACTAGATAATGCGAAAAATGTGGACTATTATCTTTTAAGATGCACAAAAGCAAAATACAAGTTGTTACAAGGAACTATAGATGCTAATGAACAATCATATCTAATTGGATCATTTGTTATTGAAGGAACATATTATCAACAAACAAGGGTAACTAATAGTGGTATTGAATTTATTGAATATAAGCTTGGAGAAAAAGTTTTACATTACAGTAACCATGTTATAGCAACAAAGTTACAATTTGAAGCAATACAAAGAAGAGGATGCCAGGGAAATCAAAAGTGGAAACTATCTATTGAAGAACATGAAAAACTTCTAGAGATAATAAAAGCTAGAGAGGATCCTAACAATACAATGTTTGTGGAGCTCTAGTTTACCTATGTACTTATTGTGGAGCTCTAGTTCAACTATGTCTATATAGCTCTTCTACTTTCACATTTAATGTTGATAGGATATTTTTTTTATAAATTTGTATATATTGGATCATTCATCTTGGATATGCAAAATTATACATGTTTCAAGTTATTTTTATTTAAATTAGACATGGATATCTCATTTAAGACAACCTCTTAGGACATCCCCTTAAGACAACCTCTTAGGACTTCCCCTTAGGACTACCTATTAGAACATCCTCTTAGTACCACCTTTTAGGACCTCTCCTTAAGACAACCCCTTTATTATTTGTATGTATTGATATACATTGTTTATGTTTTCTTATGATTGTTAATGTTCTTATGTATTTATGTATATAATCTTTATGTTCTTATATGTATTAACTTTTATTAATTAAATTTTGCAACATGCATTCTTTAGGTCATACTCTTTATATGTTCTTATGTTCTTATCATTAACATGCACATAAACATTAATAAACATATGAATATTGAAAATATATATTACATTCTTTATGTTCATATGTATTCTTTGTGTTCTTATGTTTATTAAATTTAGTGATTAAATGTTGTAGTTCACATCATGTATTCTTTACTAGTACTCTTTATGTTCTTAAATATGTATTCTATAATAGCATGTATTACATTCTTTATGTTCGTATGTATTTTTTGCATTATTATATGTATTAAATTTAGTGATTAAATGCTGTAGTTCACATCATGTATTCTTTAGTACTAGTACTCTTTATGTTCTAATTTAAGACAACCTCTTAGGACCTCCCCTTAGGACTACCTATTACCTAACGTACCCTTAAGACCACCTATTAGGACATCCCCTTAGTACCACCTTTTAAGACCTCTCCTTAAGACAATCCCTTTAGTATTTGTATGTATTTATATACATTGTTTATGTTTTCTTATGGTTGTTAATGTTGTTATGTATTTATGTATATAATCTAAGTTATGTTCTTATATGATACATTTTTATGTTTGTATATAATCTTTATGTTCTTATGTACATGTATATGTTATATTCTTACCTATGCATTAATCTACATTCTTATATATGTATAATTTAGGATCTCCCCTTAAGACATGTCATTAAATATAGTTAATTATACTTAGATTAAGGCATTAAAAACAATAACGTATACATAAACATGAATATTAAAAACATACATGTCTACTTTTAACATGAACATATATACATACATCTATGAAATAAAAAATACATTTTACTCTACATTCTTATGTATAATTCAGGATCTCCCCTTAAGACATGTCATTAAATATAGTTAATTACACTTAGATTAAGTCATTAAGATGAATAACATATACAAAAACATGAATAATACATACATAAACATAAAAGATTAAGACATTAAAAGATCAATTTGACATGTACATAAGACATTAACTAGTACTCTTTATGTTCTTAAATATGTATTAAATTTATTGATTAAATATTGTAACACATACATTACAAAATAACACATCTATGAAATAATGTATGTACCCATGTAAAATGTATCCAAAATACCATATAAAATATCTCCAAAATACCACATCAAATGTCTCTAAAATACCACATGTACCAAATGTATCTAAAATAACATGTACATCCATATAAAAGTATCTAAAATAAGACATGTATCTGAAATAACATACATATCCATATAAAAGTATCTAAAATAACACATGTACTTGAAATATCATACATCTCCATATCAAAGTATTTGAAATGACATGTATATATAAAAAATATCCCAACATCAATGAAATAGACGTGTAAACTAAGATCAACCACATCCCCCTCCTAATCCCTGATCCCAAAAGGCTCTATGATTTGGCTCTGAACCCTGTGTCAAATGAAAGAAATTTGTAAAATTATAAAATTATACATGTATATGTTCATTATATCATATGTACAATATATATCTATCAAATATATAATAAAAAATACATAACATACCTGTGACTCATGTCGTGCAAGATCTGTCGAGGTGTGAAGATCTCCAAAATGCAATAGCCTATCACTAAGACCCTATAGAACACACATGTACATGTACACAAGTTAAATTAAATACATATAAAAGATCTTGAGTATGCTAAAAAAATTGTATACATGTGTAAATTATAGTAAAAAATAAATATAAACATATATAAATTTACAATATTTACCATAGCATCATGTAATGCTCTACCAATCTAACTGATATCTTAATCATGTAGTGATAGAGTAATATCTGAATCATGGAATGTAATGCTCTAAAGCCAAGTTGTGCAGCAGTAGGTGCTATAGGATCCTGATTAGGTGTGGGGATAGGTGTCATGGGGACAAGTGCTATATGGCCCTCTATAGGAGTAGGTTCTACAAGATCCTGAGTAGGTGTGGGGACAAGTCTTGTATGGCCCTCTATAGGAACAGGTGTTGTAGAATGTGTAGGGATATCCTCTTGTCTCTATGAGGGTTGTGATCCTTCTGTGCATGACAAAATATGGCTGATGTGTCCACCAATATTACAAAGAGGAATCCTCGTGACTATTGACAAGGCCTGATATGAACCAAGAAGATCAGATGCTAAATAAGATGCCATACGATGCAATACATCCACATCTGATATAGCCAAAAACTCTAGTGGTTATGGTATATCTACTATCTCATACAGATCATCAGCTCCTGTGCTAGAGGATGCACCTGTCGAAATGGGACCACGAGATCATAACATATATTTGTCACATCTATTTGAAGATATTTCCTATAAGTGTGTGGCAACTATGACAATGCTAGAAAATATTTGACTCTTGATTATATCATTAAGAATAGTTGAACACGCAACAGTCATCTGTAGACCTCTCGGCATGACCAAAAGGTTTGGACCCACCATTTCCCATTTATTAACAGGTGCAAGGGTGTCCCCAGGTCTAAATCTCTCTAACAATCGATCGAGGCCCTATCCAACATGACCTAGAAAATCTATATAATCAACATCATGATGTAAATGAAATTTTGTAAATAATTGTTTGCAAAAATAAAGAGGAAACTCATCCTTTTTTGGCCACCTATGATGCACAACTAACCACTGAGGATATATAAATGGAGCAATGAGTTGATCTGTACACTTCATTACTAAATAACCTCTAACCCTAGCCCTCTCTGCATAAAATGGAAACATAGTCTTCACCATAGCAATGGAGACCTCACCATCAATCTATGAATACTTGACAGTGCCAGTGATACTGTGAGAAAGGGAAGAGTAAAATGTCTCAATACTAGTATCATCAAATGGGTCATACATAGAGATCATCTCGATCATCTGTTACAACTCATCTCTAATAGAAAAAATATTCTCCTTATTAGGGAGATTGGTAGAAGCCAATAATGTAGAATCAAGATAATTGAGAGCATGAGATAACCCAGCAACAGTATCTACAAACAAATGTTGTCTCTCCTCAGAGAATGATGTTAGTCTATGTGTTGTGACTAACTCAGCACTATGACCCCCTCCCTAAACACTGGCCTCCCCTGAGGATGTAGGTGCTCCACTAGCACTAGATGCCATAATGATATATGCAAAGATCTCTATCTATAAATGCAGAGTTAAGATATACATACATAAGTACATATAAAATTGAAAGTTAAATTTAATTTAAAAGATGTGTGTATATAAATATGTACAAAGTTGAATGTAACTAAAAATATGCACATGTTATTTAGTACATCTAACTCATGTATGTGAACATCTAGCTCAAATATGCACATCTAGCTCATGTATGTGAACAAAAAATATGCATGTATGTTATTTAGTACATATAGGCTTACTATGTTAATGTTTTCTAAAATATAACTAATTTTTAGCTATCTTGAGGTCTTAACAAGTTTTCAAAGTTTCATGTACATCTTATTATAGTTTCCAAGTTTTCTAAGTTTGAAATTGGTTAAATTTTAAGTTTTCAAGTTTGAACAACTAAAACTTATTATAGTATAGTTCTACCTAATGTTTCAAGTTACATGTTAGTTATCTATATAGGTTTGTATTATGCTAATGTTTTATCAAGTGTAATTACTTTAGTTATCTAAGTCTCAACTTGAATTTTCTATGTTTGATCATGTAAAATCTACATTTATGATTAAACATACATATTCAATTAAAAACAACTATATAGGTTTTTATATTTAACATATCAAGATCTAACTATATAAAAAAAATTAACTAGTCTAAATAATCAACTACTTTAAAAAATACTTAAAATATAATTAATTTAATTACTAAAACACTTAAAAACAATTAATTTAATTAATGGTAACCTGTAATAACTTTTTTAAAAAATTATAAAAAATTATAAAAAAATGCACTTACCTATTATGGCCAAAACACTCTAACCACTTGAAACCCACAATAGTGAAATGACTACTGTGTTGGAAAATTGATTGAAAAGATCATTGTTGAAGATCAAAGAGGGAGGTTGTTGCAAAGAAGGAAGTTGATTGATAAAGAATGTTTTCAATCATTGTTTTGTCATTGATGTCAAACTTGCTATTTGAAGGAATGACAATTTCTTATAAGATCCAAGTACTATTAATTAGTTGATTGATGCAGAGGATTTAATCAACTAGATATAACAAAAGCACCTAAGGGAAAGGTTGAGTTATGGTTTTGTAATGAAGTACAAGGATTAGTTAAGACAATGGTAAGATAATGTATTGGTAACATACTTGAAGATAAAAATGTTGGCCGCACTTAGAAGCATTGGAGAAGTAAGTTGTAATAAGGTTGACTGCAAAGCTTGAACTAAGTTCATTAGTGGGTGTCGAGCGAGCTAGTTTAAGCCAAGCAAATTTTTAGTTGAAGCTGAGAAAATGCGAAATCTAGTGTGTGCCAAGTAAACTTCAAGTGTCAAGTGAAGTTTAAATGCTGAGTGATATAGAAGGAGCTGAGTGCCAGAAAATCTTAGTGGGTGTCAAGTGAACTTCAGGTGTCAAACATCAGTAAACGTAGTTGATGCCGAGTAACATAGTGTGTGTCAAGCACCAGAATTTCAATAGTGCCGAGCTACTGCATTATTTTGAAAGTTGAAGATTCTCCAAATATGAGCCAACATAGTTGTTACCTAAATTTTTTTGAACTAGTTGGAAGATAAAGATGATGAGTTGGTGGCACAAAATTCTATGTAAACCATTTTTGAGTGATTTAAAGAGGATTCTTCAAGATGTTTCTAGATGAAATAAAATGTGGGTTAGATTCAATGAATTATACCTAATCCATTTGAAAAAAAATTAAAGAAGGGAAGAATTGAGTGGGAAAAGCAATTCTAGACTTCTATTTAAGGAGTCACGGACCAAGAAGCAAGAGTTGTTGGTATGCCAAATTGCGAAGTGGTTGAAGGGTGTCAAGGAGAAGACATCTAGGAGAAGGAAGAATAGAGCACAGAGACTCTAGTTCGATAAGTGGTCTAAGAGAGATTATTGCATTGGTACATTGAGCATGAAGAGTCAAGGAGACAAAGCTTGAGAGGAGGACAAGCTGTTAGAGCTGCAGTGACTAAGAGCCAGGCAATGTAAAAAGCTGAAGAGTGATCTGAGATCTACAAGATAAGTTGTGAATTGTAATCAGGTAAAAACCCCTTATTATTACTCTCTAGCAATTGTATCGGTTAGGGTAAAGGAAAATCCTATGGACTTAGGTTGGTTTAATAGCCATTTTTAAATCCTTTAATAGGGTGTCATTCCAAGTAAATATTCTAAAGTCCTCAACCAAGCCCACTTCTAATAGGGTGGATAAATCTTTTAACCAGGTCACATTTAACAGTGTGTTGTAGCCTTTAATAGGGCATCACTTCAAAAGAGAGAGAATTGAGTAGCATGTTACTGGTGGTTTTTCTCAAATTGGGTTTCCATGTAAATCTCTATGTTATGTGTTGATTCTTTATGTGTTATGCTTGCATGTTGATTTACAGTAACTTGCTAAGTATGAAAGTTTAAAGCTTAGATGAATGAATAGTTTGATGGGCACACTTTACTTGATGAAAAGGTTGAATTGGACATTTAGACACTGAATAACTAATTTACACCCCCCCCCCCCCCCACTCTCTCAATTATTCTAAAGCATTTCTAACAATTGGTATCAAAGCCATATGTTGATTTAGTTTCAAGGTACTAGAAGCAGGAAGATCAAGATGTCCAAGAGAGAAGTTCCCAAGCTCAACAAAGATAACTTTTTTGCATGGAAAAGTCTAAAGAAATTGTGCCTTAGATCAATAGGTGATTATGCAAAAACCTCAATTGGAGTGGAACATGTAGACCCAGTTGGACTCCTCTCTGTAGATGATTTAAACAAAAGGAAGGAGCACAATCAGGCAATGTTGGAGATTGTCTCTACAGTCAGCTATGCTAAATTTTATGACATCAAAGGATGCAACAATGAATTCAAAATTTGGAAATCCCTAATAGATATCTATGGAGGAGATTAGAATGTTCAGAGAGAAAAGAGAGAAAGCCTCAAAGGAAAGTTTGATGATATGAAAATGGAGGAAGGAGAAAATGTTGCTCAATATGGCTCTAGAATGAAAGAAGTAGTAAGTGTAATAAGAAGTTTGGGTGGTCAATTGGAAGAAGAGACTGTCAATATAAAATACTTGAGAACCTTACTCCTTATCTATGCTATTAGAGTTTCAGCCATCCAAGAGCTAAGGTGTGTATAAGGAAACACACTAACCTTTGAAGGTATAATGGGAAGACTCATTGTATTTGAATTGTCCAACTTTGACAACTACAGATCTGAGAACCTTGAATATACTTTCAAGGCCAAGCTGACATTGAAAGACATTGAGGAGGAGAAGTCAAAGAAGAAGAGTAGAAAAGGAAAACATGCATCCAGTTATAGCAGCACAGATGAGGAAGATGTGGAACAATTGGAAGCACTATTGGCAAGAAGATTCCATAGAGGCAAAGGTAAATTCAAAGGTAAGTTGCCTATTATTTGTTTTAATTGCAATGAAGTAGGACATATTGCTGCAAGGTGTACGTAGAAGAAGAACTTCAAGGAAGGAAACAAGTACAAGAACAAGAAAGAAGATGATAAAGGCAAAAAGATGCTACATTGTTGAAGATGATTTTGATGAGAATAATGATGAAGTACTCTATGTGGCCATGAAGGATAAATCAGATGAAGCTAAAGCAACAACATTGGTAACTTACGTGAACAAGAATGACAAGTGGATCATAAATAGTGCATGCTCACATCACATGATAAGAGACAAAAGTAAGTTTATTACCTTTACTCAGTATGATGGAAATAGTGTTAGATTTGGAAATGATGCTCCATGTCAAATCAATGAAAAAGGTTCAATTAAACTTGCTAAGAAAATTTCATGTGATAATGCATACTATGTTGAAGGATTGAACTATAATTTGTTGAGTGTATCATAGTTAGGCAATGTAGGTTGGAAAGTAGAATTTGGAAACAAAATTGCCAAAATCTATGACACTAATGGAAATTTGATAAGAAAAGGTGAACAAACTAGCAGTAACTTGTTTTACCTAGATATGGAGGATACAACTTGTCTTGTTGTTAGACTTAATGATGTGTGGCTATGGCATAAAAGACTGTGTCATGCCAACTTTGAAAATTTGACTAGCATCAGCAAAAAGAAGAAAGTTAGAGGTTTTCCCAAACTGAAGAAACCTGAAAAAACAATGTGCAAACAATGTCAACTAGGAAAGATGACTAAATCTAGTTTCAAAAGCAAAACATTCACTTCCACAGAAGTACTAGAACTAGTCCATACATACTTATGTGGTCCAATAGAAGTACAAAGCTACCCAGGAGATAGATACATAATGCTCTTTGTAGATGATTATTCTAGGATGACGATTGCCATGTTTTTGAAGAAAAAATTTGATCCATTACAAATGTTTAAGTGGTATTTGGCCAAAGTTGAGAAGGAAATAGGAAAGACTCTGAAATGCCTAAGGTTAAACAGAGGAGGTGAGTTTACATCAAAAGAATTTGAAATATTCTCCAATGACAAAGGTATCAAAAGGAAAACATCAGCACCAAGAACTCCACCACTAAATGGTATTGCTGAAAGAAGGAATAGATTAGTAATAGATTGTGCCAGAACATTGATGATGGAGAAAAATGTTGCTCTAAAGTATTGAAGAGAAGCTATAAGTACAGTTGTTTACACCCTAAATAGTGTTCAAGTCAAGAAAGGTACAAAAGGTACTATGGTATGGTCACTCACTTAATGTAAAACATTTCAAATTATTTAGTTGTAAATGTTATATTCTTAAAGATACTAGAAATGGCAAGTTTGATGCAAAAAGTAATGCAGGCATATTCTTTGGATACTTCACTAGAAGTAAGGCATATAAGTGTTTGAATACTAATACTAACACTAATAAGATAGTAGAAAGTGCAAATGTAAATTTTGATGAGCATGCAGAAGTCCAAGTTGATGAGTCCAAGAAATTAGAAGATTATAAAACTTTTATATATTTCTATGAAGGAATGACTGTTGAAAGTGATGTTGCCAATCAAGTTGGAAATCAACAACAAATCTTAGTATGAGCTGACTCACAACTAGTGATTGTTGAGCTACATTTAGAAGCCAAGTTGCAGAATGAAGAAATTGCACATTTTGACTTTGAAATTAGTACACATGGAAGAGATGATGAAATACCAAATGAAGAAGAGCAAAATGACTCTGAAGCTGAAGAAACAAACATGGAAAGAAGGATAGAATGAAGACTAGTCAAGTATGTAACGAGACATCACCCTGCAAATCAAATCATTGGTGACAAGGATGCCAGAACTATGACAAGGAATAGACTAAGGAATGAATCATGTCTGTTGAGCAAGGTTGAGCCTAAAATAATAAAAGATGCACTATAAGATGATGATTGGTATAAAGTTATGAAAGAGGAGATAGACCAAATTGAGAAAAATAAAACCTGGACCCTAGTTCCTAGACCAGTTGACAAGAATGTAATTGGTACCAAATGGTTGTTTAGGAACAAACTTGATGAGAATGATGAAATAACTAGAAACAAAGCCAGACTAGTTTGCAAAGGCTATGACAAGAAGAAGGATTGGATTATGGGGAAACATTTGCCCCTGTTGCAAGAATGGATTATTTGATTACTTTTGAAGTCCAAATAGCTGACAGTAGCACAAGGAGAGTTCGATTTGGGACTAAAATGCCAAGAGAAAAGTTTTGTCCATATCGACCCATCCCCTAATGGAATTACTAGGGAGGTTAAGGTACTAATTCAACTCATTATGACCCAAGGTCATCTAGAATAGGCAACAAGAAACATCTTTGTGTTCCATATTATTTCTAACCAGAGCATCCTTGAATGCCAAGATGCATTCTTCTACCATTCAGGGACCCAAATGTTCAAATTTTGGGCAAAGTTTCTCAAGGTGGGATCACATATTATGCATCATAAGGAAATTTTTCAATGGCGACAACTAAACCCTAAGAAATGCAAGCATTTTTTGAATAGTAATTGTCCCTATTGGTAATTGAGATGCAATTATACTTTGAGTAGTAGCAAGTTGGGGCATAGATGCCTTACCTTGCTTCTTACATTTATTTTTCTTATTTCAAACTAGGGGTTTGGGTTCTACAAACTCTATAGAGATAGTAGACAATCAAAACTATTGAAGGAAAGTCATAGAAAAGGAGTTGAGTTGATGTAAGGTTTGGGGGTTATGATATTCATTGAACAATAGTTCAGATGGAGACCAATCAGAATCTTCAAATCCAAAACCAATGTCTAGTTGAGCTAATGAACTCCAACTTCCCTATGCCAATTTTTACACTACATAGAATTGAATGACGCCAAGACTCTTTCTAGTGTCATTTATCTATTGATAGTACTTTGTTTCATGCACTTCTAATAGATAAACAATTATCACGGACTAGAATGTTTGGACAATATCACCTGAAAGAATAGAAAGAAAAAACTATTTTCTCCCAAGCTCCATGTAGACTAGGTCTCCATCACACAAGGAATAGGAAAAGTTGGACGAGGAGGTGACAAGATTTATAATAAGGTGGGCAAAGACTTTAGGGTTTATGTATGTATCTTGGTTTGGACAATGAATTGAACTTTAAATAGGTTGGGAAAGTATCTCAGGATGGAACTAGGGGATACAGAAAGTAAATAAAAAAAATGAAAGAGCCTACAAGGTTCAATATTTAATCTACCTATAGTCTACTTTTATGATATTATTATCAATAATAGATGCTTGAAGGGTGGGATGACTTAAATACATGCTCGACCAATCAATCTAACATAAATAAGTGTTGGAAATGAAATAGTATCGAAGTAAACAAGATCATTTAGTTTTATCCAAGCCAAGGAAGATAATAATAGAAAAGATCTCATTTCTTTCAAAGATAAATGAATCCCATATAAAGCACTGTAGGATTCCTCTACTCTAATCAAAACTTATAAATACCAACATGCATTAGGTGAGACAAAGAAAACACTTCCAAGAAGCCAAATCGCAGAAAAAATGGTATTGCTTTCATTCATAACAATGGTGTTACAATGAAATTGAAGATAAAATCATTAAATTTACCCACCCTTAATACAATTGACAAAAGGAATTCTTTGTTTTCCATCATTAACTTCCTACTACATCATTAAAGATTTTGTCAACCAATAACAATGACAAACAATAGGGTTTGGAAGTAATCCCAACACACCTACTTGCACATTGGAAGGACTTGAGTTTCAAGACTTTTAGGCACACACCACAGAATGTTGGCTAGCACGCAATGTAATCTCACCTAACCAAGTCACGAGGAAGAAGGAATTCCAGACTCATATCTGTACTTTATAGAGTTGTGTTGACTATGAAAGCAATTATAGTTCCTTCAAAGAAGATATTGAATCTAGCTAAAGGGATCACTCCATAGAGAAGATCTTTCTTATAGGAGGGTCCTTATTATGCACCATCCCATATTGTAAGACCAAGAGGGTTGGATGTGGAAGGGGAAGCCTCATTGATTTAGGAAGATGAATATTTTGGACCTATTCTAACAGAGTGTTGATCATGTAAGTATTCCTATGTTTGCTAACTTGTTGCTTCTAGAACTTCCCTTCTTGGGAAGCCTCAACTCCTATGTTAGCAGTTGGTCCATCAATGGTTCAGATCGTAGGGCATGGCTAGCCTAGAACCCTTAGAGAATTGTCTTCCCATTTTTTCTTGGAGATGCCCCTTTTACCAGGTGACATCCATTAGCTAGAATTTACATTGGTCCTTGTCCCACCATGTTTTTGAACAATTTTTTTGGTCCTCCAAAGCTATTACCCATTAGCATTTGCGAAGATCAAACACACGTTAATATCATGATTCCTTTTCAAAAACACAACTTTATCAAACTCAAGATTTTAGGTTTTTTGGGATCTCATGTATTCCCATCCTTATGAAGGAAAAAATATGTCATGTGGGGAAGAAACATAAAAACTTGAAAGCCTAAACGAGTATTTTAACGTCTGATAAAAGACAAAAAGTGGTATTTGGTAGCCATACCTCAGAATCATGAAAACTATATCTCACTAATTGTAGGGTATGAAACCTCCAAATCCAAAGAACATGCAATCCCAAATATTATGAGTACAAAATAGATAGTTTCAGACTTAACAAAATACCAATCATTTTCTCTCCATCAAAAACCAAAAGTACATTGCCCGAACAAAACTTCCAGCAATGTGGCTTATGATGCTAAGTTTTCCTTACGTGATTAACAAGACAACTATTCAACATTTTCTCATGTGACACATGTGATTAATAAATTTTGGGTACTTTTTTATGTGACATCAATTTAAATTCAAAATACCATCCAATTTTTTGTAAATGACACAAGACACTTAGCTCGAGGAGGGATGTTTCATCCAGGTGGACTATCAAAGGTGGAAAAATACCACTGAAACTCATCCAAAAGATCATGGAATCGCTAGCACAATGCCAACAAGTCACCACTTACCATGCTAGGATTGGGGGCGCACATATGCATGTCATAGTGATAATATACATGCATTCTCTCTCTTTTTGAACCAAAACCACCAACCATGCACCTGTGGAGGCATGCCTGAAACTCTTTGGCCGAACCAAACAAAAAAAACTCGAATAGTGAGATTCTACCTCACACAAAAATAGGACAAAAGAGGGTTCTAGAGAGCACCTAGATGGTGAAAGAACTCCCTAGGCAAGGAAAATGCTCAAGAAAACTAGAACAAGTGAAACTACAACACCAAACCAAACAAAACCAAAAAGAAAATGATAGAACAAAACTCACCTTCCCCATGACACAATGTTCCTTGCACAATGGATTTTGAATGACCTAATGGTGGCCAAAAACCCAAACTACCAAGACCATTATATCAAAAGAATGCTAGCATGTTCTGCAAATAAAGAGGGTGGAGTTGAAGCAGCTTTGAATGCCCATTGATGAATGACCAAAAGAAAACAAAATGAAAATACAAACATGACAAAAGAAGGAGCCAAGTGACCTCCCAAAACTATGCCAAAAGTGATGGAGGAAAAAATGACCCAATAGAAGGAAAATGAAGGATGAATTACAAGAAAACCATAAAAGACATGCACCCACAAACAAGAAAGAAGAAGCAAAAGGAGCAAACACCAACCCAAACCTCTAGAATGTAGAGGCACTAGGACCTGTTCTCATCTGAACACAAACCATAACTAGCTCGACCTTAAGAAAACACACTTGTAGGCATCTGGAATAATTACTTGCAGGTGGGCTGGCGACCCAAATGATTTTTTTTCTTCTAGAGCATAATTACAATTATACAAAAAAGTGACAATTAATCCCTTCAAGCATCTTAAATAACTTGCCAATCATGATAATTAAAAGTTGCATTAATTATACTTGTCTTTTTTTAATGAAATTTTCCATGTCTAGTATTAGGATCATTGAAAACTTTTCCCACTATCGAAGACACATAAGAAGATGCTCCAGCCCAATCTGAAAGTAGTTTACTTGAAGACCAAGGATTCCTACTGCAAGGCTAAAAATTCTTACTTCCTTCTCCTATAGAAAATGTATTAACATCCTAAACAAGGAAATGAGATCCCCAAAAAAAAAATGAAAACCAAAACAAAAGGCTTACCTCAAATGAGGTAAGGCAAAAGAAGAAAGAGTGGACCCAACATTTTTCTCAGAAAAAGTAGGGATGTGTATGCAGGGCATAATAGACCCCTAGGAAAATATGTTGTCATCTAATGGGTTAAAAGGAGTCAAAGGGTAACTTGTGACCCTTTCCAACCCATTCAAACATATAAGATATGTTCTTGGGGGTTCTAAACCCTAATAACGTATGTTGTCACCAAAAGGGTCAAAGAGGTCACAGGGTATACTATGACCCCTTTCAACCCTTTTGAGCACATGAGATATGGTCCAAGGGGTCCTAGGACCTCTACAAACATATATTATCTTTGAATGGGTCAAAAGGGGTCATAGGCTATATTATGACCCATTTTGACCCATTAGATCATTATATTTATGTGGTTAGGGATCATAGGACCCCTAAACACACTTATTGGCATCGAATGGGTTGAAAGGGGACAAAGGGTATCTTATGACCACTTTTATTCCATGATATTGTTGGAAGCATGAATGGTGATAATATTCCTATGGAGGAGTATTGTAGAAACATGATTAGATCATTATCATGATGATATGTTACATTCATGATTGTGTTTGTCATTGATGTCAATATAGTAGTTTTTTGTGGTACTTGACAGAAGAACAACATAAAGATCAAGTTGGTATGAATAGATCATTGAGTACTTTTAGTAGTGAGGTTAAAGGGAGATACTGCTAAGTGTCTAGTATATGCAATTAATCTTAGAAGCATTAGATATTAAGTCTGGAAGAAGTTATGCAAGTTTTGGTGAAGACTGTTATGAGATAGAGTTTACAGATGCATGTTCTAGTGAACTTGTTATATCTCTTAGTAGATTTGTTATTCTAGAAGCCAAAGTTAAAGATGTGAAGTAGACATTCTGGAGATGGCATAGCTAGGCTGGCTCATCATAATGATATATGTATAGAAAGATATTCAACTTACAAGGAAGAAGATTAATGTTATTGCTAAGTGCAACGTGTTCTTAATGTGGTCCTCTGATAATTAATTGAGAAGGTGTAACAGTCAACTCAGGGAATTGTCTTATGGATTTGATATAAAGGAAGGACATTTTCCTTTATCATGTATGAAAGGAAGGAAATGATTGCAAGCAACACAAAGAGTAGAATGTGAAGTTAAGCATAGCAGAGTGAAGGTGAAGGAAACTTCATTGCCGAGGTTTTATTGTGTTATCTGAGGTTCATGACCTAGTCTACAAGGTCAGACAATGATTGGTCTAGATGATAGGATAGAGGAAAGAAGTTAAAGTATAGTATACATAATTATTCTACAAGGAATAGTTGAGAGATTAGTTGGACAGTGAGTTCGGTGATCTCTCCCCATAAGCTATTTGGACAGTGGGTCCTTTCTGTCATCTAAAACTCCTAACAGGATTGGAATCTTCTAACAAGGGTTCAAAGTCTCTAAACATGGACTCATATGTACTAAATGTTGTAAAAGACTCCTAACAGGGTCCATCCTCTAACAAGGAATATTTAGATTAGTACATCATCTTGTGGGCATCATTCTCACCAGGGTTTTCCTTCTGACCAAAGGGTTTCCCTAGTTAACATATTTGGTGTAATTATGTATGTGTGTCTTTGTATGGTTTCTGTTTACTTTAGTTGAATGGTTAAGTTTATTTAAGTTGAATAAATATTTTAATTATTGGATAACTAATTCACACCCCCCCACCCCACTCTCTTAGTTATCTTGGTGGACTATTGAATCTAACAATTGGTATCAAAGCACTATTATTTTTCTGGACTCAATGTTGATGCTTCCTATATGGGGGAGCATCTATGATGGACAGAGTCATCTAGGAATCTTGTTAGATGTTGTTCTAATAGTGTCTTTGGACACTTGAGCAGGTTAGAGACAGTTGTTGCAGAGATTGTTGGCTACTAAAACCTTTGACATTGATGTCAATGGGGGAGAAGTTTAGCATGAAAACTAGTTTGGAAATACTAAGATAGTTTAGCATGGAAAATAGTTTGGAGAAGTAAAACATGGAAGAATGATTGATGAAGAGGATTTGAAAAGAAAGGTTAACAATCTTTTGCAATTGGTATTCTTGGAACTAGATGTTTTTCATCTATATTTCCATCAATGCCAAAGGGGGAGATTGTTAGAAGCATGAATGTTGCTAATATTTCTATGGGGGAGTATAGTAGAGATATGATTAGATCATTACCTTGATGATATGTTACATTCATGACTATGTTTATCTTTGATATCAACATAGCAGTTTTCTGTGGTATCTGACAAAAGAACAACAAAACTTAGATCAAGTTGGTATAGACAAATCGTTGAGTACTTTCAGTAGAAAGGTTAAAGGGAGATACTACTAAGTTTCTAGTATATGTAGCTAACCTCAGAAGCATAAGATATTAAGTCTAGAAGTACTTATGCAAGTTTTGGTGAAGACTATGCTGAGATAGAGTTTATAGAGGCATGTTCTGGTAAACTTGTTATATCTCTTAATAGATTTGTTATTCTGAAAAGCTGAAGTTAAAGATGTGAAGAATAAATTTTGGAGATGATATAGCTAAGATCGCTTGTCAAAATGATATATGTACAAAAAGATATTCAAGTTACAAGGTGGAAGGTTAATGTTATCACTAAGTGTAACATATTCTTAATGTGGTCCTATAATAATTAATTGAGAAGATGTAGCAGTTGACTTAGAGAATTGTTTTATGGATTTGATGTAAAGGAAGGACATTTTCCTTTATCATGTATGAAAGAAAGGAAATAATTTCAAGCAGCACAAAGAGTGGAATGCGAAGTTAAGTAGAGTAGAGAAAAGGTGAAGGAAACTTCATTTCTGAGGTTTTATTGTGTGATCTGAAGTTTGATGCTTGGATCTAAGGTCTGTGATTTGATCTACAAGGTCAAACAATGATTGGTATGGTTGACAGGACAGAGGAAGGAAGTTAAAGTATAGTACATACAATTATTTTGTAAGGAATAGTTGAGAGATAAGTTGGACAGTGAGTTCGGTGATCTTTCCCTAGAAGTTGTTTGGACAATGGGTCCTTCTATCTTCTACAACTCCTAACAGGGTTGGAATCTTGTAACAAGGATTCAAAGTCTCCTAATAGGGACTCACATGTACTAAATGTTGTAATAGACTCCTAATAGGGTCCATCCTCTAACAAGGAATATTTATATGAGTACATCATCTTGTGGGCATCATTTCCACCAAGGTTTTCCCTAGTTAACATATCTGGTGTAATTGTGTATGCGCATCTTTGTATGGTTGTTGTTTACTTTGGTTGAATGGTTAAGTTTATTTAAGGTGGATAAATGTTTTAATTATTGGATAATTGATTCAATGCCCCCTCCCCCCCCACCAATTATCTTGGTGGAGTATTGTTTCTAATAGATATCACATTATCTATGTGGTTAGGGGTTCTATGACCACTAAGAACACTTAATGACATTGAATGGGTCAAAAGGAGTCATAGGATATCCTAGCATTGCTTTGGACCCATTAGGTCAAATTATCTATGTGGTTAGTGGTCTTAGGACCCCTAAGCACATATATAGTGATCGAATGGATCAAAAGGGGTCACATGATACCTTATGACCCCTTTTGATCCTTTGGAATCATGATATGTATGGTTAAGGCTCCTCAAATGTTTGAAGAAATAAATATTAAGGGAACTTAGAAGGGGTCATAAGCATTATAAAAAAGATTCAACAAAAATTAACATTATTTTTAAAAGGAATCAAAAATTAATTTAATGTTTTTTTTTGCAAATTGGGTAGTTGATTTGAAATTAGGCACCCGAAATATTTGATATCAAATTTGAAATTGGGTACCCGATTAGACCTGGTAAATACCAAGCATAAATGGTCAATGCCCAAAAGCTACCAAAAATGTATTTTTCCCCTCTCCCTATGAGTTTCATACTTCAAGGGTGTAGCTAATGACTTTTTTTCACCCAAAGTTGATGAAACAAAAGGGTTTCTTAAGGACATTATCAACTCTCCATCAATAACATTTTTATCAAAATATGAGTTTATTAAGTAATTATTACTTATTTTCTAATGGAGTTACCTATAAAGTGTTGATTGACATAGTGGTTAAAAAGTATCCATAACTTTTAAATAGTACAATATTTTTAAAGTTTGAAAGATGTGTTGCATTCTATGTTTTGCCTACCATGAGAAATAAAATAAAAATTAAACTTTGCTAAGTTTTGAATGAGTAAATGTGGCCAAATGCTAGAGTTTTTTTTTCTAAAAATATTGAGTAGAAAATTCATAATTAATTATTTATTTGGAATAAAATTACAAAAATATATGGTTTGCATTTGGGCATGAGTCTACTTGTTATATCTAGAGTTTTTTAAAACAATATTATTATTCAATTGAAATTAGGATGGTTAGAAATACACCTACTTCTTATAAACTTTCCTAAAATTTGCATACTACTCAATTGAAGTCCACAATTTTGACCAATCAATTTCTTTTTCTTCAGAAAAGCGCTACTAGTTTAGGAACTACATTCAATTTCCTACAAATTGTATTCTTACAACTTTTTGATATATGTTTCATAACTAGTTTAAAATTTCATGTCGAATTGACTAACCCTATTTTATTGATTTTTCATTGCCACTTAAGGCCCTAGTTTGTTTTACCATGATTCTGCACATACCCAAAAGGAAACTAGATTCTAAACTTTAAAAAAACTTTTGGCAAGGAAGTGGAGACAAGAAGAAACAAGCCTTGATAAAATGGGAAATAATATGCAGACCTAAAGAATATGGAGGTTTAGGAATAAAAAATTAGAATTGGCAAAATGAGGCACAAAGAGTTAAACTTATATGGAGAATGTACAAAGAGCATAATGGTAAATGGATCAAAATTTTATTTTATAAATGTTTGAACAATACTAATCCTTTGTCTTTATTTAGAGCTAGAAATCTGCCAAAAGGATCTAGAATCTAGAACTTCATACTAAATTGTCACCCATTAATAGCTCATACCTTAACTTGAGATGTTGGTTTAGGACAAGATGCATTATTTTGGGAGGTCTCATGGAATAGGCTTCCTTCGCTAGATAGTACCAATTTACTAGAAAATATAAAAAATACTTTATCCACTCTATGGGGTCAATATGTTAATGATTATAAAATTAAAATAAATGACAATCAGAATGAAGGATGGAAATGGAAATGGAAATCTATCGAAGAAATACCACTCTCAACATAAGATAAACACATATTTTAAAAGTTCTTAAATGGTAGGTAGGCTAATCACAAAGACATTGATGATAGACTAGTATGGGGAGCCTTAAATGACATAAATTATAAAGTCAAACTAGGGTACAAAAAATAATAAGCTCTCAACAATGGGAAAAGAATGATATTCCTCTTAATTAATGTTGGGACTCGACATGCCTTCTGAAAGCTTGTATTTTTCTTTGGTTCGCTATTCAAAAGAGAATTTTAACAATAGATATATTTACAAAAATGAGTTTTGAGGGACCATCGAGATGCCCACTTTGTGAGAATGATTCTAAAACTTTTGAACACTTTCTTTATGATTGACCCTTTGCTAAAGATTATTGGCATTTGTTATGTAAGAAATTAAGCTGACAATCAAAACTCCCTGATAACCTATTAAATTTATTAAAAAATTGGCCTAAAAATTGTTATTCCAAGGTTTACAATTATATATGGAAAATATCACCATCCATACTCTTATGGAAATTATAGAAAGAAAGAAATCAAAGGATTTTCTGTAGCGAAAGGATGGATCTACTATATTTCCTCAATAAGATGGAGGCTTGTATTATTGAGGTAGTTAATAATAATCTCAAAAATACATATAAGGAGGGAGGATTATTCTCAAAATTGGATATAAAAATGCGTAAAAAATGGTTCAACCTAATCAACCCACTAATGACCTACTCTAAATCCAACAAGCTCACTAGGATTGAATATAGATGGGAACGTCCTCCAGTAGGCTGGTCAAAGTTAAATTTTGACAGGGCATCTAGAGGTAACCTAGGTCTAGCGGGCTTAGGTTTTATTATTCATTCACATAATGGATCATGATTTTAATGAAACACTTTAAGTCATTAGGGATAATGTCTAATAATTTAGCATAATTAGAGGCCCTTATCAAAGGTTTAACTCTTAGAAAAGATATGGGCATTAATAAACTAATAACAAAAGGTGATTCACAAATTATCTTAAGTGCATTAAGAAAAAGAGCAACCCCAAATTGGATTCTTCATTCCAAACTTGAATATGCTTTATTCATACCAAATAAATGTGAAGAAGTAATCATAAAACACATTTATAGGGAAGGTAATAGAGAGTTAGATAGTTTAGCTGATAAGGAAGAAAATTGAGAGAAGATTATACTAAGATCAACCAATTTGCTAGGTTTTATTGAAAGAATTGTTGAAGGTTATTGTTATTCTCTTATATTCAATTTAATCAGTGTTATACCACCTTCATAATTAGTGTAGGTTTCTTATTTAAGATCTTTTAGTATGTATCTCTCGGATTAGATATTCAGGAGTATAGGCTTCAAGGTCCTATTAATTTAAGACCTTGTTATTGCTTAATTTTTTCTCAATCGCAGTTGTTTGAGGAAGATTGTTTTATTTTAGTTAGTGTTAATAGGTTTATCCTAGAATGAGAGTGTCCAATAATGTTATTTTTACTTCATCTAGATTAGTAGATATCCAAGTTTAGCATTTTAGTATTATAAGATTTTGATAACATAATTATCTACTGTAAATACTAATTTATCATTATTCTGAATCTTTTTATTTGTTTATTTTCATTATGCATGTATGGAGAACAAATAAATTGGCAAGTATATCATTATTAAAAGATAATAATGATCTTGGCTAAAATGAGTTATTAATGATTTTTTTAACAGTTTCGAAATAAGGTGCAGAGGATATCTGTTAAAGAAAGTCAATGTATAAAATGAAAGAGAGTGTTAAAGATTGCAAAGGAAGGTTCAATATTTGGAATCATATGAACAATAAGGAAAGTGAATATAGTAATATTTAAACCACCTATCTAAAGAGGAAACTCTCTAATATTCTTGGTAAGGTTCAAATATATAACTTTAACTTATTATTTTTGTAACTAGAAGGCATGACTTCCAAAGTGTCATGCCCTTAATTTGCGAGGCAAAACACAACCATTTTTTTATTAAAAAAATTTGTACTTAATTACTTTGAAAGGCGATCTTAACGAACTATACATGTTTAGATTTTTTTGAATAGCTATGTGTTACCTTAATACATCCGCTCAAGGTACTTACTTAAAGGTTATGTCTATTTGGTCTTGCATGTTTTCAATAATTTGATAAATAATGATCCTTAGGTTTGTTGATAGAAAATACAATTCTAGCCAGTGTCGTGATCAAATGATTTAGGTTAAACAATACCTTGTGCGTCCACAACATCGTTGCATTGTCAACAAAAGTTGCCTAATAATTCGTGACCCTAGTATATATGTTCATAACATTAACATGGTATAAGTGATTCTTTAGAGTATTTCTTCCCAAAGATACTTGTTATACATACTACTTTTATTTTATCTTATTATTAATTATTGCAATTATCATTATTCTCCAAAAGGTGGATGATGCTAAGCAAACCCAATCCTAGGTCAAGTTTATGAACAACCATGTATATTGATGAGGCTAAAATAGTGACACCTATATCAACCTCATGTCCATACTTGAGGCATGATGATATTAAACTTCTAGTAGTGTCTACATATGTTTAACTATGCAATATAAGGATTGCTTAGATTTTCACCTAGTGTCAAAATGTCTACCCTATATAAAACAGAAGACATGACAATCTAGTACTAATCCACATTTATCTCCACTTCCATTGTAAGCTAGTTCGAAGAGTATATCTATGTGCACACATTTAGGATGTTCCTCTACCCATAATATTTTATATTTCATTGTAACACTAGGTATTTATTTGTTATACATTTTGTTAGTGTTCATTAATAGCTATACAAATTTATGTGAAGTACAATTCTATTACACCTTAATCGTATGACTATATTAATCTTATTCAAATATATTATTATGAACAACTAGTTTCTCTTATCCTTACCATTTCATTATGCATCCTAATAACACAAGGAAAAAGAATTACACTAATTGAATTAATCATATCAATAATATAAATCTACTATTATTAATTATTACCACTCTCTTCATTAATTAAATTAGTAAGTAAAACCTATTAATACATGGTTTATCACTAATACTAAGGTACCCCACTAACTTAATCCTATCTACTTGCTAACACCCAACAATAATTAACCTCTCACTAATTTCCCACTAACACTCTTATCAAGATCCCAATACAAACCCCTATCATGGCTTTAAACTTTATTTTCCTCACCCTAGATGTTAACCTATCATGTCCCATCCAAGGACCCTTGTTTCAAGATGTCTACTTTACAATTAAAACAAATTGTTCCATGCCTAAATCCTTAATTCCCAAGCAAGGACATATGATGCGTCCATTATTCCAAGGGAAAGGTGGGGAAACAAGGTACCTATGAAATTTGGCATATGTTAGCCTTGTCCCAATTTCCCACACCATGTCAAATGCCCATGAAGTGGGAGGGAGGGGGTGGTCAGGGGTTTCATGTTGGTGTATTTAGTAAAAAGCTAAACTTTTAAACTTGACTTGAAGTCTCTCCTATTTTGGCACCCAGTAAAGACACACTGCCCAAGTCAGCCTATAACATGTGCTCACATGATCCAAGGGAGGGAAAAGCCTATCTCATGGGTCCCGTGGCCTTTTTCTTCCAAGTCCCCTTGGTTTGATTTGACCATACTGAAGGTGACGCCTTGGTAGTATTTGTTCACCAATGAGGAGGTTGGTAAAGTTTGTCATTTTATTTATTTATTATTTTTATTCTATTTTATTTATCCATTGACTTCATTTATTTTTTTTGGATTCTATGTTTAATGATTATTTAATTGTTTTATTCTCTCTCTCTCTCTTTTGTAAGTGTTATGAGTGGTTTCAGTACAACTCCTAGCATGTTGTAGATTTTCTTGGGGTAAGGGTTAGGAGTCACATGTTTTCTAATCCATATGGTAACCCCTCAACTCATAGGTTCCTACTAGGGGTACTAAGGCATATTCCTATATTATTATATTGGTCTATATTAGGTAAGAGTCACACTTCTTAATTCCCATACAAATTCCAGAAACTAAATATGCATGTATAGGCATGTTTTCTTATGTCCAAACTCATCTATTGTTCCTTCCTTTAGATTAATTAGGATGTTGAGGATATTGGTTTGGTAATGGGTGTCTCATTATTATTATTATTTCTCTTCTTCAATATTACAATGTAGATGTCTAATAAGAAATTCCATTCAAAATCACTTTTGACATGAATTTTAACCCATGAAATGTATCTAGAAGAAGATCAAACATGAACTAGTTGATTAATTCTATTCTTCCATTGATAAAATTGATTGACATTCCATACTCCCTAAAGCATAACTATAAGCAATCTATTTTAAATACCATCTCTTAAATCATTTGATAATTTCCAAAGAGAAAGATACCAACAATGCATGGTTAATTTCTTGAGTATCAAAGAAATAAGTCATCCTTAAAGAGAGAGCTTCTTTTACATCCCTCCTAAAAATATTATGATACATAAATTCTTTCCAATGCAATCCAATTAGATGCTTGTTACTGAAACTACAAGACAATTATATATGTAGAACTTCTCATATTCTTCCCTCTACATATTCAGATGGAAACAATGGCACAATATCTTTACATCACATTGAGACAACACTAGAGACTTTCAAAATCATATCCACTTAAGAAAATATGAACATTGAGCTTTCTTTACACACTTGGATCTTCTCTATTTTGGCAAAGGTGAAACCCTAGTTCTTCATAGCACGAATCTCCACAAAACCAACACAAAACACACAAAATAGGAACCATAGAGGCTCACCTCCCAACCTAGGCTTCTATGAAGCCACCCACCGAGCAGGGGAAACTAGGTCCAAATAGGTTGCACACATACTTTACAAAACCTTGCATGAAAACACAACATAAACACAATCAACACCCTCCCATGGCTTGCAAAATGATTCTCCATTGGAATCATAAAACGTTGGGTGAAGGTGGGCTCTTCAAAGAGGAGAAATTTATAACAACATAAATAACATATTGCCAATGCATTTTGCCTCTCAAGGTGACCATAACATAAACAACATATTGCCATTGCATTTGCCTCTCAAGGCCTTCAAAACAAATCATCTCCTCTTCATTCACCAAAACCTCCTTGTACCTCCCAAAACAACAAGATTCATGGCCTTATTGGGGCCCATACTCCATGGAAATAAAAAACCCTCATCATGAGGTAAACTTTCTCAATTGCAATGTCAAGCCCAACTTATGCCCTTCACCCAAGGCTTCTCTTCCCTCCCAAGGGTGAGTGAATCCTTCACACCCATAATCACATTCAAAAATTATAGTCAACAACTAACAACAACAACAAAAAAAAATTAAGAACAAGCAAAGAAAAACCAAGGAAAAATCTCCAACAGCACAAGACACATTCACCTTTCCACAACACAATGACAAAGCTCATAACACAAGATTCACAATGCAAAACATACTCCATTGATAACTCTTCACACTTGTGGATTCTATTATCCATGATAAAAAATAAAAAATAAAAGAACATGTTTGGGTCACCAACCTTGGTCCAATCTAGGGTAAGGATGGTTGTAGTAGAGCTCCCTTAATCTCCCTCCAAAACTTAGTTGTCTCTAAAGTTAGAGAGTGGGTCAACAACCCACTAACTTGTCACTCCCCCTCTAAAAGACTCCCCACTAGCCCTTTTTTAGTAAGAACATCTAGCCTCCCTATCTTACATTCTTTCTCCTTCAAAACAAGAAGGTTGACCAAGTGGGGTTGTGAGGGTTCTATCACGGAAAAACTCAAATTTCGAATTGGTTCAAGTTGGCTTTGTCTAAGGGGTTCCCAAAGCTAGGAAAACATTAAAATAATTTAATTTAGAACCCTAACATGCTATACTACCATTTGGGTGGCTTTTTAACAATAAAATAACACTTTAGGATCCCATTTAGACCCCCTAAACTCCCTATCAAGTTTGAATTCGAATTTCAACATGATGGTGACCCATCCTAACACTCTCTCCCAAATGGGTGTACTTAAGCATTAATTGAAAGGAAGGAAGAAGACCAAGATTAAGTGACCTTGTGACCAACACTCTAGGTGACATGTCATCAACACATAGACTATACAAGTGTCAAGTGACACATAAGAATACATTACCTTTTCCTTGACATACCCTTAATGCATCTAGGCTATGATTAAACATATCCACAAGCAAGCAACCATACAATTACGAAGAAAAATACTTTCACAATAAGGCTTTTAAATCTTTCAAAGATTCACCTTGGTTAACTATGTTCACAAGGTTTGGAACTTGTTTCCCCCAAGAATTTCCATAGTTCCACTTCCTGCACAATAACTCGAGCATCAATAGTCCAAGGAGTCATATAACATATCTAATATAAATGCATATAGTAATAACTATAATTCAGGTAAATTTTCCTTTCCTATTTATTCCCATTTAAATCATTCAAGGTGTTAGAATATCAAATCTGCATATCATAAGTCATTAGATTAACATCTATCTACATTTTGAATAAACATCAAAATCAAATTATCATTTCTCTTTGTATCATAGATCATCATAACCACTTCTCTACATATCATGATCATTCCTCTCATAAAGCATCATAATCAAATTAACATCTATCCATAATTAAATTAACGTTTAGTATCACATCAAAAATCTAATAGTATCAAGTCATAAAACTGCATCCATATGTTTTTCAAACATTTCTTACATAATAAATGATTCTAAGTGCATATAACAATGTAAAACACTCCTAAAATATCAAAATGCGTAAATAAAATGATTCATTGTCCATCAGGTCCCAAAAAACTGTCAGCATATCAAGATCTCGAATATCAAAATATAAATAAAATATTCATGCTATGATGGGCCAGGGTGAGGCCTCACACAAAGACCTCATGATGTAATTGAGACACATGTATATCTTTGATGAGGAGGATTTTCCACCCTATTCTTTTCCTCCTAGGGAAAAAACAAAATTGTTAAGTTATTTTGAAATATAAAAAAAATGACAAATGCCTTTTACTGAGCAAAACAAAACTTAATACTAATTACAATATTTTAACATAATTTTAATCCTAATATAATAATGTTAAAGTGAAATAATGAATAAATATGATATACCATTATCTATATTCTTTGAAATCTAAGCATGCTACCTATATTTCTTCCAATTGAATAAAGAAATATTTTAGATAAGAAATAAATATTTGTTATTAAAAAGGTCACCTTAAATAATTAGTCCTTTATCTATAATGGTGAACTTAAATTGCAAATACATATATGTATTCACCAAATTCTCCATATGTAATTTATTTAATGTTCTACTTTTAAGTTTCAACCTAAATTACAATAAATACTCACACTTAATAAATATTAAAGTTGAAATATTCTTGTTGGTACCCATTATGGAAAAGGTTTTAAAAATTTTAATTTGTAATTTCGAACCACTTTGAACTAAGGTTCAAAGAAGTTCGAAGTGGTTCAGTGGTTCATACGGGCATCTTGTAGGTCCAGTTCAAGTACAGTTCAGAATCCATGTTTAGTTTAATTCTTGAATCAAACTCAGTTAGTAATTCATGTTTAGATTCTGTCAGTCCGGCAGTTTCAAAGGTTCATATCTAAGGCCAAGTTTAGAAGTTCCCCTTAATGCCATTATTGCAATCAAGTGTAGGGAAAAAATTCATAACTTCTCACACTTTTGTGACTCCATTAACATTTGTTCTGAAGGTGTGGAAATAGAGTAGTTAAAAATTTAGAGACACTAGTTAGCTTCAATACCACAAGATTATCAAGATTACAATCTAAAGTCGCAAGTTCAATTAGAAATGTTCAAGGTTTTAAGAGTTCAAAAATTTTAGGTTCAGCCTCAAGGTATCAAGAAATGAATTCAAAAGATTGCGAAAGGCTCAATACAATATAAACATGTGCCTTTAAATAGAAGAAGTCTCTATTATTCCCCACATATACTCAACACTAGATGCATGTAATAAGGGGTGATTCAAAAATTGATGGAACAACTACTGACTTAAGCTCAATGAAACATAATTAATGATGACTAGTTATGTTGATGGAAAAGGCATTGAGAGATGAAGGTTCGAATCAGAGTATTTACGCATTCTCAATTCCTAAAATGTCTACAAAGCAATTTATTAGCAAAAGTGGCCAAATTAAAGAGAGAACACATGAGTTTGGGCAAAGGCACTAATTCAATGATATGAACATCACATGATATCATATCACATTGTCCATACCCTTAGATAAAATATCCTCCAACAGATAAAATATCTTAACCATGTTTGTATAGGAATCACACATTCCCACTTGTATGACTGATGAAGATTATGCATCAAATCCGATAATCAAACATGCTTACTATGATAAAAGAAGATTGTTGATGCAA
Source organism: Cupressus sempervirens (assembly GCA_028749045.1). Classification (NCBI taxonomy): domain Eukaryota; kingdom Viridiplantae; phylum Streptophyta; class Pinopsida; order Cupressales; family Cupressaceae; genus Cupressus; species Cupressus sempervirens. The sequence continues at coordinate 261,024,600 of CM053786.1, read as the reverse complement.
AGAATGTATGCCTCAGTGGGTTTTCCATGTGAAGGATATTGGCCCAAGGTTGATCATAAATGAGCAAAATGACACAAAGACTCGTCTAAAGGATTTGACAAAACAATCAAAGGTTCTAATTACGGCAAAGAGTGATTCTTTGAGACTACGTTCATAATTACTTCCCAAGATACGACTCTATGTATCTAATGCCACTGTAGAAAGGAAAATTGATCATTGTAAAGAATATTATGTGAAATGCCCATGCCGAGGCCACACTCGAATGGAGATTAGGTGGACTTTATTGGAAGAGAATCCATGCATGGTAATAATACAAATAAGAAGTTGTTTAACAAAACACACAGGAGATATATGATAATGATTTGATAAAATGTCCATCCATGGTTGCCGACGGTTTGAATGTAGATGTCAATAGTGAAAGTCTAAAGGCTCGGGTCGAACTTTTGCTTAATTATGCACTCATGGCTTGAGGAATTCTAGCCACCCCCATCCTCACCTAATGAGTTGAAGTTGCATAGCACAAGATGCACAAGGTTGGAAGATAGTTCGTGACTCCAGTAGATAGTTATCTTGAGATACGACAAACTATTTTGGTAAAAATCATAAATCATAGTAAAGCGTCATCATCTTGATATCATTCGAACCCAAGACTTGATTAGCATGGAGAGTCCGAAGGTGTGAATTGGAGAGATTTTTGTAGTAGATGCATATCGATTCAATGAGTCAAGACGATACTAAATTCCTTGGATGCTACCTTAAATTATTAAAGGATTAATACACATACATTAACATCTACATAACTGAAGCGTGTAATGGGCATGTATTTGATAAAATACATTGACATAGGATGCCACCATGAGAAATAACATGGGAAATGAAGGAAGGAAATGGTTTAAATGTGAATGCACAGTGAGTGTAAAAGATTGAGAAAATGCAGACACATGGAAATATAAATTGTTGGTAGACACTATTTGTTGTCGTTCTCATAGAGAGCTTGGTCAATTATGAATTCTTTACAGAATTGGCATAAATCATGATCTTGTGTCCACTTATGGGCTCTCAGCCTAATTCTATGATAATCAAATACATCCCAAATTTGGGCATTTTCTCTTTTATTGAGTTCATGTTGTCCAATAAAAGATGTTACTAATGTGTCAAGAAATGTCAGGTGGTCAAAATTTTTAAAACATTCTGGCAACTAAACCATAAAAGGGAGGAAATTAATTATTTTATAATATCTTTATCCCAAGCACATAATGATTGAAGTTTATTAAAACTCAAGACATTATTTATATGTCAAGAGACAAAGGGTAAAGGAATGCATTTGAGGGAGAATCGACTATCATAACTTATCAACTATCAATAGGAAAAAGATAAATAAGTTGACAGAAGCAAGCATGAGGGTTCAACTTTCTTCTCGAGGGGAGACTTTGTGCTATAGTGGGGTAAAAGAGTTCCATGATGTTTAGATTTATTCCAGCCTTTTTGAGAGAGAGACTATGGTGTTGCAGGAGAACAAGGTTTTATGTTTTTTGAAACTGTGTGTTGAAAAGGGGAGATTTTGATTTGAAATGTAATGAATGGGAGGGAAGATTTTCTTCTAGATGGTAATTCTGATGCTATGTGTAATAAGATCTGTATAGTCTTTTACACCTTAGAGAAGGGAGATTTGAGAGATAACTAAAAACTAAAACTTTGATTTTGGGTAGTTTTCTTTTCACTGATTGTTATCTTTGCATAACTTTCAGTTTTCTTTAAGTGTGCCTGATGTTATTGTTTTATGAATATGTTTTGATATCAAGATCTCTTTGAAGCTTTGGTTCTTCATTTTCTCAAGAGGAGGGAAATTATTTCTTTGATCTTTGAACTCTTTTTGTAATTTAGTTTTCAAGCAAATGAACTTTGTGTTGTTTGTTGTTTGTTTCCTTTAGTTGCTTAGTTTCCACATCTACTTTGTGTTTATGGGTAGATGTTTGTAAACCTTTTGTGCTCTCTGGTTAAAAAAATTCATATATAATTCATTGTAAATCATGTACGAGGAGTTGTACCTGATAAAATTTAGAGGAGGTTTATCAATCCAATGATAATCTATCCAACTATTAGTGCTGATTTAATCTTCCTATTTGGGCATTTAGAGTTATTTTGTATGTATTTTCTTGGAAGACAATATGTTCACTAATAGATTTTTGGCAAATCTACTAGGGATCTTGAAGTGAAGATTAAAGTGCCTAATATTTGCTTCCTCAGTTTTATGATTATCTCCATGTGTAGAAAATTGGCGACTCTATACGAAGACCATGCCGGATACAAAAGTCATTAGAAGATCAATGTTAGACCCTTCTCTCCTAGAACTTTATCAAATTGACAATAAAGTGTTATGTGACTTTGTGGACAACTTTAAAAAAAGTATTTCTTGGGGTATCCATAATAATATAAGCTTTGAAAATGATGACTTATCTTGGAGCTACTATGGAAAAGTCTTTGCATGAGATATCACAAGTTGAAGGACTTGCAAGAACTTGAGGAGAGAGTGTCTCAGTTGAAAAAGCATTTGGAGGAGGAGGATGATGAAGTTGTGGTTATCTCAGTTTCACCCATGTACTTCAATTACCTTGTCATGAATGACCAAGAAGTACAGCCAGAGTTACTTCAACCTCATTCTGATATAGTTTCAATGGATGAGAATATACATGACAACAAGGGAAAAAGGGTAAGAAATAATCATGAAATCTTGTCTCGAGATCTTTCTTCACCTCATGTAAAAAAATTTCCAGTAGAAGATCATGGTGATCATTCTTTTCTTAAGAACTCCATTGAAATGCTTTCTAGTAATGCTTTGTTAGAAGACAAATTTTTAAATGTCACGAGAGATTGTGAGGACATTGGCTCTTTGAATGTGAATGCCAAGAATAGCCCTATTCTAGAAACCTTTCACTTTGAAAATAATGCACCAACAAACCTTATAGAAACTTCTAATTATGAAAGATTAGACAACTTGCTACCCGATTATCAATCTTTCACTTTTAGTGAAATAGATGAAAGTGATATTAGACATTTCTCTTTAGAGAGTCTTCTTTGTAAAAAGAGTCAAAATAATCTACAATCTAAGACTGAATCCTACACTTTCATAAAAAATAAAGATGATTCCTTGTGCTTAAAAATTTGTAATCAGCCCATGGAAAGGTCTGTTCAATTTGAGGATGAAGTTTGTAATGATGATAAGGTGAAAGTGCATGCTAAAACTCTATCTAAAGAAAAAGATGTTGAAATTATCACTCAACCTATAGATAGCCATACTGAAACATGGAAAGGTGCATTCCTTGACCAAGAAGAGGGAATCATAAGCGAATTTTTATTATCTCTTTAGCTAGAAGACCTTTCTCATATTACTTCATTTGATGGCAATTTAATTCTTCATAGAGATAAGGTAGAGATGTCTTTGGATGGAAGTCTCCCTGTTGAATATCTTGTTGAGAAATGGATGTGTGAAGTTGACTTTCAACATAGTGGTGACTCTACTCTTCTCAATGAGGAAGAAGAAATCATAAAAAAATGTCTATTTTCACTCAAACCAGATCATCTCTTTGATGATAAATCAGGTATTCATTCAAATCAATTGAGAATGAACCATTCATTGATAATTTTTCTTTCCATTCATCTATACATGGTTTTTCTGATTTGGATTGTAGGAGTAATGCTGAAACATGTGATAACACTTCGGAAAGGAAAAAAGATGGAATGTGTAGCATGTTTGATAACATTTTTTTCCTTGAAAGAGATGAAGAAAATACATATTCAAGGGTTGATCCCATGTTGGATGAGGTGTCTCTATGGCTACAAGTTGACTATGACATTAAGGGCCATGTGCAAGAAATGAATCTTGATGATAGCATTTCCGGGTATTATGCATCATCTCTTGGTGAGGTTCCTGCATTTTCCTTTTTTCAATTTGAAGTGGAATCTGACCCTATGGATATTGAAGATCAATTCTTGAGTGAAGAAAAATGTTATAATGAGTTATGGCTATTCAGAAAAGAATGTTGGATCAACATATGCATGTGCCTTTTCGGTTTGAAGTTTGGCATTGAAAGAGTCGTCAACAAATAATGGTTTGGAGCTGCTCCATTAAGACATGCTTTGCTGATGTAAAAAAGTTCCTACTTCTCTTAGCCAGTAAATGGATTCACGTGATTTTTTTTTTCTTTGAATTTCATGGTAGGTTTTGCTTCCTACCTTTGTATATATTTTGTAAATATGTTTTTGGTGTGCATAGTGGTTGTTTGAATAATGTTCAAGCTTTGTGCTTGCTGGTAGTTTAGGAGTTTTTAGGTTTGTTAGCTTTGCCTTGCTCCCCTCCACCCTTTCTGCAAGTAGCTCCCAATTTTCTCTTCTTGGTGACTTTATCGCCCAATGGATAAGGCACTTGTCTTGTGCTAGAGATTGTTGGAGTTCTTTGCTTTTGCATCAAAATCAGTCCCATAGTTAGAGCGCATGTTGGTACCCAATATGGACAAGGTTTTAAAATTTTTAATTTTTAGTTTGAAACCACTTTGAACTAAGGTTCAAAGTAGTTTGAAGTGGTTCAGTGGTTCATACGGGCATCGTGCAGGTTTAGTTCGAGTACAATTTAGAATCCATGTTTAGTTTAATTCCTAAATTCAAACTCAGTTAGTAATTCATGTTCAAATTCTATTAGTCCAACGGTTTCAAAGGTTCATATCTAAGGCCAAGTTCAGAAGTTCCCCTTAATGTCATTATTGCAATCAGGTGCAGGAAAAAAATTCATAACTTCTCACACTTTTGTGACTCCATTAACATTTGTTCTGAAGGTGTCGAAATGCAGTAATTCAGAATTCAGAGATAGTAGTTAGCTTCAATACCACAAGATTATCGAGATTACAATCTAAAGTCGCAAGTTCAATTAGAAATGTTCAAGGTTTTGAGAGTTCAACAATTTTAGGTTCGGCCTCAAGGTATCAAGAAATGAATTCAAAAGATTGCGAAAGGCTCAATACAATATAAACATGTGCCTTTAAATAGAAGAAGTCTCTATTATTCCCCACATATACTCAACACCAGATGCATATAATAAGGGGTAATTCAAAAATTGATGGAACAACTACTGACTTAAGCTCAATGAAACATAATTAATTAATGGTGACTAGTTATGTTGATGGAAAAGGCATTGAGAGATGAAGGTTTGAATCAGAGTGTTTATGCATTCTCATTTCCTAATATGTGTGCAAAGCAATTTATTAGCAAAAGTGACCAAATTAAAGAGAGAACACATGAGTTTGGGCAAAGGCACTAATTCAATGATATGAACATCACACGATATCGTATCACATTGTCCATACCCTCAGATTAAATATCATCCATCAGATAAAACATCTTAACCATATCTGAATAGGAATCACACATTCCCACTTGTATGACTGATGAAGATTATGCATCAAATCCGATAATCACACATGCGTACTGTGATAAAAGAAGATTGTTGATGCAAAGAATGTATGCCTCAGTGGGTTTTCCATGTGAAGGATATCGGGCCGAGGTTGACTAGGAATGAGTAGAATGATACAAAGACTCGTCTAAAGTATTTGACAAAACAATCAGAGGTTCTAATTATAGAAAAGAGTGATGCTTTGAAGCTGCGTTCATAATTACTTCCCAAGATATGACTCTATGTATCTAATGCCACTGTAGAAAGGAGAATTGATCATTGTAACGAATATCATGTGAAATGCCCTCGCCGAGGCCACACTCGAATGGAGATCAGGTGGACTTCATTAGAAGAGAATCCGTGAATAGTAATAATATAAATAAGAAGTTGTTTGACAGAACATGCGAGAGATATATGATAATGGTTTGATAAAATGTCCATCCACAGTCGCCGGCAGTTTGAATGTAGATGTCAGCAATGAAAGTCTGAAGGCTCGGGTTGAACTTTTGCGTAATTATACACTCATGGCTTGAGGAATTCTAGCCGCCCCCCATCCTCACCTAATGAGTTGAAGAAACTTAACACAAGATGCGCAAGGTTGGAAGGCAGTTTGTGACTCCAGTAGACAGTTGTTTTGAGATACAACAAGTTATTTTGGGAAATCATAAATCATATTAAAGCATCATCATCCTGATATCATTTGAGCCCAAGACTTGATTAGCATGGAGAATCCAAAGGTGTGAATTGGAGAGGTTTTTGCAGTAGATGCATATCGATGCAATGAGTCAAGACGATACTAAATTCCTTGGATGTTGCCTTAAATTATTAAAGGATCAATACACATACATTAACATCTACATAACTGAAGAGTGTAATGGGCATGTATTTGATAAAATACATCGACACGGGATGCCACCATTAGAAATAACATGGGAAATGAAGGAAGGAAATGGTTTTAATGCGAAAGCACAATGAGTGTAAAAGACCAAGAAAATGCAGACACATGGAAATATAAATTGTTGGCGAACACTATTTGTTGTCATTCTCACAGAGAGCTCGGTGAATTATGAATTCTTTACAAAATTGGCATAAATCATGATCTTGCACCCACTTATGGACTCTCGACCTAATTCTGTGATAATCAAATACACCCCAAACTTGGGCATTTTCTCTTCTATTGAGTTCATGTTGTCTAATAAAAGATGTTATCGAGGTGTCAAGAAATGCCAGGTGGTCACAAATTTTAAAACATTCTGGCAACTAAACCATAAAAGGGAGAAAATTAATTGTTTAATGATATCCTTATCCCAAGCATAATGATTGAAGTTTATTAAAAGTCGAGACATTATTTATATGTCAAGAGACAAAAGGGTAAAGGAAGGCATTTGTGGGAGAATCAATTATCATAACTGATCAACTATAAATAGGAAACAGATAAATAAGTCGGCAGAAGCAAGCATGAGGGTTCAACTTTCTTTCTGGGGGGAGACTTTGTGCTACAGCGGGGGAAAGAGTTCCATGATGTTTAGATTTGTTCCAGCCTTTTTGAGAGAGAGACTATGGTGTTGCAGAAGAATATGATTGTATGTTTTCTAAAACTATGTGTTGAAAAGGGGAGATTTTGATTTGAAATGTAATGAATGGGAGGGAAGTTTCATTTTCTTCTAGATGGTAATTTTGATGCAATTTGTAATAAGATCTGTATAATCTTTTACACCTCAGAGACGGGAGATTTAAGAGATAACTGAAAACTAAAACTTTCCACTGATTGTTATCTTTGTGTGACTTTCAGTTTTCTTTAAGTGCGCTTGATGTTGTTGTTTTATGAATACATTTTGATATCAAGATCTCTTTGAAGCTTTGGTTCTTCATTTTCTTAGGAGAATGGAAATTATTTCTTTGATCTTTGTTCTTTTTGTAATTCAGTTTTAGGGCAAATGAACTTTGTGTTATTTGTTGTTTGTTTCCTTTAGTTGCTTAGTTTTTGCATCTACTTTGTGTTTATGGGTAGATGTTTGTAAACTTTTTGTGCTTTCTGGTTAAAAGCATCCATATATAATTCATTGTAAATCATGTATGGAGAGTTGTACCCGATAAAATTTAGAGGAAGTTTATCAATCTAATGATAACCTATCCAACTGTTAGTGCTGATTCAATCTTCCTATTTGGGCATTTAGAGTTATTTTGTATGCATTTTCTTGAAAGACAATTTGTTCACTAACAATTCTATATATAGTTTGATATATGTTCAAGTAAACTACTCAATCAAATTTACCCTAAATAAGAGATTGGTAGGTCTTCAACATTATTTAATTACTTCTAACTTAATAGGAAAATAAAGTAAATTCTTCCCTTATAAAAATAAATATATATCTAATTTCTTTGTGCTTGTATTTATATAGGTATATATGTATGTGTTTTATATACTTAACTATGTGTGTACATTGTCATCTTAAAGAAGTGGGGAATAATCTAATCATAGAAAATGAGTTTTAGTATGCAAGTAATATAAAGACAAGTTTTCTTTCTTGTTCTCAACAATTTTCTATTCTACTATTGTGGAATGTGAGAAAACATAAATGATTTAGAAGACCCACCAAACATTAAGTGTTAAATGTGAGAAATCATAATAGGTTCCAAAGACATGCCCAACTTTAAAATTTGTCCCATAATCATAGTAGTGTCATATAGCATCATCAATATTCACTACCATTTCTAAATTAGATTCATAAATAATCCTTTTCCAACCAAGTGCACAAGCCCACTCTATAGTATAAAAGATGAAAGAGCCTGCATGAAGCTATTCATTTGATGCCCTTTGTAAATGAAGAATAAAAATTGAACATCACCAAAACTATCCCCCCTTATTTTACACACACTACAATAACCATGATCTCTTGAGAAGAGCCATCAATATTTATGTTCAAAACTCTTTGAAGAAGAGGAAACCACCAACCAACACAACTAATCTGCTTCTTGGTCTACCTATATCTATCTAGTAGTAGAAGCTCCCCAACCAAAAGAGTTGATTGAACAATATAATAATATCCATATTAATGCGATCAGATTTCCACAATCTATCATAGTTATGTAAATCAGTTTTTGGATTAGATTGTGTGGAGATTTTTACCATCAACGCTTCGAATCACAATATGTGATCCATCATCAAATCAGTATCCATATTACTAGGAACCTTTGCATCAAAAACATCACACTTTATGAAAGAGTCTCGTTAGTGAACTAATAATGGTCAACTATAATTGTTTAATCTCCAATTTCAGACCAAAAAAATCTAACTACTCCATTATCATCAAGATTGCCAAATAATGAATAAGACTCGAGAACCCAAGCAACCTCAAGAAAAGATGTCTTAAATAGAGGCTCACCCAAACAAACCCCTAACTTAGGAGCTTGATTCCAAACTCCCACTAAAAATGCCAAAGCTCTCCAAAAACAAATTGAACTACATTCCTCATAATACACATCTAAAGTCAAATTTTATTTATTTCTATATTATTTTTTAAAAACTTATAAATATTAATGGTAATTTAAGTTGAACTTTAAATGAAGAGCATTGAAAAATCCATCTATCAAGATTTCCATATATTTAATGTTCCACATTTAAATTTCAACCTAAATTCAGACTAAACATACACTTTAAAAATATATATATTCACAATTATATAAAAATAAACCAAAACCTGATTGCTGGTGCTCGTTGGAAAATGCATTGAAGCGCTCAATAACTAATGTTTCCCAGTTTTCCTACGGTGACACTGCCTACAGTTCAGAGCAATAAGTACCTTTAAAACTGAGTACTTATTAATATTTATTCATCTGTCAAAATTATCATATATTTTTTATGTTGTACGTTTAAATTTCAATCTAAGCTGACTAAATATTCATACTTAAAAATTATATAAAAATAAATCAAAACCTTGCAGGCGCTCATTGGAGAATGCATTGAAGTGATCAGTACCTAATATTTTCCACTCTCTGCCGTGACAGTTCCTCCGAACATTTTTGTTTCTTTATTTTGCAAAAATCTACCCTCCGACGGTTCAAATCAATAAAAGGCCTTTACATTTCAGCGCTTCATGCTGGTATACAACAATTAATTACACAACTCATGTACACCTACATTTTTAGATTCACCGGTCTGTTTGGTCTCTGGCAGATGACAGGAATTGGCTTTTTCAAAATATGGATTTGAAAATTTGTGTGTTTGTTTCAAAATTTGCAAAATGGAATTAGAGTACGAGACTTCCAATTTTGCCTCAAAACCAGGTTTTTCAACTTCCTACTAAAAGTAGGAATTGAAAATCAAAACCTGGTTTTGTTTTTTAAGGAGTGTAAAAACAATAGATTGGATTAGTTTTTGAAATTTGTCTTCAACTCCAAGTTTACGCATAAAAATGTGTCTTCACACGCATCTTTTGAGTGAAACAAACGGTTTAAAATCTTAAAAATCGGAATGAAGATATACAAAACCTTGATTTGACTAAATTAAGGTTTGTAAAAATCGAAATTTTTTTAATTTCACAAACCAAATGGATCCTATAAATTAATTCAAAGCCATGGTACATGCAAAGCCAATAAAGAATATCAGCTAAACTAATGGCTTTCATTCTACTTGTTGTTAGACCAACATTAGTCGTTTCCATTGCTAGTACCGATGATATATTCATTTCAACCTTGTCCATGCCCTCAGGGGGCATTACAGGAGGTCTATTATTGTTTATAAGAATGGAACCATTTAACATTCATGGCTCATTTGATATGTAGAATAGGAGGATCCTTTTTTTCTATTTATGTTTGAATGCAACCCATTTGGTGTATTTGTAAGAGATTTCTTTTCAGCTTCTTTTAGTTATGTTGTCTTATCAATAGGGTGAATTATCAGTGTTTGAAGAAAAGAAATAGAGAAGGTTTTATGATTTTTTGTATTAGTTCCTATCAGTGTTTTAAGTAAAGAAACAGAGAAGGTTTTATGATTTTTAGTATTAGTTATGTGGTATTATCATCACGGTGAATTATCAGTGTTTTAAGAAAAGAAACAGAGAAGGTTTTATGATTTTTAGTATTAGTTATGTTGTCTTATTATCGAAAGCTGTGACTATCCTCCGTACAAATTGCACTATAGACTAAATTTCAAAAAAAATAAAACATAATGAGTTTTTTTTTTTTTGAGAAAATTTTGCTATGTTTTGGTGAGTCTGAAAAAGAATCATGGAATAAGCTTCATTCACCATATAGTACCATATTAACAGAAAATATAAAAAATACTTTATCTACGCTATTGGGTCAATATGTTAGCAATTATAAATTTAAAATAAATGACAATCACAATGAAGGATGGATAAAGAAATGGAAATATATCCAAGAAACACCACTCTCAACATAAGATAAACACATATTTTAAAAGTTCTTAAATAGTAGGCAGGCTAATTACAAAGACCTGGATGATAAACTAATATGGGGAGCCTTGCCTTGAATAGCAAAAATTATAAAGTCTAACAAGGCTACAAAAAATAATAAGCTCTCAACAATGTAAAAATAATGACATTCCACTTAATCTAGGACTCGACATGTCTTCTAAAAGCTAGTATTTTTCTTTGGGCAACAATAGATAGATTTACAAAAATGGGTTTTGAGGGACCATCGAGATGCCCACTTTGTGAGAATGATTCTAAAAATTCTGGACACTTGCTTTATGATTGCCCCTTTGCATTGTTAGCATTGGTTATGTAAGAAATTAAACTGACAAACAACACTCCGCATAACCTATTAAATTTATTAAAACATTGGCCTAAAAATGGTTATTCCAAGGCACACAATTATATATGGAAAATATCACCATTGGATACTCTTATGGAAATTATAGAAAGAAAGAAATTGAAGGATTTTGTGTTATGAAAGGATGGATCTACTATATTTCTTAGGTTGTATTATTCATTCACATAATGGATCATGCTTAAATGAAATTAATTCGTTAGGGATAATGTCTAATAATTTAGCAGAATTAAAGGCTCTAATTGAAGGTTTAACTCTTAGTAGATATATGACATTAATAAACTAATAACAAAGGTGATTCACAAATCATCTTAAATGCATTAAGAAAAAGAGAAATCCCAAATTGAATTCTTAATTCCAAACTTGAATATGCTTTAGTCATAGCAGATAAATTTGAAGACCTCATCATAGAGCTTATTTATAGGGAAGGTAGTAGAAAGTTGGATAGTTTAGCTAATAAGGGAGAAAATTGGGAGGAGATTTTGCTAGGTTTATACAAAGAATTGTTGAAGGTTATTGTTATTGTCTTATAGTCAATTTAATCAGTGCTATGCCACCTTTGTAATTAGCTTAGGTTTCTTATTTATGATCTTTTAGTATGTATCTCTTGGATTAGATATCTTCAGGGTCCTATTAATCTAAGACCTTGTTATTGCTTAGTTTTTACTAAGTCACGATTGTTTGAGGAAGATTGTTTTATTTTAGTTAGCGTTAATAGGTTTATTCTAGAATGAGAGTGTCTAATAATGTTATTTTTACTTCATCTAGATTAGTAGATATCTAAGTTTAGGGTTTTAGTGTTATGAAATTTAGACAACATAATTATCTATTGTAAATGTACTAATTTCTCGTTATTCCAAAACTTTTTATAACAAATAAATTAACAAGTATATTATTATTAAAAGCTAACAATAATCTTGGCTAAAATGAATTGTTAATTATTTTTTTAATAGTTTCCAATTAAGGCACATAGGATATCAATTAAAGAAAGTCAACATATAAAATGAAAGAGTGTTAAAGATTGCACATGAAGGTTCGATATTTGGAAGCATGGGAACAATAAGGAAAGTGAACATTGCAATATTTAAACCACCTATGTCAAGAGAAAACTCTCTAATATTCTTGGCAAGGGTAAAATATATAACTTCATATTGTTTTCTAACTAGAACCCATGCCTTCCAAAGACCTTGTGATGTAATCGAGGCACATTTATATCTTTGATGAGGACTTATATCTCGGGTGATACCATGGATTTTCTACCCCATTCTTTTCCTTCTAGTGCAGGAAAAAAACAAAACAGTCAAGTTATTCTGAAATATAAAACAAAATGACATATGCCTTTTACCAAGCCATTTTTTTTAATACTAATTTAATATTTTAATATAATTTTAATCCTAGTATAATAATTTTAAAGTGAAATAGGCAAAAGCCTACAACACAATGGTAACTTGCAAGCCTCTATGTGGGAGGTCTTGGGTTTGAATCTACCTTCACTTAACATATAATAATAATTAATCTAGACCATAACATATAATAATAATTAATCTAAGTTTTGTTTACCGATCAAAATAAATAAATAATAATTTTAAAGTGAAATAACGAATAAATATGATATACTATTATCTATATTCTTCTAAAAATAATCATGTTACTCATATTTCTTTCAATTCAATAAAAAAACATTTTAGATAAGAAATAAATATTTTTTATTGAAAAATCACCTTAAATAATTAGTTCTTTATTTTTAATGGTGAACTTAAATTACAAATACATTTATGTATTCACCAAATTCTCCATAGGTAATTTATTTAATGTTCTACTTTTAAATTTCAACCTAGATTACAATAAATGCTCACACTTAATAAATATTAAAGTTGAAATATTCTATATATAGTTTGGTATATGTTCAAGTAAACTATTCAATCAAATTTACCATAAATAAGAGATTGGTAGGTCTTTGTCATTATTTTATTAATTCTAACTTAATAGGATAAAAAATTAATTTCTTCACATATAAAAATAAAAATATATCTAATTTCTATGTGTGTTTGTATTTATATAAGTATATATGTATGTGTATTATATGCATAACCGCGTGTGTACATTGTCATGTTAAAGAAGTAGATAATAATCTAATCATAGAAAATGAGTTTTAGGCCTAACAAAGAACAATCAATTCTATCCTATCATGTTCAAAGAATTGCTCTAACATATGCAAGTAATATAGAGACAAATTTTCTAGGACAATTTTCTATTCTACTATTGAGGAACGTGAGAAAACATAATTGATTCAAAAGACCCACCAAACACTAAGTGTTAAATGTGAGAAATCATAACAAGTTCCAAAGACATGCCCAACTTTAAAATTTGTCTGATAACCATAGTAGTGTCATAGACCATCATCTATATTCACTACGATTTATAAATTAGATTCATAAATGCCCACTCTACAGTATAAAAGATGAAAGAGCCTCCATGAGGCTATTCATCTGATACCCTTTATAAATGAAGAATAAAAATTGAACATCACCAAAACTATCCCTCCCAATTTTACCCATACTACTATAACTGTGGCTCCCTTGAGAAGAGCCATCAATATTTATCTTGGGAACTCTTTGAAGAAGAGGAAACCACCAACCAACACAACCAATCTGCTTCTTGGTTTGCCTATATCTATCTAGTAGTAGAAGCTCCCCAAGCAAAAGAGTTGATTGAACAATATAAAAATATCCATATTACTAGGAACCATTGTCAACTATAATTGTTTAATCTCCAATTTCAGACCTAAAATATCTAACGACCCTTTCTAATCAAGGATGCTAGATAATGAATAAGACTCAAGAACCCAAGCAACCTCAAGAAAAGATGTCTTAACTAGAGGCTCGCCCGAACAAACCCCTAACTTGGCAGCTTGATTCTAAACTCTCCACTAGACATGCCAAAGCTCTCTAGAAAAAATTGAAGCATAATACAAATCTAAAGTCAAATTTTATTTAGTTTTACATTAGTTTTTAAAAACTAAATATTAATTCTAATTTAAGTTGAACTTTAAATGGAGAGCATTGAAAAATCCATATTTCCATATATTTTTAATGTTCCACATTTAAATTTCAACCTAAAATCAGACTAATCATACACATTTATTTGTTAATAAATATTCAATATTATATAAAAATAAACGAAAACCTTACTGCTGGTTGTGATATTGCTATCAGGGTTTAACTGTGTGATTTTGAGTCAAACTCATTGATCCATGTTTCATGAGTAGTGATTCAACATGAATCCATCTATCATGAAAATAAATGGAACACTTGCACTCATTAGATCTTACTGCTGGTGCTCGTTAGAAGATGCATTGAAGTGCTCAATAACTAATGTTTTCCAATTTTTGGACAGCAACAGTGCATGAGAACAGACTTGTTTCTATATTTGAAGAATTTCTACCCACCTGCAGTTCAAAGCAGTATAAAGGCCTTCAAAACTGAATACTTCTTAATGCTATACAACCATAAATTACAAGAGTCGTGTATATCCACTAAATTAATGCAGATCCATGGTGGAGGCGAAAACTAATAAGAATAATAATAATAATAAAATCCTCATCTATCAACATTTATTCACCGCTTAAGATCTTCATGTATTTTTAATGTTCTACATTTAAATTTGAACCTAAACTAGACTAAATATTCACGCTTAAAAATTATATAAAAATAAATCAAAACCTTGCAGGTGCTCATTGGAAAATGCATTGAAGTGATCAATACCTAAAGCTTTCCACTCTCTCTACGTGACAGTTCCTCCGAACATTCTTGTTTCTTTATTTCGCAAAACTCCACCCTCCGACGGTACAAATCAATAAAGGGCCTTTAAATTTGAGTGCTTCGTGCTGGTATACAACAATTAATTACACAACTCATGTACACCTACATTTTTAGATTTGCTGAATTAATTCAGAGACGTAGTAGCTGCAAAACCAATAAAGAATACCAGCTAAATTAATGGATTTTATTCCACTTCTAGTAAGACCAACATTAGTTGTTTCCATTGCCCGTCCCTCTGATTTATTAATTTCAACCTTGTCCATGCCCTTAGGGGGCATTACAGGTGCTCTATTATTGTTTATAAAAATGAACCCATTTGACTGTCATGGCTCATTTCATATTCAGAATAGGAGGATCCTTTTTATTTATTTATATTTGAATGCAACCCATTTGGTGTACCTGTAAGAGATTTGTTTTCAGCTGCTTTTAGTTATGTGGTATAATCATCAGGGTGAATTATCACTGTTTTAAGAAAAGAAACAGAGAAGGTTTTATGATTTTTACTATAGGATTTTTGGGTTTAAGTTGCTTTATAGTAGCTTGGAGTTGTCAGCTCATTAGGGTTTTCCTTGAGAGTTGTCACCTCACTGGAGTTTGCCTCGGGATTGTTATTAGGTAACTATAAATGTTTCTACTCCCCGACCATCTTGTGTAGCTCTTCAGTTGAGCCCTTACTTTCAGAATTCCATTATAGATCATAAGACTGCAAGGTGTTTGAATTGTTCAACCCATGGATCTTTACACTATTGCAGTAGCATCCACCATAGTAGCATTACTATGCATCGCAAAATGGTATTCTACCAAATCAAATAGAACCCTGCCTCCAAATTGGCCTGTATTAGGCATGATGCCATCCTTGCTATGGAACATATCCAATTTGTATGACTATACAGCCAAAGTACTCGTAGAAAATGGTGGCACCTTCACATTTAGTAGTCCTTGGCTTACAAGGGGTCTCTTTGAAGTAGTCACTTCAAGTCCTTCAAACTTAGAACATGTTCTGAAGAATGAGTTCCCTAACTTCCCAAGGGGTCCCTATTTTAAGAGTGTTTTCTTTGATGTGTTTGGTGATGGTTTGTTCACAGCAGATGGTGAGTTATGGAAGAGGCAGAGAAAAGCAGTGGCAATGGCTATGAGCAGCAGCAGTTTCAGAGACCGAAATATAATTCTGTTGCAAAAGTTACTGGAGGAAAAAGTCATACCGGTTCTTGAAGAATCAAAAGACCGAAAATCATTGCTTGATCTTCAAGATGTTTTCCTTAGACTCAATTTTGATATCATATGTATCTCTGTATTGGGTAAAGATCCAGGATGTTTAAGCCCTTTTCCTCTTCTCGAAGTCCCATTTGCCATGGCATTTGATGATGCTGTGGAAGCTTGTACTTATAGGCTCATTCTTCCTCAGTTTGTTTGGAGTTGTATGAGATTTTTAAATGTGGGTTCTGAGAAAATGCTGAGGAGAGCTCAGAAAGTGATATGTGATTTTGCATCTGAAATTGTCAAGTGTAGAATTGAGGAGCTCAAATCAGGAAGAGGAATACAGAGTGGTGACATTTTGTCAACTTTTATCATGATGGAGGAAGACGAAGGGCGTCCCCCTTCTGCAAAACTGCTCCAGGTATGAAACCAAATTTTAAGGAGTATTTTGAAGAAAAAAGTTAAAATTGATTCTATGTTTTGCCATATCAATTTTCAATTAGGAAAAATTAAATGATAAGTTATCGGAGCTTTGGAATCTTAGTATTTGTATACTAGCTAAAGCCACACGTAATTATTAACAACTGGTTCTTTTTTAAATTTTAATTTTTGCAGGATTTAACACTGAGTATATTACTTGCTGGTAGAGATACTTCCGCTCTAGCTCTTTCCTGGTTCTTCTGGCTTCTATCCATGCACCCAAATGTAGAGCAAAAGATAATCTCGGAAATAACCCAGATACTGAAGTCAAAACACATAAATAACAGCAACAATAATTCTTGTGACAAGATTGATATTGATATGATTGGTTTAGAGGAATTGAGATCCATGAACTATTTGCGGGCAGCAATATCTGAAACTATGAGGCTTTATCCTCCTGTCCCTGTAAGTTATAGGCAAGCCATAGAGAACACCATCTTGCCTGACGGAACCCTTGTTAAGAAAGGCTCAAAGCTTCTTTATTTTATCTATGCTACAAATAGAATGGTAAGCCTGTGGGGTAAGGATGCCTCAGAGTTCAAGCCTGAAAGATGGATTAACAAAGAGGGTGTTTGTATGAAAGAGTGGGATTACAAGTATCCTGTGTTTAATGCGGGTCCTAGGCTGTGCTTGGGGAGAGAGAATGCTTATCTCAATATGAAGTTTATGGCTGCAAATATTCTTGCTCGTTACAAGGTTAAAGTTGATCCTGATCACATTGTGAAGCCTAAGTTTGGACTGACTCTCTTCATGAAGCATGGCCTCAAGGTTAGGTTGGATCCAAGAGAGGATATCCTACAATGGAGAAGATAGTTTCATTATCATAAGCAAGAGTGCTACTTTATTGAAATTTAGTTATTCTTCATATAAACAGAGTTTGTTGGTTCTGCCATAAGTATTACTTAGAGTGGAATGCTAGACAAATGAATAGTTCTATCTCTATGGAAAATAGTAGATATTAATATTACACTAAAATAGTATGTTGGTCAACATTGCAGATCTTGGTATTTTTTTCATTTATTTTGAATTCACTTTGTAAAGATTTGATTGTAAGAATGATATAATTTTTAATAAAAGTTGATAAATAATTTGATTATATTTACTCCGAAGAGCCAAATCATTCATTATCCATCACCCAGACTTAGATTTATGAACTGATACCTACATGGCATCTAAAGAATACTATATGAGTCCTTAATATCCTCAATTATTATGCTAACTTGATATCTAAGAGTTCGAGGTAGGGAAGAGTTATTACTAATCTACCATATTATTCTAATAGCAGAGCTTCAAAATTTTGACAGTAGGGAGTGAGATTAAAGTTGCATAGTACATTCAGACACGTGGCGTTATTATGTTTTTCAGTAATGCTCTCATACGTATGCATGTCACTAGTTGAAATACTGCAAGCACAAACTTTCAGAGATGTACTGAATAGTACTGAATAGATCTACCACAAGACAATTAAATACATTCCATCATAAAGATAGTAGATTTCTACAATCTATTAAAACCATTTGCAGTTGAAATACTGCAAGCACAAACTTTCAGAGATGTATTGAATAGTACTGAATAAATCCACCACAAGAAAATTAAATACATTCCGTCATAAAGATAGTAGATTTCTACAATCTATTAAAACCATTTGCAGTGCTTTTGGATTAGATTGGATATGTAGTAATTACAATCTAATCCAATCCAGAAGCACTGCCAGACAATATTATTGTTTCATTAGTGCCCTCTAGACTTTATAGAGAGGAAATTGACTCATCAATTAGGCTGCATCTGTAAGAAGGCTCAAACATGATCATGGTTGTCTGCTAGGGGTAAACACCAAAATTTGGCATCTGGAAGATTAAACTTACAAGTAGCTATATTGATATGTTTCCGGATTCGATTGTGTTAAGATTTTTATCATCAACATTTCAAATCACACTACCTGATCATCATCAAGATGAAGAGCAAGAGATGCAAAACACAGTATTGTTTCAGGATTCGATTGTGTTAAGATTTTTACCATCAATGTTTCGAATCATAGTACTGTGATCCATCATCAAGATGCAGAGCAAGAGATGCAAAACACAATACTGTGTTTTGCATCTCTTGCTCATCTGTGTTTTGCATCTCTTGCTCTTCATCCTGATGATGGGTGTGTTTTGCATTTCTTGCTCTTCATCCTGATGATGGATCACACAGTGTGATTCAAAAGAAACGTTGATGGTAGAAAACCTTAACAAAATCGAATCCGTAAACATATCAATACAATATAATGAATTGTGAAAATTTGATCTCTTTAATTACAAGCAGCTTTCAATCACTAAGATTGCAGCAACCTCATGTTTTTACAAATATCTTCATCTTCAATAAATCGTCCTGATCTACAAACCATCTTTTAAGCCTTCTGCCCTTATCTATAGGATGAAATTTATATGAAGAACATTGAGATTTTATCTATCAAGATTTTCAAATTTCAACTCAAACTAAAATTAATACTTAATACATTATATAAATATCGTAAGTTAAATAAAAATAAACCAAAACCTCATTGCAGTTATTTAAGAGCTTAATAACTAACATTTATCACTTTCTCTACTGTGACAGTGATTCGGTAACGTATTTGTTTCTTATTTTGTAAAAATCCACTCTCCTATTATTCAAAGCAATAAGGGCCTTATTATCTGAGGGCTTCAACATACCATATATTACACAACTAATTTATACCTACAATTTAACGGCCAGTAAAGTTAATCAATGCAGAGCCTGTGGGCAACACCAATAAAGAATATTGAATAAAGTAAGACTGGTGGATGGTGCGATTTTACTCTTGCAGCTCATCAGATAGCAATTGCTTTTATACTACTGCAAGTTGTTGTATAAAGGCCTTATTATCTGAGGGCTTCAACATACCATAAATTACACAACTAATTTATACCTACAATTTAACAGCCACTAAAGTTAACCAATGCAGGGCCTGTGGCCAACACCAATAAAGAATATTGAATAAATCAGTACTCTGTAATACTGGTGGATGGTGCCATTTTACTCTTGCAGCTCATTTGTTAGTACCAGTGCTATATTAATTATAATTTCTGTCATTGCCTCAAGTGGCATTAGAGGAGGTCTATTACAATCTATAAGCATGGACTCATTTAACATTTTTGGTTCTTCTGATGTTTAGAATAAGACGAGCCATTTCTTCAGTTTAAGGTTGCAAGCAACCCTAAATAGGACGTTAGGGTTTAAACTGTCTTGAAGTAGTTTGGATTTGTAGCCTCACTAGGGTTTGCACTAACTACAACTGCTTCAATCCTGAACTTGTTGGATAGTTGTTCAGTTGAGCTCTTCTTTCCAGGATTTCTTTATAGGTCGTAAGGCTGCAAGGTTTTGAGCAATTCACACCATGGATCTTTACACGGTTGCAGTGGCATCCACCATACTAGTATTACTAAGCATTGCAAAATGGTATTCTACCAAATCAAAGAGTAGGCTACCTCTGAATTGGCCTGTGTTAGGCATGATGCCATCCCTGCTATGGAACATAACCAATGTCTATGACTATGCGGCCAAAGTAGTCATAGAAAATGGTGGCACCTTCAAATTTAGTGGTCCCTGGATGACAAGGGGTCTCTTTGAGGTAGTCACTTCAAGGCCTCTTAACTTGGAACATATTCTGAAGAATGAGTTTCCTAACTTCCCTAGGGGTCCTTATTTTAAGAGTGTTTTCTTTGATGTGTTCGGTGATGGTTTGTTCACAGCAGACAACGACTTATGGAAGAGACAGAGAAAAGCAGTGGGAATGGCTATGAGCAGCAGAAGTTTCAGAGACCAGAATATAACTCTGTTGCAAAAGTTATTGCAGGAAAAACTCATACCAGTTCTTGATGAAGCAAAAGACAGAAAATCATTGATTAATCTGCAAGATATTTTTCTTAGACTCAATTTTGATATCATATGTATCACTGTATTGGGTAGAGACCCAGGATGTTTAAGCTCTGGTCCTCTTCTTGATGTTCCAGTTGCCATGGCCTTTGACGATGCACTATATGCTTGTACTTATAGGCTCCTTCTTCCTCATTTTCTTTGGAATTGTATGAGATCTTTGAATGTGGGCTCTGAGAAAATGCTCAGAAGAGCTCAAGCAATGATCTGTGATTTTGCATCAGAGATGGTGAAGAGTAGAATTGAGGAGCTCAAGTCAGCAAGCGGAATACAGCATGGTGACATTTTGTCCACTTTTATCAACATGGAGGAAGCAGAAGGGCGTTCCCCTTCTGACAAACTGCTCCAGGTATGGACCAAACTCTAAGGAGTATTTTTACAAAAAAAGATAAAACTTATTCAAGTTTTTGCCATATTAATCTTTAATAAAAAGAAAATTGAACGATAAGTTATGAGAGCTTTGAAATCCTAGTATTTTAATACCAGTCAAAGCCAAACATCATTGTTAACAGCCATTTTCTTAATTTGCAGGATTTAACACTGAGTATATTACTTGCTGGTAGAGATACTTCAGCTCTAGCTCTTTCCTGGTTCTTCTGGCTTCTGTCCAAGCACCCAAATGTAGAGAAAAAGATTATCTCTGAAATAACTCAGATTCTAAAGTCAAAACACATGAATGACAAGAACAATGATTCATGTGACAAAATTGATATGTTTGGTTTGGAAGAACTGAGATGGATGAACTATTTGCAGGCAGCAATATCAGAATCTCTAAGGCTTTATCCTCCTGTCCCTGTAAGTTATAGACAAGCCATAGAAGACAACACTTTGCCTGATGGAACCCATGTTAGGAAAGGCTCAAAGCTTCTCTATTTTATCTATGCTACAAATAGAATGGAGAGCCTGTGGGGTAAGGACGCTGTGGAATTCAAGCCTGAAAGATGGATTAACAAAGAGGGTGTTTGTCTGAAAGAGTGGGATTACAAGTATCCTGTGTTTAATGCTGGTCCTAGGCTCTGCCTAGGGAGAGATCATGCTTATGTCAATATGAAGTTTATGGCTGCAAACATTCTTGCTCGTTACAAAGTTAAAGTTGATCCTGGTCACATTGTCAGGCCTAAGCTTGGACTCACTCTCTCCATGAAACATGGCCTCAAGGTTAGCTTGGATTCAAGATAGGATATTCTACAATAGTTTCATTGTCATGAGCAAGACTGCAATATTATTGAAAAGTTCTATCCCTATGGAAAACAGTATATATTAATATTTATTGAAATATTTCTTTTATTAAAATATTATAATGATCAACATTGCATACCTTAGTATTTATTTCCTCCATCCTGGATTCACTTTGATTTCTCTGTTCTTAATCTAATGAATAGAATGTGAAAATGGTATATTTTATATAAAATTTGATAAATGAACTTCATTTTATATGCATTTACATTTATTTATTCATTATTCAAGTTTAGTTTACCTTGATTTTAAAATTGGAAATTAATTTTTATTACGTCAGTAATGTTTTTAGATATGACAATATATAAAACAAAATGTGAAAGTAAGAAAACATTTGAATCGTAATCTACAGATTTATGCATGTACATCTAACAGCCTAGCAATAAAACTCCATTATTCACGACTGATTAATATCCAGATACTCTAACTGAATTGATAAATCGATTTTTAAGTGTTTGAGAATGGAAAGAAATATTACTGCTCTAGCAATTTTTTCTAATGAGAAAGATTTAAAATTTTGGGTCTTGACAGCTGAAAGTGAGATGAATTTTGCATGGTGCACCGAGAGACTTAGAATCGGTATACTTGTCAGAATGCTCGTAGATAAATGTCACTAGTTGAGAAAATGCCAGCACAGACTTCATAGATACTACATTCGTTTAATCTAATCACGACTGTGAATCCCAATGAAGAGGATTATTCATCTCCTTTATCAACAATTATATATACTTCTTGGATGCATCACAAGACGATTAAACTGTTAGCATGAATGATGATGGTATTTCTTTGGGGGAGTATTCTAAACATTGGTGAGTATTGACATGTTGGATTCATGACTGTGTTTGTCATTGATGTCAACATAGCAGTAAGTCTATGAAGTTTGACAGAGTAGCTGACATAGATCATATTTGTATGGACAAAGTTTTGGTGTACAATTGAATCGTGCTTAATAACATGTTGTACCTTGTGTCCTGATGACAAGAGAGTCTAAGTCAAAGATTTACGGAAACTATAAGTGATTTACAAAGAGCAGTGCAGAGACGAAGTACATGGAAAGTAGTTTCTCATGATGATCCTATTATCACTTCTGGCAGAGATATAATCTAGTGATGCGCAGTCAGCTAGTCGTAGTCTAATGGTGACATCAGCAAGTGTGCAAGCCCTGAAGTCACACTTGTGAAGTTTTTTATATACAGTGAACCAATAGTACTATTGTAATTGTGAATTAATTAATTATCTTACTATAATTAGTTGAGAAGGCCTCAAGGACAGAATTTTTTTGAAAATGCGGTATAAAGGAAAGTGTATGTAACAAGTATTGAATATAAGTAAGTGATCCAATGGATTATTGGATGCAAAGATCATGATTTGGTATCAAGATCAGAAGGAGCAGAGGTCTAGTTGATAGGACAGAGAACTTGAAGGGGGAATTATATTTCAAATCTATTATTCTGCAAGGAATAATACAAAGATCATTTTGATAGTGATTTCATTGGTCTTGCCCTTAAAACTAATTGTTGGCTCCATCTGCCTTTTACAATTCCTAACATAATTGGCACAATTCTTAACAAGGTTGGAATCTTCTAATAGGGATTCAAAGTCTCCTAACAGGAACTGATATGTACTTAATGTTCTTATAGACTCTTGATAGGGTCCATCCTTTAACAAATAATATTTATATTGGTACATTGAATGTGTGGGTACCATCCCCACCGGTTTTCCCTCTGATCAAGGATTTCCCTAATTAACATATCTGGTGTTATTGTGCATGGGTATCTTGTTGTGGTTTCATTACTCACATGATTAAGTTTTATTAAGGTTGATAATTGTGATAATGGTTGGATAACTAATTCATCCCCCCAATCCCCCCTCTCCTCTTACTTGTACTGGTGGACTAAATATTCTAATATCATTCTACCATCATTTCAAATAGGCCCCACTAAACATCATGGAGGAAATTGGCTCATCAAATAACTTCTACCTGTAAAAGATCAAACATGCTCATGGTTGCATTTTTGGCATCTAACAGATTACACTTAGAACTACCTCAAAGTTCAATCACTAAGATTGAGCTATGTCATGTTTTTACAAATATCTACATTGTTAACAAATTGAGGCTGTCTAATTGATGTAGGAATGGTGTAAGGGCAATCCTATATCACCCAAAAATATGCTTATTGTTAGTTTCTTTTTAATGTGTTTTCATTTCTGGATACCCATTTGGGTGAAACAGAGATTCCAACTCTCAAAGTTCCACTATTTATTTTTTGGACTAGAGCTTTTGAGCACCTTGGAATACATGTGAATGTAGAAAAATAGGGTACTTTGTAATTGAGTCATAATTATGATGAGTTAAAGGGTGTAAGTTGGAGAGATGATTATACTTGTAATTTAAAGCACTGCAGAAAAAGAATCAGGGCAAAAGGTTTTATGGTTTGAAAGTCATTTCAATTTTAAGTTACTTGGAGACCCCCTAAGAGCACTTCAAAGCCATATTTGAGCTACTAAATAGCCTCGTACGGACTCGAAAAATGGGGGACAAGCAAAGCTGGTTCATAAGGTTATAGAGCGCTTGGAGAGCTTTCTAGAAATGTAAACAGTTCATTAATCGAAGTCTCGGATCAAAAGTTATGTCTCCTGGAAGTTGAACTACCATTTTTTTATTCTTCTAATTGTACACCGATTTCTGATGTGTTTTCTATGGATGCCAAATAGCATATTCTAAAATGTATTCCTAACCCTAAACATAATTGGGGTTACTTAAGGTCATTTCTGGCATTGTAAATGCAGTTTTTGGTGAGTTTGGATAAGGTACTAAAATGAGGGTTGTCTCTAGAATCAAATAACATTGTAAGCCCGAGGGCAATTGGGTCTATTTTCTTTGTATTGAATGTAATAGCATATCACTTCTGATAATAATATTCCCTTTTTCTATTGTGTTCATTTTTTGTCTTGGTTGTGCCCTCATCACTTTAAATTTAATAATTAAATTTAAAAATAAAAATATTTTAAATGAGATTTTTTTAATGTTTGTACAAACATTTGCTATGTAGACACCATTTCTTATGCCTTTTATTTTCTATCCATCTCCCCTCCTTGCACATAAACCAATATAAAATGTAAGTTATATTAAAAAGTTTGGACGTGCTTTAAAGGGGAGGATGAATCATATATTCATAATAGAATTTGTGCAATAGGTATATACCCATTTCTAATATGAAGTACTTTGACAATAAATTTTATTCCGGTCAATTTTACCCTGCACATTTGTATCTTTGTTATTTTTAATTTAATTCTTCAATTTTATTATTATTTTTTTCTCATTTTTTCGTAATATTAGATTTTTATAATTTATCATGATATTGCATAGAATTTCTAGATTTAACTGTGTAGAAACTATTTATATTAATGTTAATAATAGTAAATTCTTTCCGGGCTGCCATTGAACATTCATTTGGTTTCAAAACATTGGATGTATTTTGATAGGAGGGAAGTGCAAAAACTAGTATAAGCATTGTAGCAATTCCATTGCTTAAGGGTCCGTTTGGTGAGTAGGAATAGGAATACGTATTTTGGTATATGTATTTCAAAAATTTTGAATTCTTTGTTTGGATGCACCAAAACGGGATTGGAATACGTATTCCAATTTTGGCCCAAAAATGAGGTTTTACAATTCCACCCAAATAGGTGTTATTGGAATACATATTCCTATTCCATTTTTTTTAATTTTAGAAAACATAAATTTTCAGGTCCGCGAATTCCCATCAAATATTGGCTGAACCAAACAGAGAAAAGGAATATGTTCTATTCCAGAATACGTATTCCTATTCTGCTCACCAAACAGACCCGAATAAGTAAAAGATAAAATACCCGAATTGGAATGGTGTGTAATTGTTGTGAGAGCAGAGTTAACATAAATTCACTTTCTCATATATTTTCAGACGGTGCCGTGAAATTCTTTGAGATATGACTAGCTATCGGCAGAAACGATCTAAATAAAATTCTTTATAAATTTTTAAAATTTGAGATTTTCAGAATTCAGATACGTATATTAAACATTCCAAACTCGGTTTGAAGCTTGTGCTGCTAGTGAATCCTCTGGTTTGCATTTCACCAGATTGCTAATTCAACTATGATTACGATCAGGCTCTGCGTAAATCCATGCTTGAGAAGGCTTTAAAGTTGGATTAACATATTATTAATTAAATTTTAGGTGAACCAAATTATATTGGGATTTTAGTTTTCTATTTCTATTCCTCATTTCTATTCTAATGTTCTATTCCTATCCCTGTGCCTGCAACCAAAAGGAGCCTTAACTATTGTAATCCTAAAATTCAAAACTACTTTTTTGTTTTTTTTTTGAATTTTATGACCATTTTAATTTATTAAAAACAATTAAATAATAGTATTCCTTTACAATTCTATTAGCTGCTAGAGGAAACAATCTATCAGCTGTTTAGGCTAAGCACATCTTGAAATTATTTGTCTTTTTTTTTCCTGAATTTAGCTAGGTGGATGATGAGCTTAAAGCTAACAGTACATGTGTGATCGACTATTAGTACTTATGCTATCCTATTTTTGAACTTCTTATAAACGGTAATTGAGCTTTTGAAATTTGTCAATGAAAAAATTCAAATTCTAAAAGTTTAATTGATTGAAAGAAATTTTTTTTAAATGCATGATGGTTGATGGTGGACTCTTGGGATTTATTGCCACTATAATACAAACTGACGATTAAGTGGAAATAAATGCTTCACATGTTCATAGATTTCTTGCCTCATTCATTTTTAATAATAAATTTTCCTCTTCTTTTATTAAGTTTGAGTAATCTATTTATCCTTTGGTAAAAAAATTAAAATGTATTTTTTTCCTAACTTTTCTCTAATTATGTATTCAAAATTTATGATGATTTTGGTGTTCATTCAAAAAGTCTCAACTTTTTTCACTAATAATTTTTCCTCTTCTATTGAGTTTGAGTAATCTATTTATCCTTTGATTCTATGTAAAAAAATTACAATGTATTTTTTCCCTAACTTTTCTCTAATTCAGTCTATTCAAAATTTATTGATTTTGGTGTTCATTCAAAAAGCCTCATTTTTTTTCACTCTTTGTTTTGAGAGGCTTTTCTCCTCCACGGCTTGTGCATTAAATAGGTTTTCACTATTTTTTAATTTAGGATGATTTTTATACATATATTAAATCGTTAGGATTTGAAAGGTCAAAAAATATATTTCCAATTTTCTTTTGAATGCAACATAGTTTTGAGGGGCTTTTCTCCTCCACGTCTTGTGCATTAAATAGGTTTTCACTATTTTTAATTTAGGATGATTTTTATACATATATTAAATTGTTGGAATTTGAAAGGTCAAAAAATATATTTCCAGTTTTCTTTTGAATGGAACAGAGTTAAGAAAGGAAATTTATACTTGAAAGTTGAGAAAACCTATTTAACAAATCCATTTTGTGTATCCACATGCAAAAGAACCAAAATGATGAAACAACCAAAATAGTAACGAAGCTTGCTTATCTTTTCAATTCAATTTTTTTATTCCAATCACGTTCATACATGTAAGTGAATGCAAAGTGGATATCACATCTCTATTGAAACCTTTGTTGCATGAAGAAAAATCATTTACTAAATGACTTCAATTAATTTCATGTATTACAATTATTTTCAATAATAGATCAAATAGACTCGACCATTTTTTTTAACATAAATATTTGCAACTAGATTGAAATGACACCAAGTCATTATTGTTCTAGATCCACATAATTTGCCCCACATTACCAAAATTCAAGTATTACTATTCACTATTTATAGTAAACAGATTCACCCATATGTCTAGTGGATATGTATGCTTGATTGTAGGAGTTGAAGACATGACTAGTCATAGAGAATATTAAGAAGGTGGGAGTGACACACAATCATAGGTAGAAAAAACAACCTTGGTAGAGATCCCAAAGTCAAAAGTATGCTACTTGTGTTGTATCTAGTATATTGTTCATTGTATACTGGGAGTTTTGATTGGGGTATGATTAGGGAGCACTTATTTAGAGGGTCTCAAGAGAGAGAAATTGTGGGTATTCTATTTAGGATTTTTATTTTGTTATCAAAGATTGTTAATGAATACTTAATTCTCATCAATAGAGAAAAAAAATAGTGATTGATGAAATGTTTTCTTTTTAAATTTTTGAAAGAAAGAATTACCAAGACTTTAATTTCAATTAGTAATAATAAGTTATATAATCTAATCTAATATAACCATTATATATTTAAATAAGGT
Organism: Cupressus sempervirens; assembly: GCA_028749045.1. NCBI lineage: Eukaryota > Viridiplantae > Streptophyta > Pinopsida > Cupressales > Cupressaceae > Cupressus > Cupressus sempervirens. The sequence continues at coordinate 260,996,407 of CM053786.1, read as the reverse complement.
TAGGTTGAACTCAAATTATATATTTAAAATCTAGATTGGTGTGATGATATGATGGACAAATATTATACGTATAATCTTTTACATTACTTAAAATTGAAGAACATGCATGTATTTGTCTTAGTCATAGCTTGCATTATTTGATATAATTACTATCAAATAAAAATTTAAACAATCTATGGTCATTAAATGAAGCAAGAAGAAATCATCAATTTTTTAAGTTTGTATTCATCTTGCATGCATTCTCCATCTCCTTCTCTATTAACTCAAATATCAATATTAAAATAACCTACCAATTTACCTCTTGCACAATAAAAATGTATGTAACAAATAGACCAATTCTTATCAATTGAACTTCCATATCTTTCGGCTTACCCATTGCACACTAAGGTGCAATTGCTAGTTATAACAACTTTTAAAGAAATCATGACCATTGACTAAAAGAAAGGTTCAATATTAGGCTCAAGAGGTTTTCCTAGTTGAATTTGATTATTATTATTTTGGCTCTAGACTCTATATGCACTTGGTTTTTTTTGGTACATTTGGTTTAGATGTCATATTATTATTTAATTTTTTCTATTATTTTAAAAAAAAAAAATTATACTTAAGATTAATTTTTAAATCTATTTCAAAAAATGATATTTCTTAATCTTTTATTAAAATTTTTTATAAGTTGGAGCCTTGATAAATTTCTATTAATTAAATTTTGTTTTACCTCCATTCAATATAGGCAATGGCAGGAAAAACTGTGTTTCAATCTTTTAGTATGGTCAAAAAGTACAATTTTATCCTCTATACTCATCCTTCCATAGCCTTTGCTTTGTTGTTTCAAATGTGTAGACTCTCCCTATAGCTTCATCAACAACTCTATATCCAATTCACCTACAAATACTATTTCCTTTTCATTTAGTGAAGATCAATGTTAAAAATGACAAAATAATTATCTTATTTATATTAACTAGCAATTGTTAAGAGTAATTAGATATTTCCTAATTAACTCTAGTTTTATTAAGCTAAAATTTATGCATTTAATAATTAATTCTTTTATTAATTATTATGATGCAACCTAGATTAGACCTCTTTAGAGTTTCTACCTTTTAGGTTTTACCTTTCTCCTTTATAAGGATGGTAATTGTAAATCAATTCATTAATTTACTTTTGATAATTGCAATTTCTCTTTTTGTTGATCAAGGTTGTCTCATCTATAGATCCGGGAATTCCAGCGTCTATGGCTTTTGCTTCTCTCTTTGGGTGACAGGTGCTTGCATGAAGGTGATTCTTGGGAGCTGTGGGATTGATCTTTCACCAATGTCAACATGGTATAGAGTGCCAGATCTTCATGCCCCTATTATGTTTGTGAGAGATTGGCATTGGTTTTCATATCTATGGCTTTTAGAGGATTTTGTATTCGAACTGGGGGACTATTTCTCGGAACACTTAGAGCCCATACGGACATCACCATTAAGCTCAAAACATTCAAAAACCCCCATTTCCATATAAAATAAGTCCAATTTGGACGATGTTGACTTGTTAGGCAAATTCTTTTTCTACACCCAAGTCATTTTAGCCTAGACATGCAAAACGAGGCGACGATATTTTTTATTTAAAAAATATATGTCAATTTTTTTGGTTTATTTATCAAAAAGTTGTGGAGATTTTTTTTTGGAATCAAGGTTAGGAGGCTTTGATTTAATTAAAAAAAAAGGAGTCGATGTGGATTGATTGGAAGGGCATGCAAAAGTTTTCGGAAAAGTTTAGTTGAAGCAAACCCCATTGTATGTGCCCATACTTGCCTTGAGCTTTGATCTCACCTTGGTGTTCGCTCCACCTCACCATTTATGTCTGGTCACTTCTTGGGGAAACGGCTACCTAAGCAGTTATTTCGACTGGCTGGGTATGCCATGCCACCCAAGCACATACCACATACATAGAAATCGTACTTTTGTATTCTTCCTTCTGTATTCTGCAATAGTATTTTGTTTTATGTACCTTTAGAAGACTGTCTATTCGAATGACAAGGTTAAAACTTTTTTCCTCAAGTGTTGAAGCAAAAGTAGTAATTGATTTTTTAATAATTGATTTTTTTTTAAACAATAACTAAACATTTTTTTGTTTTTAGAGTTTTAATTTTATAATAATAAGTACAAATATGTAAGTTGATAATTTTAAAAATATATTATATACATTGATTTTAATTTAAAATTTATATATGCTTTTATAATATAAAATTATTTTAAAACTAAAAATTCATTTAGTTATGTTTTATGTAGTAATTTTTAACATTATAATATCTTTTTAACACATTTAACTAGAATAGTTTAAGTTAAAATTATTTTTTTCAAAATTGAGAAAATAATATTTATAGTTAAAATAATTATAAGTAAAACCTAATAATATCAAATTTAAATATTAAATCAAATGAAATATTTTTAATATCAAGTTAATACATATTATAAATTTGATTGAAAGATATAATTTTAAATAATATTACTATTAAAATATAATAATTATTTCTATATTAAATTGTTTCACAAATTACAAACAATATATAAGTTTATATCAAATTAGAGAATTTCTTTAATTTATGTTTTCATTTTAGAACATTTATCACAATTTTTGTAAATTTATTATATACGAAATTAGAAATACATATCAAATTAAAACTTGATAAAAATTATAATTAGTTATTAAATGCAAAAAATGAAATCTTTATTTTTAGAAAATTTCAAATAATTGGTAGTGATTTTGTTAACATCAAATGGTAATTTGTTTGTCCAATATTACACATTGTTAGCCACCATGCAAATATAGGGTAGATGAGGCTAATATTAAGATATTAATGAATGATTTTGTGTAGAAAGAAAGAGGTAATTACAAATAGTAGTTCATATATTTACCATAAAATAGTTACAAATATGAGTTAACTAAATTATATTTTTTAAACTTTCATTTATTAACCGTTTTCAATTTTGATTACTTTGACATTGATTTGTATGATTTTAAATTAAATATATTATTATTTAAATGTTAAGATATTCAAACAACTTTGACATAATATTATTGATTTTTTTTGTTGATGTGTATTTTGACATAATAAGTTGTATAATAGACAATTTTTATATTAAAGAAAAATTTGGTGATAAATTTGACATAATAATATCCCTATAGAATACATAACTAACTCATGTTGATTTTTTCAAATTATAACATTTCTAATCTTTTGTATCAAAAAAAATAAAAGTTGCTTTAAAATTTTCAATATTTTGCACTAATGTCTAATTTAATTATAAAATAGATAATAAGAATAATGTCATAAATAAGTATTGAAAATTTTCTAAAATAAATAAATAATAAAAATAATGTAATCTATAAGTATTTTTAAAATATTTATAAAATCTAAATGATAATAATAGTAAAACTAATCTTATAAATATTTAGATTTTATAAATATTTTAAAAATACTTACAGATTACATTATTTTTTAGAAATATTTAGAAATATTTAAAAAATACTTATAAGATTACATTATTTTTTAAATATTTATAAAATCTAAATATTTATAAATATTTATAAAATCTATAAGTATTTTTAAAATATTTTAAAATCTAAATATTTATAAATAAGTATTGAAAAATTTCTAGATTACATTATATTTATAAATATTTTTTATAAATATTTAAAAAATACTTATAGATTGTACATTATATTTATAAAATCTAAATGATAATAATAGTAAACTAATCTTATTATTTAAATTAATTATTATCATTTAGATTTTATAAATATTTAAAAAATACTTATAAATTACATTATTTTTATTATTTATTTATTTTAGAAATTATTTATTGATTTGATGTTTTCATTTTTTGCAATTATTTGAAATTTAAAAAAAATAAAGATTTCATTTTTTGCATTTAATAACTAATTATAATTTTTATCAAGTTTTAATTTGATATTTATTTCTAATTTTGTATATAATAAATTTATAAACATTGTGATAAATGTTCTAAAATGAAAATATAAATTAAAGAAATTCTCTAATTTGATATAAACTTATATATTGTTTGTAATTTGTGAAACAATTTAATATAGAAATAATTATTATATTTTAATAGTAATATTATTTAAAATTATATCTTTCAATCAAATTTATAATATGTATTAACTTGATATTAAAAATATTTCATTTGATTTAATATTTAAATTTGATATTATTAGGGTACGTTTACAATTATTTTAACTATAAATATTATTTTCTCAATTTTGAAAAAAATGATTTTAACTTAAACTATTCTATTTAAATGTGTTAAAAAAGATATTATAATGTTAAAAATTACTACATAAAACATAACTAAATGAATTTTTAGTTTTAAAATAATTTTATATTGTAAAAGCATAAATAAATTTTCAATTAAAATCAATGTATATAATATATTTTTAAAATTATCAACTTACATATTTGTACTTATTATTATAAAATTAAAACTCTAAAAACAAAAAAAAGTTCAAATATTGTTTTAAAAAAATCAATTATTAAAAAATCAATTACTACTTTTGCTTCAACACTTAAGAAAAAAGTTTTAACCTTGTCATTCGAATAGACAATCTTCTGATAGCACGTAAAATAAAAAACTATTGTAGAATACGGAAGGAAGAATACGAAAGTACGATTTTTATGTATGTGGTATGTGCTTGGGCGGCATGGCATACCCAGCCAGTCGAAATAATTGGCTGGGTAGCCGTTGCCACTACTTGGAGGTCTCCTTTGTTTGCGGATCATGTACTCTTCCTACGGGCCCTTATCTAACCTGTCCTCTATCGTTCCCAATACTCTTTCTTTTACGATGCATTTATGTTGTTGTTCGGGCCCTTCGTTGATCGCGCCGATTCTTATTCGTACACATTTTTTTGGGGGCCTCAAATTGACAATTTATTCACCTTCAGTCTTGCCAATTTCAAAATTGCTAAGTGGAAGTTAGACGTGGTGCTTCATATTTTGGCCCCACGTGTTATTCAAGGAACAACGTGCCCCTTCATTCTGACCCTCACACATTTGCATTTTTTTTTTTGGGGTAGCAAATTTTTGTGAGAAAGTTTTGACAAAGTTCTATGCCCTCACAAAGTTGGCATACAAAGACATTTGCAGCCAACACAAAGAAATGATAAAAGTGAACAACATAAAAGACCTTAAATTCAAAGGACCAAGACTCCTGAAGGGGGGCATTTTACTTATGCAGATTCACAACAAAAGAGATAGGTTGGAGAAATTGCATAAGACTGACTAGGAGTTCTATGCAGGTCCCTTAGACTTATGGCCTCATGGACGTCATTAAAAATCTTTCATTCATTTCATTCTATCCCAACTCGTGACTCATGCTCATGACATGCCATCGAAGATCCTATCAGTGTCAATTTTTGGTAAAAGTGTTTTTTTTTCAGAGGATTTCTTCTCTGTCCTACGTGTGCTGCACTCTTTGGATTTGACCCCTATTGGTTGCTTTTCTGGAGGACCTACCATGCATTATTCTTAGGCTTAGAGCATCTAGTCTTTTTGTTGGGACTCCAAGTGCTTTTTGTATTTGTGGTGGGTATTATTATAAAAGCCCCATGATACCAGTCTTGATTCAAGCGCATGTTAAACACATAACCCACCATTGATTGCACAAATTATTTTTAGATGGTGCCATGTTTAAGAGCACACGAACTCCATCTATGGGTTGAACACATTTTTTTGGCGTCAAAGTAGGATTTTTTGGCATGCAGTTTGGTCTATAGCTTGGAACTTTTTTTTAAGTGTGTTTATTTTGGAAGTGGGCCCTACCTGCGCTACCTCCTACACTCTGGCCAAAGTAGTTTCCTATAGCCTTCATTGCTAGTAATCTTATTTTTCTAGCCTGTACCTCAGGGGTCCAACTGTATTATTTTTTTATGGGCATTTTAATGGAGACTAAACCATTTTTTGTGGTGAACAGATTTAGTTTTGGACCCTGCCCCTTGTGCTCTGTCAACCCTATGTGCCATTTCTCTAGACTACCCACACACGAGTGCCACATAAACCTTTTTTATGGGGTTTATCATGTTCTTGCAAGCACGTTTATATGTGACTCTTTTTAGTGGGTCCAATTTCCTAGAGCTATTTGGATTTTTTGATGAAGGCACATCGAATTTTTTGACACATGTCTTTTGTACTAACCAATCAACTTTTGGCACATGTCTTTAATGGCCATCAGAATATATTTTTCAACACTGGCTCCTTGACAGACCTTTTCTCTGGCAATGGGTTTCTGACGACAGTGATTTTCTAGCATATTGGATATTTTTTCTTGCTACTAGGTCATTTTTTAGGCTTTTTTTTTGCCTCAACGATTGTTTGTCATCAAATTTATGCTTGTCACTTGCTGACATCAGCATTGCATCATCATTCATGTCACTCTTTTTTGCTTTGTTTGGACCTACCTTAACATTTTTGCTCATATCTCAGGCATACATACTCCATTTTTTGCAAACAAAATATCGCCAGAAAGCTAGCTTTGAGCCTGTCATAGTGGTACAAGCATTTTTCACTTTTTATGCCTTTTGATGGCTTTTTTGCTATCAAAGTCAAGGGCAATTTTAGGCGCTCCATGAGACATATCTCGAGCTTCTGATCTTCGATTTGGGAATTATTTATATCGTTGAAAAACTTTTTCTGAGCTTGTTCCAGTGATGCTGGTTGTCTTTGCAGATTATACTTGAGGCACATTCTATTCAATCTTTTGTATTTTTGCATTATGGTGGATATCTTTATTGTTTTAGGGCCGAGGACCAATTTTTTTCCTTTAGATGACTTGTCATAAGTTTTTCTATCTCTTGTATCAACCTTATGTCTCTTGTGGTCTATTTAGACATCATTTGTATGCAATCTTGTAAATACACTTAGATAAAGTTCCATATTCCATCTATATTTTCATTTCAAATTTTTGCCTTGTTTTGCCTTCTGATTCAAGTAGTGTAATCTAAGGACACTCATGTAGATTATTGTATTCTTGGGATTTTCCATATCTTGTATCTTATTGTACATGCACTACTTTGATTAAAGTGTCATCGGGGTTGATGTTTTGTCTTTGTTTTTCCATCTTCATTTGTCTAGTAAGTTTGAGCATTTTGATCATGGTTCCTTAACATGCAGCTATTTTGGACCACTTTTCTAGTTGCCTGTCACCTCACCCTTGTCTGCATTTGGGGGGGGGGGGGGGCGTTGGGTAGGGGGTGTTCTATTTTTTATCATGCTTCCTTGGTTTGATGAAGTATGCTATGTATTCAGAATTTATTCCTATGTACTAGGTGGATGTAGTGGTTGGGTACTTATGCATTTTGGTGAGATGAATCATTTACCATATAGATAGTCTTTTTTTTTTTCTTACTTTGGTTACAACCTTCCTTGTTCGATTGACTAGCTCTTCAGGCTTTGGTGTTTTATGCCATCTGTATGTTCAAGTTCAGTTGTTTTCCTTTGTGTGCCTCTTGATTCAATGCAGATTATAGTTTTCTCCACCTGTTCAGGTTCTATTTCAATAGAGGTTCTTTAGATCAACAATTACTTTTGACAGAGATTTGCAACTTCTACATGCTTCAGTGGTGTTCTTCGTGATCATCTTTTGTTCCTATCTTCTGGGACATCCCCTAGTTTGGAGGCTTCTCCAGTCCTTCACTAGTTTCTTTTCACATTATTTCTATCTCTTTTTTTCCCATGTTGTTTTCTCTATTTCTCCTCTTTTCAGAGATTTGGTTGTGCTTAGGTATTTCATCAGGCATTGTTGTTAGGATCCAAATTTACTTTTAGTAGTAGTTTCTAGTTTTTTAGCTACTCCCTACGTTTATCTTAAGGGGATGTTAGAGTAATTAGATATTTCCCAATTAACTCTAGTTTTCTTAAGCTAAACTTTAGGAATCTAATAATCAATTCTTTTATTGATTATGATGATACAACCTAGGTTAAACCTTTTAAGGGTTTCTACCTTTTAGGTTTTACCTTTCTCCTCTTATAAGGATGGTAATTGTAAAATTATTCATTAATTCACTTTTGATAATAGAAATTTCTTTTTGCTCATCAAGAATGTCTCATCTTTGGATCTGGGAATTCCAGCCTCCGTAGCTTTTGCTTCTTTCTTTCTATGATAGGTTTTTGTATGCAAGTGATTCTTCAAAGTTGTGGGGTTGATCATTCATCAACTTCAATAGGAATTGCATCCAAAAAGGGGTGCAATGTATTAGCCGATAGTAATATATAGTTGCTATTATATTATTTAGCTAAAAAAGTGGTACAATTTTAGATACAATTGTACTCCCCCTCTCTAAGAAAAGGAAACATTGAACAATGAGTGAAGCCAATTTCTTGATTGAGCATTTCATTTCAATTTGTATTCTTCAATTTATTGCAATGAAACATTCCTCAGTCAACTCTCTTCCTTTTTTCTTAGAATCATGTAAGTGCTATTTTGCATTCTTAAGTATTTGTCGAAGGAGAACATTAGTTGAATTTGAAGATTGTTTAATGATTTGAATCTTGATAGAGTAGTAAATATCAAACCTTCCCTCTCTATTCTACCAATGTCGATTATTACTTTCTATATTATTAGCCCAAGTTGAGAAATATGGATTCTTATAGCCCATGTTATGGTAATTGACATTTTCCTTCGACTAACTAGTGACATTGGAATTATTGGTATAGGTTTGAGGTCATAATCATTCCATGGTGGACCATGGCAATTATTGATCCTTGTTGCAACATATGTAGGGACTTCTAGTGAGCTAGATCCTGGTTGTAGACAATGTGAATTGTCTCATCCAAAGCTCAATTTACCAACCCTTCTTTTGTCTATATGTTCATTGTCAACATTATGAATTGGTCTTCACAAAGTAAGATATGCTTCTCCAGTTGTTCATCAATAATGTCATTTTCTATAGCGGTTTTGATAGTTGTTGCAATACTTAATGCAATTGGACAATTTAGCAACTTCAAAATTCTCTTATTATATAGTTTGTCCAAATCATTAGTATAAAATAAGTGCATTGAGCTATTCAATTCTTCCTTTTCACTTATTATCATCTGTGTATTTGTATGCCTATATAAGTATTCCCAATCATCTTGGCTTGGTTCAACTTTTCATTTTAAACAAAAAATTTAGCCCACTGAAGCTTAATTCATCTAAGAATGTATCTTATGTCCTTTAATTCTTCATGAATTATTGTGACCCCACACCACTTGCATTACTTTAATAACAATTTTGATGGATGAGTGCATAGTTATTGCTTTTATTTTGAATGTTGAAACCCCTATAGGGGCTAATGTGAGGATTTGCATTTCCCCCCTGCCATTTCATTATTTAGTGCATTTCTTATATGTGCTATCAAGTAAGACTTTCATGTACCTGATGATCCTTGGATGATCATCTATAGTGGTTGGGCATAATAACACATACTATGGTCCATGATTTTTGTGAGCGCATTATTTTGTCTCGACACGGTGTAATTTATCCAACCATGTCTAGATCACCTATATCCTGCGTGCATTAGAAAAATAGGAAACTCGCTTAAAATGATTAGGTAAATGTAATGCAAAAGGGGGACGCAGAAAACAAAGAAAGTAAAGCACTCAGGAATGATGAGAAGTAACCTAAAAGATACTTAGACATCACACCTAGACACAAACTCACTTCATACCAATGACTTAAGTTTTGCAATGGTAGGACTAAAACTTGTCAACATAATGGAATAGATAGTAGAATGAACATTAACTATTGAAAAAAAATCAAAATTTATTTCAGAAAAATAATTAAATCATTATAATTATCAATATATATTCACAAAGATAAAGTAAGATAGAGATTAACTATTAAGAAGAGAAGTAGGATAGAGATTAACTATTAAGAAGAGATAAAGTAAAATTAGTTAAGAGTTAGAAAGTGTATACTTATTTATATCTTAGTTGAAAATTTATATTATTTATTTTTAAAATTTAAAAAATAATATATATGTTATTTAATTTTGTGAGATAGATTAAAAAATTTAATTTAAAGGAAGTAAATTAGAAGTAAATATTAAGAAGTAAGAATAAATTGAAGGTAAACAAATGCATTTCACAATTGTTTTTTGAATGTAATAATATTTAATTATAATTATACATATCTATGTTTATAAATAATTTGAAAAAAATTATGTAGACTTTTAGATGTATGAAAATGAAGACTGGTTGATATGTATAAAAATAATTGATTAATCATATAAATCTAATTTTAGTTTAATAAATTTATTATAATATGTAAAAAAAATATTTATGAATATAATTATTGATATATTATAAGTAAATTATAATACGAAAATAGTAATATTTTCATAATAATATAAAATAATATTTCTTAAACAATTATATAATATAAATGATATAATTATTTTAGTATTTTGAAGACAAAAATTATAGTATAAGAGATATAATATTAAAATATAAAAATATAAATCAATTACATACATTCAAAAAATTATCAAACATTAATGAATCACATTAGCTTAATAAAAAAAATCAGCCCTATTAGTTCTAAACTTCATATAAGATATAAGAGATAAATGAGACAATCAAATTGTAAAACACTATTTTTTTTAAAAATCGTAAAGTTAAAAAACTTGCTTAATCACTAGTTAAACTATAAAATTCAAAAAGTATCACAATAGTACTTAACCTACATGACAAATACTGATAATGAAATTCCTAATCTAAAATAATAAAATAATAAAGTTTGTTTGACAACTATGCCACTAAACTCAAGATGTAATAATGGAGTCCCTGACAGTTATGCTATTAATTTTTTAAAAAAAACAAGAAATGTCCTGACAACTATGCTATTAAAAACCCAAAAAAATCATGGCAAAAGAAAAGTCATAAACTCAAAAATATTTCCAAATCCTCTAACACAATGTTCACACTCCTTGAAGGATTGAAGGAGGAGAGAAATCTTGGAATTTAAAAAATCTCACACAGTGATCTTACAATTACAAAACAAAATCTAAAATACTGTGAAAGCCTTAACATGGAATCCTGCCTTTATTCTGTCTCTGACTTCTTTTCTGCTGGTTGAGATGATTCAAATTTGTTTTCAACAAATTCCTCTAATGTTGTCACAGCATTTTCAACAGCCTCTGTTCCATGAACATTCCATTCTTCAACCTTAGTTTCATTGGCCTCACTATAATCTTCAACCTTAGTTTCAACAGCTTCACCAGATTCTTCAATGGCCTCAGCAGATTCTTCAGCCTGATTTTGAAGAACAATAGCCTCACCAGGCTCTTCAAGGCTGTGGGGCTCATTTGTAGCATTGCTGGTCACATCCAAGCTTCTTGGGGCCTGCCCTCCTGTTGAGGATGATGTTTTACTACATAAAGTGCTACACCAGGCAAGGATGGACAGAGGAAATGACAGGGGTTCATCTTGATCCTACATTTGTTCAATGGAAACAAAGAAAAGTGTTAATTGTTTCCAATTGATCTACCTGATACTCATGCATTTGTAAAACACTAGCACAAGAATTAGGTTTTTAAAATTTTGATATTCTTTTTTAAAATTAAAACAAATTGTTTTTGTTATATAAGCAATGTCTATAAAGATTTTTCTATGATTCAACTATTTTGAATTAGATAAAAAATGTCGTGATAAATCTGCTGATCTTGTTTATCAAATCAATTTAGATTATTAATAAAATTTTGAAAAAACAAAAAAAAAAAGTACTGTCCTTTCTTCTTCAAATTAAACAATTGCCTTATCTGTAAACTAAGATGCATTCAACATCACTAATATAAATTGCATCCAATCCTTGCTAGTTTATATATCTTACATAAATGAATGGTGCAAATAGGGGTTTTATTTAAGCTCTATAAGCTATTATAATTTAAGATGTTTAGAAGAATGAAAAAAGAATTGAATTGTAGAAATAAATTATGAATAGAAAGATATTAGATAATTGTGAAGAATTATTATAAAGATCAATCAGTTTAAAAGTCAAAGATAACAATCTACATTTTTAAACAAATAAAGACTGTATTAGTCTGATGTGTGCATGAGATGATTGTGTTTGGTAAGCTTTCAGCATGTTATGATTTCAAAACTTCTTTTAAAGATGAGAACCAGTTAATCTCTAAACAGAGCTAAACATGAACTACCAATAATGATGCAATTTACAAACAAAAAAATACTTTTATCAGTGATATAGATGGGCATATAAGCTGAAAAAGATCTCAGTGAAAAATCTACTCTACAAAGGATGTCATGAGATATGTAGAAGAGAGTTACACTGGAAGAGCCCTCCCCCAAGTTGGAAGTTTTGTTTTTCATGTCTTCAAAGCTTTCCTTATATTTATGAAGATGTTCTTCTGATGAATCCTTTAACTTCCCTGTCAGATCTTCAATTTTTCCCTTAGCCTTGTCAAGATAATCCTTTGATGAATCTTTGGCCTTGTGGGTCAGATCCCCAATGTTTTCCTTAGCTTTCTGAAGATAATCCTTTGATGAATCTGAAGCCCTGTTTGCTGATTCAAGGATTTTGCCAGTGAAATTCTTGAGAGCTCCTTGAGCATCATCAATGGCTTCCAGTGTGGATTTCTTGGCTGACTCTGCAGAATTCTCTGCTGATTCAGCCAATGCTGAGACATCAGCCATTTGGGGATCTATGAAACTAAATTGAATAGTTTAGATTGGTTATTATTGGTCCTCTGTGGTGGCCCATATAGATGAATTCAATCATGACAGAAGGGCCAGATACTATTATATAGAAATGAGTAATGCCTGCGGTGTGAACAAAAAGCCGGCAATAATTATGATAATGTTGGTATAAATCGTTGTCATCCTGCATTTGCCTACAGATTTTGTGACCCACTTCCATTAGGCCAACTTGGCAAATTGATCTCTTCTGCCTACTCCCATTAATGTATATGCATATACATGTCATACATGTCTTGTCATAAACGTATGTTTGTTTATTTTAATCCAGAAGAATGCTGATTTAATATACATATTCACATTATTATATTAAAGACTTGAACCTTCTGAATCTGTAATGCTGAGTATGGATTTATTTATAATGCATTTACAGTTCCTAATCAGTATGTCAAAATTTGTCCATTTTTTCACCTTCATAAGTTAGTGAAGAGTTTAAAACTAATCTTTTCGTATTTGTCGAGCTCTATATAGAACTCGTTATGTTCACCTCCAATAGCTGCTCATCCAAAAAAAATATTACAAATGGACCAATGAGAAACCCAAAAAGGTAAAAATAATATCAAGTATTAGCACATGTGCTATAATTGTGGCTTTATGAGGTAATTGGGAGGATAGGTGGCGTAAGACGTGGAGCCCCTAGACATCAATTTCTATATTTTTTAAATTTATAAAAAAATTATTTAGTTAGATTTATTTAGAGTATCATTTTATCATTTTTTTTGTTAAAGGTGTATTAATATTTTTAAGTGGAAAGTTTTTCATCCACAATTTTATCTTAATTATTTGATATAGGTTGAAATATATTCAGCCATTAATCTAGGGATTAGGGGTCTATATTGTTCAGCTTGATTTTCAACTTTTAACAAAATTCCATCTATCAAAATGTTGATGTCATTTATTTTTGTCTATTTCCTTAACCACTTCTATTAAATGAACAACTCCTAACATATAACAAAAACTATGATAGACTCTCATTTGTTTTTCAAAATAAATTCTATGGTTAAATAGTAGAGCACTTAGCTATCCACATAGCTATGAAAAATGTACTACAATAATTATACTTAAGTTCTTTTTTTTAAATTATAAATATAAATGCTTAATTTTGTTTTTTCACAAAAAAATATATTTTATGAAGTGATTGTAGTTCAATTGATTCAGTACAATTGGTGAGAATTACACCATATAGAATTCATATAGAAAGGTCTAAACTCAAGAAAGTCCATGTAACTAACTTTGATCTATGATGAATTTGATTGGTTTGATCCCTATGCAAATGATTATTTAATAAAAAATAATTAGTAATATGAAGAATGCTTAATCAAATTATCTTGTAAAGTCAAAGATGAAAAATATTTACCCAAAAATTATTTATATATATACTTACTCAAATTATTATAATCTACTATTAATAAAATAAAAATTAAGATTAGAAAATTTAAAAATGTCCACTAATATAAAAATGTAAGAACTTAAATTTTATTTTTTTAAAGTGATAGATCCTATGTCAAAGCCATCAATAATTGGAAGCTTTCATTGAACAAGTCTCCCAATCTTAAACAGCTCTTTACGCCAATCCAATGATTTTGGACTTTTCATACCGTTGACAAGTAGTTTCTAATTTGCCCCCATTTCCTTGCGTGCGAACGGTTGGATTCATTTCAAATTGAACGGAACAAATCCACGCCGTTTCCTACAGAAGAAATATAAGGTACTGTAAAGAAGAATAATTAAGTTAATTATACTATTAGCATTCTCATTATTATAGCCTCACGTTCCGTAATATTGATAATGTTAATAAATACAGCCTACGTTTTTTTCAAGTTCTAATATTCATAACATAATACTACTCTCTTTTTAACTTTGTGGTGACACCTCCTAACTTTGTGGTGACACCTCCTTCCACATTTGCTTAAAGTTTGCACTCCATTGGAAAGCAACTTTTCAAAGGACTGGTCATGGCTGTCTACTCATCAATTTGGTCACTTTCCCCTCAGGCAAATCTACTTAAATCTTGTGCCACCAATGTCTTTAAATCCACGACTTACTAATAAATAGAATTGCAAATTCAATGAAAACACTTGACGTAATTTGAGTGCCTAGATCTGGCTTTCTAAAGCTGAGGCTAATGCTCAACTCTTGGCCTGGAAAGTTTTACATTTCAAATTGCCAGTTGGCAGCAGGCTGAGATGTTTGCTGACCCAACTTGCTAAATGCTTGTTTTGTTTGTGAAAGGAAGATATGAAACATCTCTTTTGGGATTGTATATGGGCTAAGAAAAAGTGGACTGCTGTCTTCACTTTTCTTCCAGCTATCTTCGAACATTCTTTAAGTTGGAAGGAAGCTATTTTAAGTATTAATCTTAAAAGTAATATTGTGGCGGACTCTTTGCGGCAAATTATTTTACTTAACATTTGGAAGTGCAGATGTAGGGCTGTATTTTCTAATTCTAAGATGCATCTTGAAGGAGAAATTTTTCAGTTTTATTCTGACATCATTTTCCAGACGATCTTTTTGTGCAACCTTTTGGATGGAGGACCCAAGACCCAGTTGAAGATCACTGATCAGCTTGACAGAATTAAATATCAGCTGCTACAGCTTTTCAAAAGAGATGTTTTTTGCTCGAAGGAGCTTCAACGGATGTTAACATTCACGCTGTAATGTTCTTTGTTTGGTTGTAGCTCTTTAGAGCCGGTTATGTTAACATGGTCTTTGTTTGGTTGTGGCTCTTTAGAGCCGGTTGTTGTTGCTCTTTAGAGCCGGTTATGTTAACATGGTCTTTGTTTGGTTGTGGCTCTTTAGAGCCGGTTGTTGTTGCTCTTTAGAGCCGGTTAGTTGCTGATCATGATGTTCACTGTATGAGCTTTTGGAACTATTGATTGACTCTTTTGTATTTTATTCTTTCTACTTTATTCAATAAAAATAAAAAAAAAGTTTCTTACATATACTTGCAATGAAAAATATTATTAATTTAATTCATCTTTTTATGGAACAAGTGATAGTTATTGAGATGTACAATGCCTATCAAAATAATAGGGGACTCCTTTTATGGCCTATAATTTTATGGGGGCCCTAGCCTAAAATTTTAAGGGTATGCGCTATCCCCTAGCCCTATCAATTTAGGTAGGTAGGTATGGATAAGAAGTGTGCCTGTCTATGGTGCAATTTATATGCATCTCTTTTGAGTGTATTTCACTTGTATATAAAGGACTTAAGACTACTAGGTCAATAGGAGAAAAATTGGATATATTTCCCTTTTTTACATTTGTATAGTACATAAGTCAATTATTAAGAAATTTAACAAATGCTGTTTTTATAATGTAAATCTTAAGAGAAAAGAGATAATTTTAAAATCAACAAAATAATTAAATTCTAGTATCAATATAATCATGTTATGTTTGCAATAGGAGGAGGGGGAATATAAAGATAAAATAGGAAGAGATTTATATATTTCATTGAACAATGTTTTCCATTTTCACAACTATTGTAGATATTTTTAATTTATTTTTAAATGTAAGTAAGAAAGATGTTTACTTTAAAGTGAGTCAGAGTTAAAGAAAATAATATTCAAATGTATTGTGTCCTTTTTCGTACACAAGTCATATATGTGTGATATGATAATTATTTTTAAAATGAATAATACCCTTTTTATCAATTTAAATTATAAAGTACACATTCACACGAAAAAGATGGGGGATACAAGATCACCCCACGAGAGTTCACATGGAACCAAAGCCTAGAAACTAGTAGCAAAATAAATTATTCATAAAAAAATAAATGCCCTATCCCTGAGAAAAATCAGCTCAAGTAGCCAAAGCAATTAGTCAAGGTGGGAGGACACTGATAATCTTTTCAGCCTCATAGATCAACAAGGCATGGAGATAGGTCTGGGGTGGACGAACCATCTTTTGCCTTGGCTTCTTCTTCTTCATCCTTCGTGCAACACAAAATTGCAAGAGCCAATCCAGAGAGCTACTTGAAAGAAGTGGGCTAGGAAAACTTTGTACCAATGTCTAGCCAACCAAATCTATTGGGTACAATAGGAGCAGGGCTAGTAGTAAGCCAACCAAAGGTAGGCCCTGTTGAAGTTGATAAAAAAATCAACCTCACAGCTCCCAAGAACCACCTATATGTAAATGCCTATCACAGAAAGAGAGAAGCAAAAGCTATGGAGGCTGGAATTCCCAGATCCACAAATGAGACATTCTTGATGAGCAAAAAGAGAAATTGATATATAATCAAAAAATAAATATTAATTACAAAGAGAGATCGTTGTTATAAAGGAGATCAAAACACTAACAGGTAACTAACCTAGGTTGCATGATAATAATTAATAAAATAATTAATTATTATATACTCAAAGTTTAGCTTAAGTAAACTAGAGATAATAAGTGACTTAATAATCAAATCAATATGATTTAATTAATAAGAACAAAATTTATTACTTTAACTCCCCCTCTTAAGATAAACTTAGGAGTAGCTAACAATGTAGAAACTACTACTAAAAGGAAATTTGGGTCTTGGCAACAAGGTCCGATGAGGTCCTTTTTGAAAAGAGGAGAACTAGAGAAATCCACATGAGAAAAACCTTACTCCAAAAAGAGATGGAAATAATGCTGAAAGAACTAGTGAAGGACTGAAGAAGCATCCAAAGTAGGGAATGTCGCAAAAGATAGGAACAAAAGATGATCATGAAGAACACCACTGAAGCATGAAGCTACAAACACTACCAAACTAATGATCTAAAGAACCTCCACTGTATAGAACACAACTAGGTAGAGAAGACTAAGTTTGAAGAGCTAATCAGTCGAAGATGAAAGGTATCTTCATGGCCTCCAAAAATATGAATGGAAGAATGTCTATATGGTAAATGATCCATCTCACCGAAATGCATAGGTATTCAACGATTGCAATTGCTTAGTACATAGGATCAAATATTGAATACATAGCTCACTCCATCGAACCAAGGAAGCAATAGAACTAACAATTCCCCCCTTTAATGCTAAGAGGTAAGACATGAATACTGAAACTAAACGCAATATTTCCTGCAGAAAGAAGAACCAAGAACATCAAAAGTGCAAAAGAAGTACAAACACCTATCATGAGACGTGTCATCGACACATCATGAGGCTAATGTCATGGAAGAAACACTCACTTGATAAAGGAAGATGGAGAATATGGCTAACGTGAAACCCCCCAATGAACTTTATAATGCAGTGCAAGTACAAAAAAGCATAAATATGTGCAGGATCCCAAAATGCAGTAGAGTGACACTTTATCTCAATGCATTTGGAAAAATACTACAAAAGGATGTCAACAAAGATAAAAAGAGACATAAGGATGATACAAAATATAGTACAACCCATTAAAATCATTTGAAGCAACGAAATTGATCCCCAGACCTAAAACAACCAAGATATCCATCAGAATGCAAAAATGGAAAAGACTGAATAAAATGTACCTTGAGCAGAATCTGGATAAAAAAAACTAACATTACTAGAAATATATCTAAAATATCTTTCTAACGATATAAAGAATTCCCAAATCAGAGATTGGATGCTCAAGATATGTCTCCCATAGTTCAAAATACAACCCTTGGCTTTAACTGCATAAAAAAGAATCCAAATTGCGTAAAAATTCCAAATAACCTACTTCATCACGATGGGCTTAGAAAGAGATTTCCACTGATATTAGATTCATCAAAAAGTACCTTCGTGTGACAAAGATATGGCCAAAAAAACATCAATAGCTCCCTATGACAACAAATCAAAGAAACGATAGTTTGAAGGGTGTCAAATTTTGGTTTTAAAATGTTGATGTTAGCACCTATGTAGGTGTTTCAGTAATTGTTGATGTCAATGTACTTTGATGATGCAACATCACATGATTTTCTTAAAAAAAGAAAGCACCTTTTTTAAAATAAAGGAAACACTTTTTTTTAAACATTTTTTAAGCAAAACCCCTTTCTTTCTTTTTTAATTATTATTTTTTTAATAAAAAGATAAATCATTGCCTTGGGAAGCATGCCCAAATATGGGGGCAATTTTTTTGCCTTAGATTGCAACTATGCCTAATTATGACAATTTTTATAAGAAAATTGGGGTTTTGGGCACTCCGAGCTCAACAATGAGGTCCGTTTGGGCTCAAAGTGCACTGAAAAAGGTGACCCCCAGATCCAATACAAAAAATCTCTGAGAAATATAACCCTCTGAAAGATAAAAATATAGATCTAAAATTCAAGCCAAACTTCTCATAAACAGAACATGGGCATAAAGATTTGGAGCTTTGATACCATGTTGAAGTTGATGAAAGAGCAACCCCGTAGCTCCCAAGAATTGCCTGCATGCAAACACTTGTCACAGAAAGAGAAAAGAAAAAGCTATGGAGGTTGGAATCCCCAGATCCATAGATGAGACATTCTTTATGAGCAAAAAGAGAGCTTGATATAATCAAAAGTGAATGAATATTAATTATAAAGAGATATTGTCCTTATAAAGGAGATCAAAACCATAATAGGTAACTAACCTAGGTTGAATGATAATAATTAATAAAAGAATTAATTTTTATATGCCTAAAGTTTAGCTTAAGTAAACTAGAGATAATAAGTGACTTAATAATTAAATCAATATGATTAAATTAATAAGAAAAAAACTTTATTACTCTAACAGAACCATCACAAGGTAGAGAAGTCGAGTGACACCTCCTCGAATCTCTTCACTCACTAGAGGAGTGGTGAAGGCTTGAGACCAAGATGTATGTGAGCAACATGTGGAGGAATTGCAAATACAGTAATGCCCATAAGGTTGAGTTTGATCATCAGAAACATAAACATTATGTGGCACTATAGAAAACATACTGTAAGGGGCATTGCTCCAATGTTGAAGTTGTTTTTGCAAGTGGGCCACTTCCAGTGCCACAATGTTCTTTTGAACTTGAATTTGCATTATTACATATACATGCTTTCACTAATATATTTTACCCTCTTTTTTGAAGGCCATTTGTGGTGATGGGGCTTATTTAGTGTAAATTGGTGTTTTTTTTGCATTTGTGCCTAATAGCATCTCAATTGCGATATTATCACGGGAATTGAGATGGGTTGTCACACATATTAAAAAAATACATAAATTTTTCCTAAATCATTTTCATTTTAATCTGTGAAAGAATATCTTTGCATGTGTGCGAAAAAACCATAGTGAAGCTATGCGGATAGGCCCTCAAGTTGTGACTAGACGGAGTGAAGCTACGCAATGACCCAACTTGCCTACTTCAAACACAATTCAACCCAACAAATTTTGAGTATCAAGTTAATTTGTACTGTGAAATTTATAACCCTTGTTGTATTTGAGAAAAAAATGGGCTCCATTGTCTGCTTGTACGTTTCCTTCTTGCATTTGAGCAACACTATAACCCTTATTGCATTTGAGCAACACAATTTGTGGTAGCAATCCTTTTAGATAGCCTCCAACCCTTGTTGCATTTGATCAACTCTGTGCAAAATTTTCTTTGTAATGTTTTGGATAAATTGAAAGAATACCGCAAATGAAAATTTGATATACAAGCATAGGGCTATAGGGTAGGACATATATTGTTACCTAAAATCATATTTTTTCTCAATTAGAAAATCAAGAATTTTACAATTTTATTTCACAATTAATTGGGATTTGTTTCCAATATATGCGTCTTTGCTATAGAATTAGAGATACATGCAAATGTAGTCTTTGAAGTGTTAACAGTTTAGGCCAGAGATTAGAGAAATGTGTTCATTGGTGCCACATGAGGGCAGAATCAAAGTGAATGTTGTTGCCTTTTTGTCCCAAAGAAAAAACTTCTACCTCAATTGTTACATTATCTGGAAAGTTTTATTTAGTTATATTTATTTAGATTGCCATTTTTTTGTAGGTTTATTAATATTTTTTTAGTGGAAATTTTTTCATCCACAAGAATATTTTAATTATTTGATATAGGTTGAAATCAGTTTAACTATTAGTCTAGGGATTAGGGGTATCTATTGTTCAACTTGATTTTCTAACTTTATTTTTAAAAAAATTCGTCTATCAAATTTTTGATGTCATTTCTTTTTGCCCACTTCCTCAACTACTTGTGCTATTAAAATAATGCCTAGCAAATAACAAAAAATATGATAATATCTCAATTATTTAAAAAAAAGTTCTATAGTTAAATAGTAGAGCACTATGCTATTCACATAAAAAATCATAAATAATATCCTCAAGGCTAATTTATGATAAATATAATATAACAATCATACTCAAACTCACTTTTAGATATAAAATACTTAATTTTGATCATTCACAAAAATTCAACATATTATGAAATGGTTGTAATTCAATTGGTTGAGCACAATTGGTAAGGATAATGCACATATAAAACTAATTTAGCAAGATTTAAATTCTAGAAGACTCATTTTAACTAGGTTTGATCTATGAGTGAGTGAATTTGATTAATTGGATCCCCTTGCAAATGATTATTTAACCAAAAACAATCTATGATTTTGAAGAATGCTTCATCAAAAAATTATCCATATAAAGTTAAACTACTTATTCAAAGTATTGTAATATACTATTAAAAAATTAAAAATTGATATTAAAAAATTCAAACTTACCTCTTAAAATATAAAAAATTCCAAAAAATTTAATTATTTTAAGAAATATTTTTAAAATGAGAGATCCTGAGTCAAACCCTCAATAATTGGAAGCTTTGATTGAACAAGACCCCTAATATTAGACAAGTGTTTTTGCCAATCAAATGATTTTGGACTTTCCATACCATTGACAAGTAGTTTCTAAATTGCCCCTCATCCCTTGCACATGAATAGTTGGATTCATTTCAAATAGGAATCTATGTCATTCCCTTCAAAAGAAATATGAGGTACTTTAAAAAAGAATAATTAGTTTATGAGATATTATTGGAATTCTCATTAATATAGCCCACATTTTGCAATAATGATAATGTTCTCATAAACATTAAGTTCTAATATTCATAATAGTCCCCTCCTTTTAACATTGTGGTGAAAGCCTCTTCTATGTCTGCTTAGGTTTGGGTCCTATGGAGGGGCTTAATCTTCCATTTTCAAGGAAGAAGGGGTCTCATGAGGAAGAAAATAAATTGCTACAAGAACATTTAAAATCTTCTCCCATAAAATACGAGCCCTTATCTAGTATAGGGCTACTTATTTAAGCACAAATATAATAGTGGGGCTAGAATTAGCTCCACTGGCTTACGAAAATATTTCTAAAATCTACATTCCTGCTCCAATACAATTTTAGAAGGAAAATTAAATTTTCCTATTTCTTCTCAATACCAAAATAAATTTTGAATTTTTTTTAATTTAAAAAATATTAAAATTTGTAACTCCCAACTTCCTTAAATTTTGGAGTTTAAGTTTTTTAATTGGGTGCAATAGAAATCCATGGGATTGCTAGATTTAAAATATTCCTATAAAATCTCTTCTCTACCCACTAACTTTTTGAAGGAAGATCCCCCTCCATGGGACCCCACCCTTAAAGTTTCTTACATGTACTTCCATAGAATGAATGAATGAAAAATATTATTAATTTAATTTATCTTTATGGAAGAAGTGATAGTTGTTGACATGTATAATTATTAGTACAATAGATAGGTAGAGTAGGTGTAAAAGGTCAATAAGAGAAAAATTAGGTCTATAGGTTTTGTGCATTTCTATACTACATGAAGTTAATTAGTAAGGAATTTAACAAATATTGTTTATATAATAAAAGTCTTAAAAGGAAAGAGATTGTTTTACAATCAAAAAAATAATGAGACTCTATTACCAATAGAATCATATTATGTTTGTAATAGGAGGGATCTATAAAGATAGGAAGTGATATAAAGATAAAATAGATAGTGATTTATATATTTCATTCAATAATGCATACAATTAGTTATGAGATACAAGATCACCCCACAAGAGTTTGCATCGAACCAAAGCCTAAAAACTAGTAGCAACATCAATAATTCATTAAAAAAAAAGGGCCTATCCATGAGAAAAATTTCCTCAAGAAACCAACATAGTGCTAGTTGAGGTAAGCGGATTCTAATAATCTTTTATGGCTCATAGATCATAAAGATATAGAGGTAGGTTTGGGATGGACCAACTATCTTTTTCCTTGTCAAATTCTTCTTGCTCCTTCCTAGAGGAAAAATTTACAAGAGCTAGTCGAGAGAGCTACTTGGAAGAAGTGCGCTAGGAAGAGCCTGTATCAATGTCTAGCCAACTAGATTCACTAGGCATGATAGGAGCAAGGATATGAACAAGCCAACTAGAGGTAGAACCATTGCGAGGTGGAGAAGTTGAGTGACACTTCCTCATATATCTTTACCCACCAGACGAGTAGTGAGAGGCTTGAGACCAAGATGTTTATGAGTGAAAGGTGAAGGAACTATGACTGTAGTGATGCCCACAAGGTGGAGTCTGATCACTAGAATCATAAACATTATATGGTACTCTAGAAGCCATACAAGGGGCATTGGTCCTGTAATATCCTCCCCTGATTTGAACTTTGACTTGTAGAAATTTAACTTAAGGAATATTGTCAAACACTTTGTATGCAAACTCATAAAGTTGATTTCCTCAATAAATTGCTTTCCAATGAGTAGATTTACGAACAACTATGAAGTGACATTAAAATGCATAATACGCATCATAACATTTTCACAAACACTTGGCACACATTCAACAATATATGAAAAATCTGAAAACTCTTTCAATCTACTGATAAAGGGTGATTTTTAAATGTAGATGTGCACTTACAGCTGCCTTAAAGGTTGCAACAACTATTCAGACTTGTATTCAACAATTATTATGCAAAGTATCAAAATTTGACAGAAGAAACCTGGAATTAGTTGCCATAGTATTTTGCAGATGTAGTCGGCAGCCTTCCAAACTTCTAATCAGCCGAAAAAACAGGTAAACTTGATACCAACACTGTTCATGCCGTACTGTAGCAAAATACTGTTCATGCCGACTGTAGCAAAAATACTGTTCATGCAGCACTATAGCAATAACTAACTTCAGATCTGCACCTCAAACCCTTGTAAATTTCTTTATGCGAATGCCCCAAATGAAATCCAGTGTGTTTCCTGAAGTGAAAACACCATTGATCCTCCTGACTGTGTCTTCCAACAGCGAAGAGAATGCTAGCAAAGAGGGATTCCATCCTCCAAGCCCGATAATCAGATATCCAACAACATAACATTAATCTTCATCCAAGCATACAAAAAAAAAGCTCTTCCATTTCTTTTATAGTGTTCTCACAAGAGCTCAATCCTTCATTTTCTCAATGTGGGATAAAACATAACTCCCTTTACGTACCTTATGTCTCCAATGTGTTATAAAAATAAAGGGAACTCTTTTAATTTAAATATTTCCCACAAACTATAGTCTATGCATTAATAAAGTTAAATATTTAAATTTAACTTTATAAAATGGCTTTATCAATGCATAACAAATCTTATCAATGATAAATAAGTTTTCCTGTCGATTTTAAACAATTACCATCGACATACCACTGTGACTGAATGTCTGGCCATGTCCAAGATGACTTACTATAAATAGTAAGTATGCCCAAAGTTGCCTCAGAACCCCTCAGAAAGACCTGCAACTAAAACTGTCTAGGCCAAATGGCCTCTAAGCCCCTTTAATGTTCTAGTTAGCCTACAAGACTGTGGGGAAATAGGCTAATAACAACATCATGCTATGAATGCTAGAAAGGGGACATTACAGTCCACCCTTCCCAAAATTGCTTGTCCTCAAGCAATTTCAGCTCTAGATGCTGCAATATCTGCTCATTTTCCCAAGTAGCATCCTCGACAGGTAGGTTCCTCCACTTCACTAGATACTCCCTGATAGTCCTCCTGCGAAGCACCCTCTCCCTGGAGTCAAGTATGGCCTCGAAAACCAAGATAAGCTTTCCCTCATCATCAAGAGGTGGCAATACTACTGAAGGCACCACATTGTGACCCAATGTCTTCTTAAGGTGTGACACATGGAACACATTATGCACTTTACTATCTGCAGGCAACTCCAACTCATAAGCTACTTCGCCCACTCTTCTGATTACTTTGAACAGTCCATAGTAGCGTGGTTTCAATTTCTCTGCTCCACTCTTCTTGAGAGAGGACTGTCTATATGGCTGTAACATGAGGTACACCATATCTCCCACCTCAAAAGACCTCTCAACCCTGTGCTGATCAGCATATTGCTTCTGCTGATTTTGTGCTTTTTGCAAATTTTCCTTCAAGGATCGCATAATTTCCTGACACTCCTGCAAAGTATCCTTGTCCTTAGGCACCCTGTTGTCCCCAAATAACAAATCCAAAAAATTAGGAGCATCATACCCGTACAGTGCCATAAAAGGGGACATTTGAATAGACATATGGGAAGAGGTATTATAGCAGTACTCCCCTAGATGTAGCCACTTCACCCAAGCCTTCTGCTCTCCTGCAATGTAGTTTCGAAGGTACCCCTCAACCCATTTTTTCACTATCTCTGTCTGCCCATCAGTTTGGGGGTGGTAGCTGGTACTCGGAGTGGGCTCTGTTCCACATAACTTGAACAACTCCTGCCAAAAGTGGCTCATAAATCTGCTATCTTTGTCATTGACTATGCTCCATGGTATCCCATGTAGTCTGAATACCTCTCGAAAAAATAGTTTTTCTATCTGTGCTGCTGAATATGTAGACGAAATTGCAAAGAAATGTGCAAATTTCGTCAATCTGTCTACCACAACAAAGATACAATCCTGACCCTTTGCCTTGGGGAGGCGTGTGATAAAATCCATGGAAATGCTCTCCCAATTCTTCTCTGGTATGGGTAGGGGCTATAGTAAACCACTCGGAAAAGAATGTTCCTATTTGTTCTGCTAACACACAAGGCATTCCCTCACAAACTGAAGTACCTCTGATTTGAGTCCTTTCCAAGTGAAGCGCTCTCTCAACTGCCTATATGTCTTAAAGAATCCGAGATGTCCTACCATTGGTGAAACATGAAATGCCCTCAAAATCCTCTGCTTCATAGCAGACCTGGTACTAAATAAATCCTTTCCTTGTAGATGATCAGATCATTTACGATAGTGTATCGACTATCTTGAATAGCTCCCTCAATAATGCTAGATGCCCAACTATCCTTAGCATATTCTGCCAAGATCATCTCTCTCCAATCATCCATGACTATCCCAATAGCAAGCAAATGAGGCCTTCTAGATAAAGCATCTGCAACAATATTTTTCTTCCCTTTGACATAGGCTATGTCGAAATCATAGGCCTGTAATTTACTCACCCATTTCTGTTGCTTTTCATTAAGGTCCTTCTGTCCAAGGAAATGTTTCAAGCTATTATGATCTGTTTTTACTATGAACCGGCTTCCCACTAAGTACTGCTTGAACTTAGCTAGCGCATGCATGATTGCTAGCATCTCTTTGTTGTAGATGCTGTGGGTTCTCTCCACACCTCGTAATTTTCTACTCTCATATGCGATGGGATGTTTGTCTTACATGAGAACAGCTCCTATGCCCTCTCCCGAGGCATCACACTGCAGCTCAAAGGGCTTGGTGAAATCTGGAATGGCTAAAACAAGACATGTACTCATCAGCTCCTTAAACCTGTCAAAACAATCCTGAGCCCTCTCTGACCACTTGAAACTATCTTTCCGTGTCAAATCTGTAAGTGGTGCTGCTATCTGTGAAAATCCCTTCACAAATCTGCAGTAGAACCCAAAAAGCTCGAGAAATCCCTTGAGTTGTGAAGTGTTCCTCGGTGGTGGCCAATCCAGAATGGCCCTAATCTTGTCTAGGTTAACCCGAACACTTCTTGCACTAATAATATGCCCTAGATAGAGCAACTCTGTCATCCCAAACTCACATTTACTCATCTTGGCATATAATGACTCCCTCTCTAGAATACTGAGCATTGTATCAATATGCTTCAAATGTTCGTCCCAAGTACGGTTGTATATCAATATATCATCAAAAAATATCAACACAAACTTCCTCAACTGATCTCTGAACACTTTATTCATACAGGACTGGAAAGTGGCAGGGGCATTTGTCAACCCAAAGGGCATGACTAAGAACTCAAAATGTCCATAGTGGCATCTAAAAGCTGTCTTCTCCACATCTACCTCTCTAACCCGTATCTGATGGTAGCCGGATCTCAAATCAATCTTGGAGAAGTAGCATGCACCATGCAATTCATCAATAAGCTCATCGATGCGTGGGATAGGGTATCGGTTCTTGATTGTCTTCTTGTTTAGCTCCCTATAATCAATGCACATCCTCATTGTACCGTCCTTCTTCTTCACCAATACTACTGAAGAAGCGAAAGGACTTTTGCTTGGCCGTATGTGCCCCATGTCAATCAACTCCTTAATTGCCTTTTCTATTTCATCCTTACATCTCTTCGGATGGTGGTAAGGTGTGATGATAACTGGCTTAGCCCCTTCCTCTAATTCAATAGCATGCTCGATTCCCCTATTCGGGGGTCTCCCTGGAGGTATCTCACCAAACACCTTAGTATGTTTGGTTATTATTTTTTGTACATCAGGTGGATACTCTTGTTTATGTTACTCTGTCATCTCAGGCATTACTCTAAACTTTGCTACCCACTGCACCTGATCATGTCTAAAGAAACTCTGCATCCTCTTGAGTGACACCACTCGAAGTCTCCCATCTGAAAAACCTCTAAGCACTATCTTCTTACCATTTGCCTCAAACCTCATTTCCATTTTCTCAAGGTTAAATGTAAACTCTACCAGAGACTTCATCCAGTTCATCCCAAGCACCATATCTTGATCACCAATGTTGACCACAAAGAAATCTCCTGTCATGTCATAATCTCCCAAACGAAGTTGCAAGTTGGAGATTTTCTTGGTACATTCAATTTTGAAGCCATCGAAAACCATCACCTTAAATCCCCTATGCTCCTCTGTATGTAGCCCTCTGCGTGTCACAAACTTCTCATCAATGAAGTTATGTGTCGCCCCTGTATCAATGAGTGCCACAACTCTCTGTCCATCCAAGGTTCCCCTAACTCTGAAAGTGACAGCCTCCTATATACTTGACAACTGAGCTATCGTGCTATCACCGCGTGCTTCCTCCTGTGAAGAACAATCATCATCTCCATCTGATTCAGATGACTGCTCTGAATCTCTATCTATTGACTCTTCAGCTGAAAAGTACTCCATCTGCTTAGCTTTTGCTTTCAATGGACACTTATGTGACAAATCCCAAGGCTCCTTGCAATGAAAACAAAGCTTCTTCTTCCTGAGATCATTAAGTGTCTCATTGTCCAACCTCTTACTTTCCTCTTTAGCTGGCTGAACCTCTTTATGAAAAGGTTTCCTGTCCTTATCTTTCCTTGAAGGGAAACTCTTTGCTTGGAATTTATTTTTTGAAGATGAAGAGGAATCCATGTCACGAGCTTTCTTAATGGATTCCTGCAAAGTGGGAGGGTTGAGAGCTTTAATCCACCCTCTCAATGGATCAGCTAACCCATCCATAAATAGAACTAGTATCCTCTGTTCAGATACATCTGTTACTAACACTGCAAGTTTCTGAAACTCTGAAATGTATGTTTCCAATGATCCCCACTGTTTAAGCTGAGCTAACTCCTTGAAATGGAGTTCTGGATCCTTCCTATCAAAATGTTCAATCAGCCTCTCTGTAAACTCCACATATGAGGTAATGTGTGCATGTCCCATAGTGACCATACCATGATGCCACCACTTGTGTGCTAACCCATCCAGATGAATTGCTGCGTACTTAATAGCTTCTTCCTCGGGCATAGGGTTCAATTGAAAGTATGTGTCAAGCTTTTGAACCCAAGCTCTTGCTGTAGACTGTCCTGAGCCATCATAATATGGTAACTCAAGTCTCCCTACTTTCTTTCGTAGCTCATAGCTCTGGTTCCTGTCATGTCCACGTGGCATATGTTTCATCCGCACATCCATATACTCCCTAAAGGTAATTGTAGTAGTAAAATCTGGCCCTCTGACTTCCCAATCTCTCCTCAACTGGTCCTGTATATCAGTAATCTAGGGCTCTGGTACGAGTTGCTCTGGAGCTCTAGGAGGAAATGTAGGAATCATGGGCCTTGAACTCACTGTCCTAGCTCACTGGGGTGCATGACCGAAATTGTTCCCAACTTGTTCATCTCCATTATGTGTCCCATCCTGATCATTTCCATTCTGATTGTTTCCTCCACCCATGTTAGCATTCAACCCCATTTGACGAGCCATCATCTGCATCATAAGATCCAATCTTTGATTTTGTTCCTGTGCCCTTTGTTCTGCTACTCGCTGACCCTGTACCAAGGTCTCTAATAATTGTAAGAATCTTTCCTCTCCAGGCTCTGGACTGAAATTCTCGCCTCCACCTAATCTTGTATTCCTGTCATCTCGGTCACCCATATTACTGTCTTGATCAAAGAATACCTCCACTGTGTCTGTATGACTGGATTCTATACCCCCCTGTACGGATGAACTAGATTGTTTGCTTTGCAGGTCTAAACTCCTACTTTGTGTTGCTCTGGTATTGCGGAAATTATAAGGCCCCTGTTGCATGCTCAAACATAAATGCTCTGATTTTAGTGTTTTGACATTGCATCAAACACTTTCCCCTCTATCCGCCAGTTCCAAATTTCCTATAAGACCTCCATAGGATGGCAGGACTTATAGCTCTGATACCACTGTAATATCCTCCCCTGATTTGAACTTTGACTTGTAGAAATTTAACTTAAGGAATATTGTCAAACACTTTGTATGCAAACTCATAAAGCTGATTTCCTCAATAAATTTCTTTCCAATGAGTAGATTTATGAACAACTATGAAGTGACATTAAAATGCATAATACCCATCATAACATTTTCACAAACACTTGGCACACATTCAACAATATATGAAAAATCTGGAAACTCTTTCAATCTACTGATAAAGGGTGATTTTTAAATGTAGATGTGCACTTACAGCTGCCTTAAAGGCTGCAACAACTATTCAGACTTGTATTCAACAATTATTATGCAAAGTATCAAAATTTGACAGAAGAAACCTAGAATTAGTTGCTATAGTATTTTGCAGATGTAGTCGACAGCCTTCCAAACTTCTAATCAGCCAAAAAAACAAGTAAACTTGATACCAACACTGTTCACGCTGTACTGTAGCAAAATACTGTTCATGCCGACTGTAGCAAAAATACTGTTCATGCAGCACTATAGCAATAACTAACTTCAGATCTGCACCTCAAACCCTTGTAAATTTCTTTATGCGAACGCCCCAAATGAAACCCAGTGTGTTTCCTGAAGTGAAAACACCATTGATCCTCCTGACTGTGTCTTCCAACAGCGAAGAGAATGCTAGCAAAGAGGGATTCCGTCCTCTAAGCCCGATAATCAGATATCTAGCAACATAACATTAATCTTCATCCAAGCATACAAAAAAAAAGCTCTTCCATTTCTTTTATAGTGTTCTCACAAGAGCTCAATCCTTCGTTTTCTCAATGTGGGATAAAACATAACTCCCTTTATGTACCTTATGTCTCCAATGTGTTATAAAAATAAAGGGAACTCTTTTAATTTAAATATTTCCCACAAACTATAGTCTATGCATTAATAAAGTTAAATATTTAAATTTAACTTTATAAAATGGCTTTATCAATGCATAACAAATCTTATCAATGATAAATAAGTTTTCCTGTCGATTTTAAACAATTAACATTGACATACCACTATGATTGAATGTTCGGCCATGTCCAAGATGACTTACTATAAATAGTAAGTATGCCCAAAGTTGCCTCAGAACCCCTCAGAAAGACTTGCAACTGAAACTGTCTAGGCCAAATGGCCTCTAAGCCCCTTTAATGTCCTAGTTAGCTACGAGAATATGGGGAAATAGGCTAACGACAACATCATGCTATGAATGCTAGAAAGGGGACATTATAGGTCCAATGCTAAAATAGTTCTTTCTATCAGAGTAAATAATTAATAATTAATTAATTATTATTTTTCCTTAAGTTTACTTAGGTTAATGCATTCATTTAATGGTTGTAGTGATAAGTTGTTGACAACATGGGAGTTTGTTCCCTTCTAGCATGTTCCACCTTTTTGTGGATGCTTAGTTGTCAACCTTATCTTCTACCACTTTTCAACTTGTTCTACAAGCTTCCATGAGGCCTTTATATTCGGGCTCTCTCATTATATCTCTAATAACTCATTTTCATTGTAAATACAATTTTTTTATTTTG
Organism: Cupressus sempervirens; assembly: GCA_028749045.1. NCBI lineage: Eukaryota > Viridiplantae > Streptophyta > Pinopsida > Cupressales > Cupressaceae > Cupressus > Cupressus sempervirens. Next base: position 260,965,398 of record CM053786.1, on the reverse strand, counting down.
TAATATGTTCTCTCTCAAGTCCATTTATTGTTTGTCCAAGCTCCACTTCTTCCTTCTTGGTTTTCCTTCGATAGGTTATTTGCATGCAGGCAATCTTGGCGAGCTGTGGAGTTGGATTTCATCAACTCCTACATGGTATTAGAGCCGCCCTGTTGCTGCTTGGTTGAAGGTTTTTCGAAGCCATGATTCAGAGACACAAACCATAGTTTGTTTGTGAGTTTTTCTTCAATCTAAGGAAAGAGCATTTTTTTGGAGCACTTTGGGCCCAAACGGATGTTGTCATTCGATCCAGAAGGCCATTTATAGTCAGGATTCATATAAAATTTTCTAATTTTGAAGAAAGGAGAAAGAGGGTTTGACATGTTAAAGTAAATAATTAATTATTAATTATTTATTCTATTTAATTAATGCATTCATTTAATAGTTGCAGTCATGAGTTGTTGAAAATACAGGAGTTTGTTCCCTTCTAGCTTGTTCCACCTTTTTGTGGAAGTGTACTTAGTTGTCAACCTTATCTTCTAGCATCTTCCAGCTTGTTCTACAAGCTTCCATGAGGCTTTTATATTCAGGCTCTCTCATTGTATTTTCACATCTCAGTTTCATTGTAAATACATTTTTGGTTTTTTTGCAATATGTTCTCTCTCAAGTTCGTTTAGGGTTTTTCCTAGCTCCACCTCTTCCTTCTTGGTTTCCCTTCGACAAGTTATTTGCATGTAGGTGATCTTGGTGCACTATGGAGTTGGATTTTATCAACTCTTACATGGTATCAAAGCCGCCCTACTACTGCTTGGTTGAAGGTTTTTTGAAGCCGCGATTCAGAGACACAAACCCTAGTTTGTTTGCAATTTTTTCTTCAATCTAGGGTAAGAGCATTTTTCTGGAGCACTTTGGGCCTAAACAGATGTTGCCATTAGATCTAGAAGGCCATTTATAGTCAGGATTCATATAAAAAGAATTGATTTTGGAGACAAAGCTTCGGGAGACAAAAAAATTTGGTTGCAGGGCTTGCCATACAGTCGTACGAACAATTTGATAAAAAAAAAATTTTAAAAATATTCTCAGGCCGTGCCACCACACAACTACCTAGTGGCCATTGCAGGGCCACCTATGTGTCACTCTCTCGATGGCACCCCCTTCTTCCACCACCTTGGCACAACTTGTTTCGACCACCTCCACTAGGTCCTCCACCCATGCTCTGCTCATGGACAATTTTGCACATCTGCCTGCATGGAGTTTTCTTTAAGCACAATTAGCACCTGTGGGGGTGACACGTGGCATGGTTGCTACAGTGGTAGTTTGCCACGTGGACCTTGCCATGTCACCCACCATGTCACCCACCTGCCACATGACATCCATGGCATATCTTTTTGCTGTGATGGTTGTAAAGTCATCAAATTTTTTGAAGTGAAGTGCTGATGTTAGCATGATGTCACCCTACATTAGCACCCCTTCTAGGCTCTCCAAGGTCCTTTTTGACCTACTTGCAATTTATTGACCATATCTTGAGCATACAGAGGTATTTTTCTGATCTGAAAGAAGCGCCAAAGAGTTGGTTTTGAGATGAAGACATTGGTGTAAGCATTTTCAAGTTTTGATGTAGTTTAGTTGCTTATTTGTGTAGTTCAAGTCCAAAGTTTTATTTTTGACTCTGGCATGCATATCTTTTGCATCCCATGTTTGTTTTTTGAAAATGTTATATTTTTGGAAAGTTGGTTTTGTCATCTTTTCAAAAATGTTGTCATTTCTTTCAAATTTTGCCCCATGCTCTTTCGATCATATTTTTTGAATTTTCACTCTATGGTGGATATCTTGGGTGTTCCAAATTTGAGGATCGTTTTCATGGGATGAGATCTTTTAGTTTGGGTTGTACTATATTTTGTATTAGCTTTTTTCCTTTTCTGATCATTGTTGACATTATTTGTAAGCACTTTTATGTATATGCATTGAGATAAAGTGCCACTCTTGCATTTCGGGTTCATGAATGTTTTTTGAGATAGTTGTACTTGCATTATTTTTTTAAAGCACCATGGGGGGATAATTGTTTTCTATTTTTGGCCTTCTTCCTTTTGTTTTCCCATGCAGCATCGGTGTGACCATGTCTTTATAGGTGTTTGTACCTCTTCCCCTCTCTTGTCATTCTTGGTTCTATTTGTGGAGGATATCTGCCCACCTTCTTAGTTGTCTATCATCTCACCCTGTTTGCATTAAGGGGGGGTTATTTTGGTGTTCTAATGCTTCCTTGGTTTGATGGTTCAATAGTGTGAGCTATGTATTTAGTGGTTGATCCTATATATGAGGCGATTGCAATGGCTGGCTACCTATGCATTTCGGTGAGATGGATCATCTTCCATATAGATATGCTCGATTTGTGCCTTCTTCTTCCATGGAGGTTCTTCAAATCAATAGTTTCTTTCAGATGGCAGATTTTGCGGCTTCTTCATGCTTTAGTGATGCTCTTCATGTTCACTTCTTGTTCCTATTTTATGGGACATTCCTCTAGTTGGAGGCTTCTCCAATCCTTCACTAGGTTCTTACCTCTTTTTGGGGGAGGGTTTTTCCAATGTGGTTTTCTCTCTTTTCCCATTTTCAAAGGTTGTATTTCTTTGTATTGTACATGGGTACCTAACATGGCCTCATTTTCGGGACCCATTCTGCATTTTCATCTCAGTTTTGTGAGCTTAAGGCAGTCCCCTAAGTAGCAGCACTTAAGGGGGGGTGTTAGAGTAAATAATTAATTATTAATTTTTTATTCTATTTATTTAAGTTTACTTAGGTTAATGCATTCATTTAATAGTTGTAGTAATGAGTTGTTAACAACATTGGAGTTTGTTCCCTTCTAGCATGTTCCACCTTTTTGTGGAAGTGTGCTTAGTTGCCAACCTTATCTTCTAGCATCTTCTAGCTTGTTCTACAAGCTTCCATAAGGCCTTTATATTCAGGCTCTCTCATTGTATTTTCACAACATCTCATTTTCATTGTAAATACATTTTCATTATTTTTGCAATATTTTCTCTCTTAAGTCCATTTAGAGTTTTTCCAAGCTCCACCTCTTCCTTCTTGGTTTCCCTTCGATAGATTATTTGCATGTAGGTGATTTTGGCACACTGTGGAGTTGGATGAAAGAGGTGGAGCTTGGAAAAACCCTAATCAAAATTGAGAGAGAAAATATTGCAAAACAAAAAAAATGTATTCACAATGAAAATGAGATATGAAATTACAAAGAGAGAGCCCGAATATAAAGGCCTCATGGAAGCTTGATAGCTTTGCAACTGTCACAGCAAAAAAATTCCTTGTGGCAGGGCCACGTGGCACCTATGCCATGTGTCACCCCCATAACTATGCCAAGTGTCAATAAAACCCACGTGTCTACTAACTGTAACTCCATGCTGGTACCATAGCAGACGAGCGAAGTGGAGGGTAGTGCTAGAGTGGAGGTAGTGCAGACTAGTGGCTCCATAGTGGAGAGAGCAAGAGGTGCCACTAGAAAGATGGTTTTGAGACAGAGACATTGGTGTAGGTATTTTTAGGTTTTGATGCAGTTTAGTTGCTCATTTTTGCAGTTGAAGTTCAAAGTTCTATTTTTCACTCTGGCATGCATATCTTTTACGTCCCATGTCCGTTTTTAAAAAATACTATATTTTTGAAAATTTGGTTTTGTCATCTTTTTATAAATGTTGTCTTTTTCCTTAGATTTTGCCCCATGCTTTTTCTTTCATGTTTTTGGTGTTTTTTCTCTATGGTGGATATCTTGGCTGTTCTAGGTCCAAGGATCATTTTCAAGGCATGGAATCTTTTGTTTTGAGCTGTACTATCTTTTGTATTAGCTTCTTTCCTTTTCTGATCATTGTAGACATCATTTGTAAGTAGTTTTATGTATATGCATTGAGATAAGGTGCCACTCTTGCATTTCAGGTTCATGAATGTTGTTTTGAGATAGTTGTACTTGCACTATTTTATAAAGCACCATAGAGAGATAATTGTTTACTATTTTTGGCCTTCTTCATTTTGTTTTCCCATGCAACATCAGTGTGATCATGTCTTTATAGGTGTTTATACCTCTTCCCCTCTCTCGTTGTTCTTGGTTCTATCTGCAGAGGATATTGGCCCACCTTCTCAGTTGCCTGTCATCTCACCCTATCTACATTAAGGGGGGGTTATTCTATTGTTCTAATGCATTCATAGTTTGATGGTTCGATAGTGTGAGCTATGTATTCAGTGGTTGATCTTATATACAAGGTGATTGTAGTGGCTAGCTACCTATGCATTTCGATGAGATGGATCATCTACCATACAGACACGCTCCATTCATGCCTTCTTCTTCCATGGAGGTTCTTCAGATCAACAGTTTCTTTTTTATGATAGAGTTTGAAACTTCTTCATGCTTCAATGATGCTCTTCATGATCACTCCTTGTTCCTATTTTATAGAATATTCCACTAGTTGGAGGCTTCTTCAGCCCTTCACTAGGTTCTTACCTCTTTTTGGGGGAGGGCTTTTCCCATGTGGTTTTCTCTCTTCCCCCATTTTTAGAGTTTGCATTTCTTTACATTGTACATGGGTACCTAACATGGCCTTGTTTCCAAGACCCATTGTACATTTTCATCTTAGTTTTGTGACCTTAAGGCATTCCCCTAAGTTGCACTTAAGGGGGGGTGTTAGAGAAAATAATTAATAACTAATTGTTTATTATATTTACTTAAGTTTACTTAGGTTAATGCATTTAGTTAATAGTTGTAGTGATGAGTTGTTGACAACATGAGAGTTTGTTCCCTTCTAGCATGTTCCACCTTTTTGTGGAAGAGTGCTTAGATGTCAACCTTATCTTCTACCACTTTCTAGCTTGTTCTACAAGCTTCCATGAGGCCTTTATATTCGGGCTCTCTCTTTGTATTTTAACAACATTTTCATTGTAAATACATTTTTTTTATTTTGCAATATGTTCTCTCTCAAGTTCATTTAGGGTTTTTCCAAGCTCCACCTGTTTAGGTGATTTTTGTTTTTGTGTAGGTGACCGAAGTAGAGGTTGAGCTATATGGCGAAGCAAAGCGCAAGCTCTACCATACAAATTGTATGAACAAATTTGAGCAAAAAAAAATTTAAATTATTTTCGAGTGCATTGCCGAGTGGCCACCACCACACCACCTAGCAATCACTGTTGTGTAGCTCGCGCCTAGCTTGCATGCCACCACAGTCAGTCACACTATCGCAGGGTAGCTCAAGCTTGGCCACCACTAGTGAGCCACCCACCCACCACCTCTACCATCCAATACCTGTTCATGCCACCTTTGCTAGTCCTTGTGCTTCGCTCCTCTAGATAGCTCGGCCTTTGCTCTGCTCACCTGCACCTTTGCCCATGTTAGGAGCTTTTGTATAGTTTGCTGATGGGTGGATGTTTGTTTACACAATTGGTAGTTTTTGGCATTGACACGTGGCATAGGTGCCTCGTGGCACTTTGTCAAATGGACCTTGCCACATCACCCACCCTGTCAGCACCTTGCCATGTGGCATCCACGTGGCACTGCCACGTGGCTTTTTTTTTGCTGCAATGACTACGAAGTCATCAAATTTAAGCTAGTATTTTGCTAACATCAACATGTTGTCACCCTACATCAACACCCCTACCAAGCTCTCTAGGGTCATTTTGACCTACAATTGGTTTTTTGGCCATATCTTGAGCATACAGAGGTATTTTCTCGATCCGAAAGAAGCACCAAAAGGTTGGTTCTAAGACAGAGACATTGGTGTAGGTATTTTTAGGTTTTGATGTAGCTTATTTGCTCATTTTTGTAGTTGAAGTCTAAAGTTCTATTTTTGACTTCGACATGCATATCTTTTGCGTCCCATGTCTATTTTTATAAAATGTTATATTTTTAGAAAGCCGATTTTATCTACTTTTTAGAAATACTATCATTTCCTTTAGATTCTGGCCCATGCTCTTTCTATCATGTTTTTGACATTTTTTTCTCTATGGTGGATATCTTAGGTGTTCTAGGTCCAAGGATCATTTTCAAGACATGGGATCTTTTGTTTTAGGCTATACTATCTTTTGTATTAGTTTTTTTTCTAGTTCTAATCATTGTAGCTATTATTTGTAAGCATTTTTATGTACATGCATTGAGATAAAGTGCCACTCTTGCATTTTGGGTTCATGAATGTTGTTTTGAAATAGTTGTACTTGCACTATTTTTATAAAGCGCCATGGGGGGGATAGTTGTTTGTTGTTTTTGGCCTTCTTCCTTTTGTTTTCCCATGTAGCATCAATGTGACCATGTATTTATAGGTTTTTGTACCTCTTCCCCTCTCTCATCATTCTTGGTTCTATTTGTAGAGGATATTGACCCACCTTCTTAGTTGCCTATCATCTCACCCCGTTTGCATTAAGGGGTGGTTATTCTATTGTTCTAATGCTTCCATGGTTTGATGGTTTGATAGTGTGAGCTATGTATTTAGTGGTTGATCCTATATACAAGGTGATTGCAATGGCTGGCTACCTATGCATTTCGGTGAGATGTATCATCTACTATATAGACACGCTTCGTTCATGCCTTCTTCTTCCTTGGAGGTTCTTCCATTTATTTTTGATGATAGAGTTTGTGGCTTTTTCATGCTTTAGTGATGCTCTTCATGATCACTCTTTGTTCCTATTTTATGGGACATTCCTCTAGTTGGAGGCTTCTTTAGTCCTTCACTAGGTTCTTACCTCTTTTTGTGAGAGGGTTTTTCCCATGTGGTTTTCTCTCTTTCTCATTTTCAGAGGTTGCATTTCTTTGCATTATACATGGGTACCTAACATGGCCTCATTATTGGGACCCATTCTACATTTTATCTTAGTTTTGTGAGCTTAAGGCATTCCCCTAAGTTGCACTTAAGGGGGGTGTTAGAGTAAATAATTAATTAATTATTATTTATTCTATTTACTTAAGTTTACTTAGGTTAATGCATTCATTTAATGGTTGTAGTGATAAGTTGTTGACAATACAGGAGTTTGTTCCCTTCTAGCATGTTCCACCTTTTTGTGGATGTTTAGTTGTCAACCTTATCTTCTACCACTTTCCAGCTTGTTCTACAAGCTTCCATGAGGCCTTTATATTCGAACTCTCTCATTGTATCTCTAATAACTCATTTTCATTGTAAATACAAATTTCTTGTTTTGCAATATGTTCTCTCTCAAGTTTGTTTAGGGTTTTTCTAAGCTCCACCTCTTCCTTCTTTGTTTCCCTTCGATAGGTTATTTGCATCTAGGTGATCTTGGTGAGCTGTGGGGTTGGATTTCATCAACTCCTACACTTGCCAGTTGGCCACTTCTAGCATGACATTGTTTTTTTAAAACTTATATGCATGATTACATTATTACATATGCATGTTTTAGTTTGCATAGTAATATTTATATCAAGAGAATTGTGATCAAGAATAAAGAGGATTTCCATCCTAAAAGTATTTCATGTCTCCATGATTTTGAATGGAAGCCTTGGGAATACTCCAACATGATCATATGCCAAGAGAAAGATTTTGGCTTAAAAAACCAGAAAAAATCATGAATCTATTTCTAATATCATTGAGGTCTTCTCCAAAACTAAAATATGTGGAGAAAAGTCTCAAGATATCTATAAAAATGATACTTAAGATCTTTCACACCAAGGTGTTGAATTCCTAACCCCTAAGGAAACCCCTAGAAAAGAATAGATTAGTCAAAATGGGTAATCTTAGGTTATGCAATGACAAACCACACTATAAGAAATATGAGTCTCAGGCTTTCTGAGATGCCTACAAGTGTCATTTCTCATTAAGAATGGTGACTATTGGAAAATGGAGAGTGAACCATTGCTAACTCATTTTGGGTTTATAGTTGGAAAGAGGAGTACAAGGACACCCCTTTCATTCCTTCCACCATGCCTTAATAGATTAATTTTCAAGCTTATGAAGGATATTTAGAGGCAATAATGAGACCAATAGTTCAAAAATATGTCAATCTAGGTAAGAAAGATGGTACTAGACCTGATGGTCATCCCGGATGACTAGAGACTCATAGTGGTGTTGGAAATATAAGAGGAGTAATTGAGAGGGGAGGAGTGAATTAGTTACTGTTAAAATAAATCCTAGATCCCTTAGATGATAATACAAAATGCAAATAGATAACCGAATACTATTGAAGCTTGGTAAACACATAGAATGTTGTAACTGAGTAATAACTAGATTAGCTTGTTAAATGATTGACATATAAACCTTTAGATGTTATCTATGATTAGCATTACTTTAACTTAGTTGCAAACACATAAAATAAAATAGCATGAAGACATTTGACACCAGGATTTAACATGGAAACCCAATTTGGAAATAACCACCAATAGCAACTAGTTACTAATTTTTACTCTTTTGAAGTAAGACCTGTTAGGAGCCAACCTTGTTAAAGGTTACAAAACACAATGTTAGGTGTGATCTTGTTAAAGGATTTAATCACCCTGTTAGGAGTGGCCTTTTCAGGGGTCTTGAGAATAATTCAATGGAATTGCCACCTTGTTAGAGAATTTTCAAATAGTTGTTAAGTCAACTCTGTTAGGAGATTTTAGATCATTGCTATAATGGTTATAGAGTAATAGTGAGATGACCTGATTTAAATACAACTAAATTACTCATTTCATATCTATGTTATTGATTATACTTGATCCTTCTTGATTGGATATGGCTTTGCTGCTCCACAAGGATATTTTTCTTATCCTTCAAATTTTCTTCCTCTTCTCATCATCAAAAATTCAACAACATCTTCATAACTTGCACTTTCACACTTTGAAATCACAACTTGATGTTATACTTATATCTTCCACTTTGTCAAGTTGGCTCAAATATAACTTAGAATAATCAATATTCATAAGCTTAGTCAGCTGGAATCAATAGATAAATCAATTAAACTTAGTACAAAAAAAAAAGAAAAATCCTTCATTAGCTGACCCAACTCAGTAGATACTGACTCAGAAATAATTCCTTTGTTAACCAACAGAAGCTCGATTAACACTGAAAACTTACAAAAATCCTTTGGCAACTGAGTGAGCTCGGTTAGCGGTGGTTCCATCCAAATTTCCTTTGTTACATGAGTGGGCTTGATTAACACTCACTTTCTACAACTTCCTTTGATGCCCCAGTGAACTTGGTAGACACTGCCTTCTAAACTAGGCAAACACAGGAACACTCGGTAGACACTGAGAAGTATCTTCACTACTTGAGTGAGCTTGGCATATACTGACTAATAATGATATGACATTTGTGTAACATCAAAGACAATACACAATTTACCAATTGTATCCAACAATCTCCCTCGTTGGCATTGATGGCAACAGAACATGTCATAGTACAATGAAATTTTGAATTTTAGACTTGAGAACTCCCTCTGTAAGTATGAGCTCTTCTTTTCACTGGAGTCTATCTACAACAAATGCTACCAAGTTCATTCAAAACATTCTCCCTCTTTTAGCATACTTTTTCTTTGGAAAACTACTCCCTCTCTAGTTCCAAACTTTATTCTAGTTCCAAAAATTTCTTAGAGATGTAATAGTAAACTTCTCCCTCTTTGACAACACATGCCAAAGAAAATAATTCTACAAGTACCAATGTATCTTAAGTACTGATTCATCTGCAATATGCCCTTGCCAATTTTGCACCAACTTATTGATCTTCAATAGGTTTTGGTTGATGCATTCACTAAACTTCATTTAGTGAATTTCAGATAGGGGAATGACCCCTAGCTTACTTCTTAGATACATAAATGCATCCCTAGGTAATGGCTTGGTGAATATGTCTACAATCTATTCCTTTGTATTCACATATTCTAGTCTGACTTCTTTATCTTGCACTAACTCTCTTAAGAAGTGATATTTTATAGCAATATGCTTTGTTTTGGAGTGCATTATTAGATTCTTTGATATATTGATTGGACTAGTGTTATCATAATATATGACAATTGGATCTTTGATCTCTACCTTCGTTCCTTCCAATAGTTGTTTGAACCAAACAATGTTAGAATAATTGACTACTGCTGCTACATATTGTACCTCTCCTATGGATTGAGATGTACAATTTTGTTTCTTGCTTATCCAAGATACTAGTCTTTTACCAAGAAAGAGTGCTCCACCACTAGTGCTTTTTCTATCATCAAGACTTCTTGCCCAATCAACATTAATTAATACTTTCAAGTCCAAATTGCCTCCAAGTTTGTACCATAAACCACAGTCTTCAGTACCTTTTAGATATCTCATGATTCTCTTGATTGCCATCATGTGGTTTTCTTTAAGATTTGCTGAGAATCTTGCCACTATTCCAACTGTTAGAGAAATATCAGGCCTTGCATGTACTACATACTATAATTTTCTAATCATTGATCTTTAAGTGTTCTTATGTACTTCTTTGAAATCATCATTTTTGGAAAGCTTATGTCCAGTGGACATAGGTGTTCCAACTGTATATGAGCAATGTTAGTATGCTAATAGAAACCAAATTTAAATAAAGCTTCTACAAACTAAACAAAATTCATAAACTTCAAGATAGACTAAGATGAGCTCTCAATTGAGAATATGAGCCATTAATGGGCTCTCTCAATGAGAAGCTCTCTTGTTGAGTAGCTTTGTCTAAATAGATAGGATGTATGCTCAATCTTATGCTTCAAAAAGGGCTTCAAATGGAGTTGGAATTTGGGTGTGAGTGTATGGTTTTGATGTAAAATGGCTTCTCAAAATGGCATTATGAATTTACTTCATGGATTGTGTTATTTTGCAAAGGGGAAGGATCCAATTTATAAGAAAGAGGCTTGAGGGATTGAGGGCTAAGATGCAAGGATGGGAAAAAGCTCATGGAGGGCTTAGATTGCATGAGAGGAGAGCACATGGATTGTGCTTCCTTACAGCCAATCAAGGAGTGACACATGTCACATGGTGAGAGGATGGAGGAAAGGGGAAGGATGAGTCAACAAAGGAGGCTCAAGGGATAAAATCTTCATAAAGACCCTCATAATGACCTGTAAGAGCAATAAAAGGGCTTGTAAGAGTCATTTATGACCTAGTGGACTTCATAAAGTTTTATGGTTGAGATATTTTGAGGGTGATGAGAGAAATTTCGACTTGGACTTGATTAGGAAGGTTTTAAGCTTGTTTAGGCTTGTGCAAATGATTAGAGGATGGATTAGGATGGTTTAGGATTAGCTTAGGGATAGGCAAGTGGATGCCATTTAATGAGGGTGGGTGAAGGAGGAGATATTTGTTAACTTTGGCTTGGGTTAGTAAGTTTTAACCCATGTTTAGGGAATGTGACAAGTTTAGGAGGGGATTAGGATTAGGTTTAAAGACATCTTCTAGAAGAGTCTAGACTTTGGATGAGGATAAAGACTTTCTAGAATAGTCTAGAATTTCCTAGGATGAGGATGAAGACTTTCTAGAAGAGTCTAGAACTTCTTAGGATGAGGATAAATTAGATTTTTAGGAAATAAATAAAGTTTTATTTATTTCAAGGGTTTGGGTTGAGGAAATATTTATTAAAACTTTTTTAATAAACATGAGGATTAATATTTAATCTTAATTAAATATTTTGAGTTGGGATTAGGGGTAGGAAATGATGAGATTAGCCTTTAATCGAAATTAAAGAAGGATTAGAAGATTTTGGAAGAGGTTATTGGTCATAAGAAAATTGGCCAAGTTTTGGGCAAAAGATAAATTTTTTATTTATTTTAGGATTTTTGGTCAATTTATTAATTAAATAATTAATAAATAAGGAAATAATGTTTAAATAAGATTTAAACATTTTAGGGAGGGATTCCTTAATTAAATATTTTTAATTAAGATAAAGGGATTTAATGGCATAGTAATTAATTAATAAATGATGATGTCATCAGGGAGTTTTTCAAAAAATAAAAATACTTTGTTTTTTAAAGGATTTTTAGGTGTCTACACCAACTAGTCTTGAATCTTCCATTCTAAATTTCTTCAGTATCTCCTTGATATACTTAGATTGAGTGATATAGATACCATTCTTGTTCTGTTGTATTTTTAATTCAACAAAGAATTTTATTTCACCAAACATGGGCATCTCAAATTCTTTTCTCATTTCTTCTGAGAATGCCATGCATAAATCATCATTTCCTGTAAATAGAGTATCATCAACAAATATTTCTACCAACAAAATCTTCTTGTTTGGTCCTTTCTTTATATATAGAGTATTGTTATCATTAGTCCTTTGAAAATGAATTTGTATTAAGTAATTATGGAGTTTTTCATATCAAGCTCTGGGGGCTTGTTTGAGACCATATAATGCTTTGTGTAGTTTGGAAACCATGTCTCTTTTGGTAGGATCTACAAAACCTTCTAGTTGTTCAATGTAGACTTCCTCATCAAGAATTCTATTCAAGAATAGAGATTTGACATACATTTGATATACTTTAAATCCTCTACATGCTGCATATGCTAGTAAAGTTCTAACACCTTCTAGTCTTTCTATGGGAGCAAAAGTCTCACCATAGTCAATCTCTTCTTCTTGAGAATAACCTTTGCACACTAATCTTTCTTTGTTTCTTGATACTTTTCCATCTTCATTCAACTTATTTCTAAATACCCACTTTGTAGGTCAATTACAATTTTATCTTTGGGTCTAAGAACAAGAGTCCAAGTTTTGTTCTTTTTTATCTGTTCTATCTCTTCATTCATTGCTTCAATCCAACTTTCATTTTCCAAAGCATCTTTAACACTCATAGATTCAAATTCAGCAAGTAAACATGTACCTTTTAATTAGCTTCTTGTCATTATTCCATCTGATTTGTCTGCAATGATCTGATTAGGTGCATGATGCCTTCTGCCATATCTTGCTAACACAGGCTCCTTAGTCTTTAAATGAGTTCCAGCATATTCTTCTTGAATTTTAGTTTCAAGCTCAAGTCCTTTTGACTGTGACTTGGGTCCATCAGGCTCAGTTTGAACTAGCTTGATAGCCTCTAATTGTGACTTGGGTCCTTGTAGCTTGGGTTGCATTGTTTGTAACTCAATAGCTATTGGAGTTTTTGGGGACTCAAGAGATGAAGCTTCTTTCCTCTCAGATAGATTTTTCAGAGTATCAGGTTCATAGTAAACAAATCTTTTGTAATCTTTAGGTTCTTTGTTACTTTATTCTTCACTCTTTTCTGCAAACTTATCAATTCTAACATTTGCACTTTTTATAATTTTGTGAGTAGACAAATTCAAACATCTGTATGGTTTAGTTCTATAGGAGTATCCTAGAAATACACCTTCAGCACCTTTTACATCAAATTTTCCTTTTCTAGATTCTTTCAGTATATAATGTTTTCTGCCAAATACTTTCAAGTAACTTACATTAGGTTTGTAGCCATACCATAGCTGATAAAGTGTTTTGTTTGAATCTTTCTTCAACTAAACTCTATTCAAGGTATGAACTATAGTGCTAATAGCTTCCTTCTAGTATTTGATAGCAACATTATTTTCAATCATTAGGGTTCTTACATAGTCTATGATAGATATATTTCTTCTTTCTACTATACCATTTTGTCGTGGTGTACTAGGGGCTGATACTTGTCTTTTGATTCCTCTTTCAATACAAAAATTATTGAATTCATGGGAGATAAATTCACCACCTCTATCTAATCTTAAGCATTTCAACTTCTTTCCAGTTTCTTTTTCTACTCTTGCCATATATCACTTGAATTTTTGAAAGGCTTTTAATTTTTCTTTTAGGTATATTAGTGTCATCATTCTAGAGTAGTCATCAACAAAAAGAATGAAAAACTTTTTTCCACTATAACTCTCTATTGCAGTAGGTCCACATAAATCTATACGAACAATTTCCAAGACTTCTTCTGACTGATAGTCTTTACTTTTGAAGCTTGTCTTTCCCATCTTACCAATTTGGCAATTCTTGCATAAACCCATGTCAGGCTTCTTCAAACTAGGAATACCTCTTACTCTTCTATGTTTTCTTATCCTAACTAGATTATTAAAATTCACATGACATTTCCTTTTGTGTCATAACCAACTTTCCTCTACTTGAGCAATAAAACATGAATAATCACTGAGATCAAGATAAAATATATTACCTTTTGTTTGCTTGCCAGATCCAACCAAGTTTCCTTTCCCATCTAGCAATTTGGCATGTATTTTCATGAATTCTACCTTGAATCCAATATTATTCAGTTGTGCCACACTCAATAGATTATGCTTTAGTCCTTCAACCCAATAAGCATTGTCACATACAAGTTCTTTAGTCAACAAGATACATCCTTTTCCTTTTATGTTACAAGGTTCATTGTCTACAAATCTTACACTAACTCCATCATAATATTCCATATGCTCAAATTTTGTTTTGTCACCAGTCATATGATGTAAGAAACCACTGTTAATAATTGATAGATTATTTTTTCTAACATGAGAGATAAGTGTCATCTTATCTTCTTCATCATCAGGTTCATCTTTCACAACAATATATACCATTTCATGTTCATTGTTATCAAAAATTTTAGCTATAAAACAAGATTTCTTACTTTCATCCTTGAAGCTCTTGTAGTTCTTGGAGTCCTTCTTGCCTTTATACTTATTGCTTTTCTTCTCATCCTTAATTTCCTTGTTTGGACACTTAGCAGCAATGTGACCAATTTTTTCACAAGAAAAGTAGATCAAAGGAAATTTACCTTTGTACTTTCCTCTTCCTTTGGAATACTTTCTTGCAAGCAGGGCTTCAACAACTTCAACATCACTATTTGAACTTTCTTCTAATGATCCATCTTCTCCACTTCCTAATTGGCTGAACTTTGAATTTTTACGCTTTTCTTTGAGTGAGATTTTAGCTTTAAATGCAAATTCAATATTCTTTGAAGTAGGAACATAGTTATTACAATTGTCTAATTCAAAAGTTGTTAGTCTTCCAACTACAACATCCAAGCCTTTTTTAAAAATTTGGATCACATCTCATTTCTTAAATAGCATATACTCTAATTACATAAATAGGAAGAAGAGTTTTGAGTACTTTACTTGCAACAATTTCCTCCTTAATGTCTCCTCTAGATGCTTTGATTGCACTTACACTAGCCTTGATCCTTTCCACATATTTTTCAATGTATTCATCTTCTTTCATTCTCATTTGATCAAATTATCCTCTAAAGCTTTTTGCTTTGACTCTTCTTACATTTTCATCTCCTTCACAGATATCTTTTAGTGTGTTCCACATTTCAAAAGCAATTTTTCAATCTTTTACCTCATCAAATTCAGCATAACTGAGAGTAGATGCAATGTCAATCATCATGATATTACGATTCTTCTTTTCAACAATGTCTTCAACTAATAAAGTTCCAGTGGGAGTATTATATTTAGCATCAAGATACTTGACACCTAAATCATTGATGGTAGCCAGATGTAACCTCATAAGTCCTTTCCATGCTACAATATTGTCTCTATTTAGCTTGGGAATCTCTCTTTTGTAAGACATCCTAATCTTTAGCTTATGTCTTTGAAACCTTCTCTACAAGCATGAAAAGCTCTGATACCAATTGTTGGAAATATAAGATGAGTAATTGAGAGGGGAGGGGTGAATCAGTTACTACTAAAATAAATCCCAAATCCCTTAGATGTTAGTACAAAATGCAAATAGATAAGTGAATATTGCTGAAGCTCGATAAACACATAGAAAGCTATAACTTGGTAACAACTAGATTAGCTTGGTAAATGATTGACATATAAACCTTTAGATGTTATCTGTGATTATCATTACTTTAACTTAGTTGCAAAAACATACAATAAAATAGCATGAACATATTTGACACCAGGATTTAACGTGGAAACCCAATTTGGGAAAAACCACCAATAGCAACTAGTTACTGATTTTTACTCTTCTAAAGTGAGCCTTGTTAGTAGCCAACCCTATTAAAGATTACAAAACACACTGTTAGGTGTGAACCTATTAAAGGATTTAATCACCCTATTAGGAGTGGCCTTTTTAGAGGTTTTGAGAACAATTCAATGGAATTTCCACCTTGTTAGAGGATTTGAAAATAGCTATTAAGACAACTTTGTTAGGAGATTTTAGATCACTGCTACAATGGTTAGAGAGTAACAATGAGATGACTTGATTTAAATGCAACTGAATCACTGATTTTAGATCTCTATTTTGGATTATACTTGATCCTTCCTGATTGAATATGGATTTTCTACTCCATAAGGATATTCTGCTTATCCTTCAAATTCACTTCCTCTTCTCATCATCAAATCTTCAATAACATCTTCATAACTTGTGCTTTCACACTTTGAAATCACAACTTGACCTTGTACTTATATCTTCCACTTTGTCAAGTTGGCTCAAATACAACTTAGAATAATCAATATTCATCACCTTAGTTGGCTAGAATCAGTAGATAAATCAATTAAGCTTAATACAACAAAATAAGAAAATCCTTTGTTAGTTTACCCAACTCGGGTAGAAACTGACTCAAAAATAATTGTTAGATTATGGTGACTGATCAAGAAAGTATTGTTCAAAAAATTCTTTTTGGGCCATGGTCGATGTTGTAGCCGACATATTATGGTTGACATATGGCCGACATGTTGTAACCCTAAAATGGATAAAATACTTCTATAAAAGAGTTTAGGGTTAGGTATTTTTATTATGTTGTGATGCGAAATTGCTTCTTGTGGCGGTATTGAGCTGTAAGGGATTACAGATTGTAATCAAGTTGTAATCACTGGATTGTAATAATATTGGACTTACTATTTGGTGGATGTAGCCCAGGGATTGGGTGAACCATGTTAAATCTTGGTGCCTTGTGTTCATTTCTATGTGATCTATTATTTTCTATTATTGGTTATATTTGCATGTAGTTTTTATTTCTGTTCATGGTTTATCCTAACAATAATTTATTTTATTAACCAACAAAAGCTCAGTTAACACTGAAAACTTACAAAAATCCTTTGGCAACTGAGTGAGCTCGTTTAGCATTGCTTCCATCCAACTTTCCTTTGTTACCTAACTGAGCTCAGTTAACACTCACTTTCTGCAACTTCCTTTGACACCTGAGTGAACTCGATAGACACTGCCTTTTGAACTAGGCAAACACAAGAACACTTGTTAGACATGAGAACTGTCTTCACTACTTGAGTGAGCTTGGCATATACTAACTAATAATGATATGGAATTTTTATAATATCAAAGATAATACATAATTAACCAATTGTATCCAACAAGTGGCTCTAAGTAACAAACATTTAGGTGAATAGATTTCATGTTTATAGAAACACAGAGCACAAATTCCTTGGATCATAGCTAGAGGAAACCCTTGAGGTTGAAATAGTGTAGACCACTAGATATTATGTTAGTTGAAGGACAAGCCATCATGAAAGTTGTCAGTATTCTAGATAAGCTAAGGTTTGTTAGCTTCCTAGGCACACCATATGTTTTTGGAAACAACAGTGCTTAAGATATGAACTAGATCTTTCATTATTAGAAGAGTTTGAAAATTATTCCCTTCCATGCCAACCTATTAGATTAGAAACTAAAATAAATGCAATACCTAAGGGGAACCTTCTAGGATTCATCACTAGTGATAGCTTCAATAACCCATTTGGAACATAAAGACAAGACTTTTTTTTTGGTAGACAAAAGGCCAAGGCTTCCATATTCCTTTGGTAGACAACAATATTCCTAGGCTACCCTATGGAAACCATGATGACCAACTCTAGAAGCCTAAAGAAAATCTTGCAAGATTTTTTCAAGCTTCTTATAGGAATCCTTTGAAGGAGCTCAATAAGAAGAGTATTACACATGCATAGCAGTAAGCACTTTTGAATAAATTTGGAATTCACTAGACAAGGGAAAAGGCTTAGTGATCTAGTAAGAAAGCTTTTTCTCAATCTAAGCAAGGCTAAGATTCCAAATCTCAATGAGTGACCCTTGAAAAGAAAGATAAATGCCCAAAAAGTAGAAGAGTTCCCCTTATTGAACCCACTTCCACCCCATATTGGAGAATCCAATGTAGGGTTGAAAGAAATAATTACACCTTTAACACTGAGTATTATGCCACTAGATGGTAGAACCAAAGCCAAAGGAAAAGGTGTTGAAAGATACTAAAGGGTGACCTAAAGATTCTCCTTTTCCTTGATCATATTTAGGAAAGAGTCATTTATAAAATAACCATTGACAAGATGAGAAGGTGACTCTAGTGGAGAAATTCCCCTAACAAGACTAGATGAGATTCTCAAAGCTAACAAGTATCCAAATCCTTCTACAACAAGAGTTCGTATAAAGAAAGAGCTAGAGTAAAACCTTGGTGAATGGATCTAAAAAGCTCAAAAGACAAATATAGGAGGCCATTAATGGTAATGTACATAGAGGCATCCCCAAAGAGAATTTGGACCTTAGTAGCTCGAGTAGTGACCTCTCCTACATGATATGCATAGTCCCAAGGGAATAGATTACTAAGGCCACCCTTAAACATCACACACCAAGGAGAATATAAAGCTTGGAAAAAATAAGTCAACTTTGACTATTTAAAAATTTTAGTCTTGGAATAAATTTTAGTGTGTGATGTTTAAGCTCTCCAAATTATGCAACTTTTCAACTATTCAAACCCTTATCAAAACATAACCTCAATAAAAATAAATTAAAGCATTAAACATGTAAACACATCCAAAAAATAACATTACATTTGACACTAATATTTTGGTTTCATGGAAACACAACAGAGATAAAAACCATGGTGAGAATTGGCACCCATAAATTGTGTGATCTTCAAAACATCTTGGTTACCATTAAAGAACACATTGCAAGAAGAGTGTGATGAAGGACCTATTGAAATCAGATTGAAAATATCATTATTAAAGAAGGGAGATTGTTGATAAAGAATGTTTTTAATCATTATTTTGTCACTAATGACAAACCTACTATTTTTTGGAATGTCAATTGCTTATAAGATCCAAGTACTATCACTTAGTTGATTGATGAAGAGGATTTAATCAATAAGATGTAACAAAAGCACCTAAGGGAAAGGTTGAGTTATGGTTTTGTAATGAAGTACAAGGATCAATTAAGATAATGATAAAATGATGTATTGATAATACACTTGAAGATATAGAGGTTGGCTACACTTAAAATCTCTAGAAGAATAAGTTGTATCAAAGCTATCTACAAAGCTTGACTAAGTTCATCAGTGGGTGCCAAGCAAGCTAGTTCATGCCAAGCAAATTATTAGTAAGTTCTTAACAAATGAAAAATCTAGTGTGTGCTGAGTGAAATAGAAGGAGCTGATCAAGTTCATGTGTTGAGCAAGCATAGGTGCCAAGCATCAATAAAACTTAGTTGATTTGAGTGAATCCATAGTAGGTGCCAAGCATCAGTAAAACATAGTTGGTGCCAAGTAACATAGTATTTATTGAGCATCATAAATTCAATAGTGTTGAGCTACTACATTATTTGAAAAGTCAAAGATTCGGCAGATGTGAGCCAACAAGTTTGTTACCTTGAAGTTTGTGACCAAATGGAAGATAAGGATGATGAGTTGGTGGCACATAATTTTAGGTTAATCACTTTTAGGCAAATACAAGTGGATTTTTCATGATGTTTCTAGAAGAAACAAGATAAGGGGTAGATACATTGTATCTTACCTAATCCATTCAAACCAAAATTAAGAGCAAAAAGATTATAGTGGGAAAAGTACATCAGACTTCTATTTAAGGAGTTATGGGTCAAGAAGCAAGAGTGGTTGGTTGGTTGGAGAAAGTGTGTGGTGTCAAGGAAAAGGCATCGAGAGGGAGGAAGAGAGTACTGAGACTCTGATTCAATAGGTGACCACAAAGATGATTGTACTAGCACAATGAGCATGGAGACTCAAGGAGACAAATCTTGAAAGGAGGACAAGCTGTCAGAGCTACAGAGACTAAAAGCCAGGAAAATTTAAGAGCTGAATTGAGATCTGAAATATGCAAGTTATGTTGTAAGTTGTATCAGATCAAAAGCCATTATTGTTACTCTCTAGCAATTTTATTAGTTAGGGTGAAATCCTATGGACTTAGGTTGGTTTAACAACCATTTTAAAAATCCTTTAACAGGGTGACATTCCAAGTGAATGTTCTAAAGTACTTTAACCAGGCCCACTTCTAATAGGGTGGTTGAAATCCTTTAACCATGTCACATTTAACAGTGTGTTGTAGCCTTTAATAGGGTAAGCCTTTCATAGGGCATCACTTCAGAAGAGTGAAAAAGGAGTAGCATGTTACTGGTGGTTTTTCCCAAATTGGGTTTCCACATAAATCACTGTGTTATGAGTTGATTTTTCATGTGTTGTTCTTGCATGTTGATTTATCAATCACTTGCAAAGAAGAATGTTTAGCTTGGATGCATGATTAGTTTAATGGGCTCACTATAGTTAGTAAAAAAGTTTTATTAGGACATTTGGACCTTGAATAACTAATTCACCCCCCTCTTAGTTATTCGAAAGCATTTCTAACAATTGGTATCAGAGCCATCTCTTGATTTGGTTTAAAGGTACTAGAAGCAGAGAAGATCAAGATGTCCAAGAGAGAAGTTCCCAAGGTCAACAGAGATAACTTCACTATATGACAATGTTTAATGAAGCTACACCTTGGATAAATAGGTTATCATGCACAAACCTCAATTAAAGTGGAGCATGTTGATCCGGCTAGTGTTCCTATTGCAAAAGATATGAAGAAAAAGAAGGAGCATAATCAGGCAATGCTGGAGATTGCCTTTGCCCTCAACTATGCTGAATTTGATGACATCAAGGGATGTGACTCTACATTCAAGATGTGGAAAGACTTGACTGATATTTATAGAGGAGATTAGAATGTTCAAGGAGCAAAAAGAGAAAGCCTCAGAGGAAAATTTGATGACATGAGAATGGAGGAAGGTGAGAATATTGCTCAATATGCCTCTAGAATAGAGGAAGTAGTAAGTGTAATAATAAGTTTGGGTGGTCATTTAGATGATGAAACTATCAATAGAAAATTCTTAACAGCCCTTCTCCCCATCTATGTATTAGAGTGTCAGCCATCCAAGAGTTAAGATGTGTACCAAGCTAACTCTTGAAGGTATAGTGGGATGACTGACTACATTTGAGTTATCCAACTTTGATAACTACAAACCTGAGAATCTTGAATATATCTTCAAAGCTAAGTTGTTGTTGAAAGAAATTGAAGAGGTTAAACCAAAGAAGAAAAAAAGAAAGACAAAATATGCATCCAATGATAGTAGCATAGATGAAGAAGATGTGGAACAATTGGAAGCATTGCTGGCCAAAAGATTTCACAGAGGCAAAGGTAAATTCAAAGGTAAGCTACCTATCATTCATTTTAATTGCAATGAAGCATGACATATTGCTGCAAGATGTACATAGAAAAAGAATTACAGAGAAGGAAACAAACACAAGAACAAAGGAGAAGATGATAGTATAGATTACAAAGACAAAGGCAAAAAGTGCTACATTGTTGAAGAAGAGGATTTCGATGAAAATGAGGATGAGGTAGTTTATGTAGCTATGAGGGATGAGTCAGATGAAGATGAGGCAACATCACTGGTAACCCATGTGAACAAGAATGACAGGTGGATAATAGATAGTGGGTGCTCACATTACATGACAGGAGACAAAAGTAAGTTTGTTACCTTTACTCAACATGATGAAAATAGAGTTAGATTTTGAAATGATGCTCCATGTCTAATCAAAGGAAAATATTCTATTAAGATTATAGAGAAAATTTCATGTGATAATTCATATTATGTTGAAGTATTGAACTACAATCTACTAAGTGTGTCATAGTTAGGCAATGCAGGATGCAAAGTAGAATTTGGAAACAAAACTACCAAAATCTATGACACTGATGGAAATCTGGTAGGAAAATGAGACCAAACTAGGAGTAATCTATTTTACCTAGATATGGAGGATGCAACCATTCTTGTTTTTAGATTTGATGATGTGTGGCTATGGCATAAAAGGCTATGTCATGTCAACTTTGATAATTTGATTAGCATCAGCAAAATGAAGAAAGTCAGAGGTTTACCTAGACTAAAGAAGCCTAACCATACAATGTGAAAACAGTGTCAACTAGGAAAGATGACCAAGTCAAGTTTCAAAAGAAAAACCTATACTTCTAAATAAGTATTGGAGTTAGTCCATACAAATTTATGTGGCCCAATAGAAGTGTAAAGCTACAAAGGAGATAGATAGATAATGCTATTTGTTGATGACTACTCTAGGATGATGATTGTCATGTTCTTAAAGAAAACATCTAATGCATTTCAAATGTTTAAGTGGTATTTGGCCAGGGTTAAGAAGGAAACAAGGAAGAGTCTAAAGTGCTTAAGATCAGATAGAGGAGGAGAGTTCTCATCAACAGAATTTGAGACATTTTGCAATGACAAAGGAATTAAAAGACAAATATCAGCACTTAGAACTCCCCATAGAATGGCATTGTAGAAAGGAGGAATAGATCAATGATAGACTATGCCAACACATTAATGATGGAGAAGAATTTCTCTAAAGTACTGGAGAGAAGCTATAAGTATAGTTGTCTACACCTTGAGTCGAGTACAAATCAAGAAAGATACAAATACAACATCTTTTGAACTATGTTATGGTCACTCACCCAATGTAAAACATTTCAAAGTGCTTGGATGTAAATGCTATATTCTTAAAGATTCTAGAAATGGCAAGCTTGTTGCAAAGAGTGATGAAGGCATATTCCTTGGATACTCCACTAGAAGTGAGCATACAAGTGTTTAAATACTAACACTAACAAAATTGTGGAGAGTGCAAATGTAAATTTTGATGAACATGAAAAATTTCAAGATGATAAATCCAATAAATCAAAAGAGTATAGATCCTTTGTATACTTCTATGAAGGAATGATTGTTGAAGAAGAAGCTGTCAATCAGGTTGGGAATCAACAACAAGTTTTAGTATCAGCCAAGTCACAACTAGTGAATGCCAAGTTGCATTCATAAGCTGAGTTGCAAAATGAAGATAATCCACATTCTGATTCTAAAATTAGTACACATGAAAGAGATGCTAAAATACCTAAAAAAGATATGCACAGTGACTCTAAAGCTGAAAGACCAAACATAGAAATAAGGAAAGAACCAAGGCTATCCAAGTATGTGAGGAGACATCACCCTACAGAAAGAATTATTGGTGATAAGGAAGCCAGACACATGACAAGGAACAAACTAAGGAATGAATCATGTTTGCTAAGCAAGATTGAACCCAAACCAGTGAAAGATGCACTACAGGATGATGAGTGGTGTAAAGCTATAGAAGAGGAGATTGATCAAATAGAGAAGAACAAAACCTAGACTTTAGTTCCAAGACCATCTGATAAGAATGTGATTGGTACATAGTGGATATTTAGGAACAAGCTAGATGAGAATGGTAAGATCACAATAAATAAGGCCAAACTAGTATGTAACGGTTATGCACAAGAAGAAGGACTGGACTATGGGGAAAAATTTGCCCCTATTGCAAGGATGGAAGGAGTAAGAACTCTACTTGCATATGCTACTTGCAAAGGTTTTAAAGTCTACCAAACTGGATGTAAAGTCTACTTTTTTGAATGGTATACTGGAAGAGGAAGTCTATATAGAACAACCAGAGGGGTTTGTTGAAGACAACAACAAGGATATGGTTTGCAAACTACATAAAGCTCTTTATGGTTTGAAACAAGTGCCTAGAGCGTGGTATGAGAGACTTCACAAATATCTTGTGAGGATATGATTTAAGGGAACAAATGATAACAACAACTTGTATATCAAGGTAGAAAAAGGTAAAGACATTTTGATATCTGAAATCTTTGTTGATATTATAATATTTTGAAGAAAAGATGCACTATGCAAAGATTTTTCTAATCAAATGAAACATGATTTTGAGATGTCAATGTTTAGAGAAATCAAATTCTTTGTTGGATTGAAAATCCATTAACAGAAACATGGCATATTTGTGACTCAATCAAAATACATCAAGGAAATACTCTAGACATTTTGCTTAGAGGATTCAAAATTAGTTAGTACACCAATGGTAACAGGACATAAGTTATCCAAGAATGATGAATCGGCTGAAGTAAATCAAACAATGTACAGATCAATGATTGGAAAGTTGCAGTTGTGCATAATAGACCAGACATTGCATTATATGTTGGAATAGTGACAAGATTTTTTTGCAAACCCAAGAGAAAAACATCTTATGGCAGTAAAAAGAATAATGAAGTACCTAAAAGGAACAAATGAATTTGGCTTATATTACAAGAGGAGTGAAATTTTTGAGTTGAATGCTTACACTAATGCAGATTGAGGAGGTAATATGGATGATAGAAAAAGCACCAGTGGAGGAGCACTTTTCTTAGGTAAAAGATTAGTTACTTGGACCAGCAAAACGCAAAGTTGTACCTCACAATCCATAGTTGAAGCTGAGTATGTTGCTGCTACCATTAACTACACCAATATTGTATGGATCAAGCATTTGTTGAAAGGTATGAAGGAAGAGATAACTAAATCTATGATGCTCTATTGTGATAATACAAGTGCCATTAACATATCAAAGAATCCTATGATGCATTATAAAACAAAGCACATTGCAATTAAGTATCACTATGTAAGATAACTGGTGGAAGACAAACAAGTGAAAATAGAATATGTCAACTCAAAGGAACAAATTGCTGACATCTTCACAAAAGCATTACCTAAAGATGCATTTGAGTATCTTAGAGGTAAGTTAGGGGTGGTACCCCTATCCAAGGCTATTTGACTAATAGAAATATTTCCTTGCATTAGATGAGTTGATTACTAAAATGTTATAAATTTTCGTAGAGGATGCTTACTTTAGGTTTTTCCTAAAGTAATTAATATACTAAAATTTGAAATTAGTCACAAGCAAGGTGACAGAGGGAGAAATAGCTACACTTGCATGATAAGATGCTAAAATAGTATGTCTTTGACATTGTTGTTAAAGAGGGAGAAATAGCTAAACTGGTCACATCTCTAATCAAAGTGGAAAGTTACAAAAAAAAGAGGGAGAAATAGAAGTAACTAATTAAATCTATAGGATCAAATGTGTAAAGGGAAAAATAGCAGCTCAGAGGGAGAAAACAATGTAGACAAGAATCAATCAGGATGACAAGATCAGAGAGGGAGTAGAACAAAAAGGAGAAGACAATGTATCAGTAAAAGTGATATCCCTAATACTTTGAAAGAGGGAGTTAATTATAGAATTTAGAGGGAGTTATAAGAAATTCAAAGTTGAATGAACACTTTTGGATAAAAAATTTTCTTTTTGGCATTTTACTTACTCTTAATAACCTAGTTAGCATTTTAATAACTTGGTTGATTAGTTTGGTTTTCCATCAATGCTAAAGAGAGAGATTGTTGAAATCTAATTGAAAAGATCATTATTGCAGAAGGGAGATTGTTGCAAAGAGGGAGATTGTTGATAAAGAGTATTTTCAATCATTGTTTTGTCATTGATGTCAAATCTACTATTTGTTGGAATGACAATTGCTTATAAGATTCAAGTACTATCACTTAGTTGATTGATGAAGAGGATTTAATCAATAAGATGTAACAAAAGAACCTAAGGGAAAGGTTGAGTTATGGTTTTGTAATGAAGTACAAGGATCAATTAAGACAATGGTAAAATGATGTATTGATAATACACTTTAAGATACAGAGGTTGGCTACACTTAGAAACTCTAGAAGAATAAGTTGTATCAAAGCAATCTATAAAGCTTGATTAAGTTCATCAGTTGGTGTTGAGTAAGCTAGTTCATGCCGAGAAAATTATTGGTAAGTGATAAGAAAATGCAAAATCTAGTGTGTGCCGAGTGAAATAGAAGGAGCTGAGAAAGTTCAAGTGTTGAGCAAGTATAGGTGTCGAGCATTAGTAAAACTTAGTTGATGTAGAGTGAATCCATAGTAGGTGACGAGAATTAGTAAAACATAGTTGGTGCTGAGTAACATAGTATGTGTCGAGCATCAAAAATTCAATAGTGCTGAGTTGTTGCATTATTTGAAAAGTCAAAGATTTGCCAGATCTCAGTTGACAAGTTTTTTACCTTGAAGTTTGTGAACCAGATGGAAGATAAGGATGATGAGCTAGTGGCATAGAATTTTAGGTTAATCATTTTTAGGTGAATACAGGTGGATTTTTCATGATGTTTCTAGAAGAAACAAGATAATGGGTAGATACATTGTATCTTACCTAATCCATTTGAACCAAAATTAAGAGTGGAAAGATTAGAGCAAGAAAAGTATATCAGACTTCTATTTAAGAAGTTACAAGTCAAGAAACAAGAGTGGTTGGTTGGAGAAAGTGTGTGGTGTAAAGGAAAAGGCATTGAAAGGGAGGAATAGAGTATTGAGGCTCTACTTCAATAGGTGACCACAAAGATGATTGCACTAGCACAATGAACATGGAGACTCAAGGAGATGAATCTTGAACGGAGGACAAGTTGTCAGAGTTGTAGAGACTAAAAGCCAAGAAAATTTGAGAGCTGAATTAAGATTTGAAATTCGCAAGTTATGTTGTGAGTTGTATCAAATCAAAAGCCCTTATTGTTACTCTCTAGCAATTGTATCAGTTAGGATAAAATCCTATGGACTTAGGTTGGTTTAACAACCATTTTGTAAATCCTTTAATAAGGTGACATTCCAAGTGAATGTTCTAAAGTCCTTTAACTAGGCCCACTTCTAACAGAGTGGTTGAAATCCATTAACCAGGTCACATTTAATAGTGTGTTGTAGCCTTTAACAAGGTAGGCCTTTCATAGAGCATCACTTCAGAAGAGTGAGAAAGGAGTAGCATGTTACTAGTGGTTTTTCCCAAATTTGGTTTCCATGTAAATCATTGTGTTATGTGTTGATTTTTCATGTGTTGTTCTTGCATGTTGATTTATCATTAACTTGCAAAGAAGAATGTTTAGCTTGGATGGATGTTTAGTTTAATGGGCTCACTATACTTAGTTAAAAAGTTTTATTAGGACATTTGGACCTTGAATAACTAATTCACCCCCCCCTCTTAGTTATTCTAAAGCATTTCTAACAAGACCCCCTTTATAGGTCATTACAATAGAAGCAAAACCCAGTTTTTCATCCCAAACTTCTACCATCTCTATGTTGACACACAAGTTCAAGCTTTAGATGGGAAACCCCATTGAAGTTAGCTACTACTAAAATATTTTGACATAGGTAGGTAAAAAAACATAATGTGACAATTCAAAAATAGTCTTTTCTTTCAAGCAATAGGCAATCTCCATGCTAATTAGAGTTCTAACTGACATTAAATTTAAGAATAAATGAATTGCTAAAGACGATGCCTTCACCAAATAAGAAACTCCTATAATCTCAAATGGGATGCTTTGTGACCAATCTTCTTAAATCCTTGTCTGTGGAAAGGTCAACGGTTGCTCCTCCCTTCTTAGACATACTCATAGAATGTTTTGAAAGAGGGTACATAGGGAAAGAAAGGGAATCAAAATAAAAAGAAGAAGGTGAAAATGAGGTTGTAAGGGCTACATGAAGAGTCAAGGTCATTAACATGGAAGAAAGTAAAGAATAAATTTTAAAGTACCATCTATTTTGTTTCATTGATGTGTACTAGTTATTAACCTTTTTTTCATCCTTGTATTCATCAACTACTTAGTGTGAAGAATACTTGAATTTAATTATTGGTCCTAGATCTAGAACTATGTAGTGGCCAAATTGACCAACATGACATAGTTTCTTAGAATCCCTTGACAAATTCTCTAAAGCTTTAGGCAAAAACAAGGGAATAATGAAACCAGAGAGAAAGGATTGTTATTATAGTGTGCTAACTAGTTCATGGAAAACCACTTGGTCATCTCCATAGAAAATTGCTTGGCATTAACACAGTCTATGAAGAAGTAACTTTCAAATCCAATATCTTGACCATTCTAGCCATATCCAGGAGGAACATCCCCAAGCATGGAAATGGTATCAAGCACTTGACGAAAGTAAGAGAAGGTGTTTCTTGGGATATAAGTAACACCAACATCATCCATTTTTTTCTATATTGCTATTCTCAAATCCTTGGTCATCTTCTACAATTCAGCTTCACTAGTCTAGCCAGCTCAAAATGAATCCAATGCAAACTTTAGCTCCCTCTTGAGAAGCCATGAGTGATTTTTTTCTTTAAAAATATCAGAATGTCCTGCTTAAGCATAATTTCAAACAACAATATAAAATTTTTAATACAACTAGTCATCTTAATTGATCTCTCAAGATTTCTTGCATGCAATTGATAACATTATATGAGAAAGCAATAACACATACATTTACTATAGTAAAAGCTTTAACCAATTTTGAATTACACTCTACAAATAATAGACTACAATTAAGTGATATAGACCTACACTTTGGACAAGAGATCCTCTAAACAACCCACTTCAATTTATTTTTGCAAAGGAAATGTATATTATACAAACAGATAGGATATCTATATCTAAATAGACCAAAACATTCTTCTATATATCTATATCTATATAGACCAAAACATTCTTCTATTTTTGTCCTATTTCCAACAGTCATTTCTGCAAGATTCTTGATGTTTGTTTTCAATCTATTTTGCCTTAGAAATACACAAGGCCTAACATGCACAATGCCCACAGTGATTCATGCACTTGGTTATAGATGCCACCTAGACCAACAATGCATGCCGGATTAAAGAAAATAAGCTCGTTACCATAGTTACCACAAGATATGAAGCTCCATGTTGCATTAAGCTATGAAATTTCCTTCCATTTGGCAAGTTGTGCATGCTACACATTAAGGGTTCATTTGGTTCATGGAAGATGATAGGAATTGATTTTTTCATAATCTAGATTTGAAATTTTTTGTGTTTTCTTCAAAATTGTAAAAATGGAATCAGAATTCTAGACTTCTATTTTTTTATCAAAATTAGGTTATCGAACTTCCCACTAGAAACTAGGAAAACCTGGTTATGCTTTTTGAGGAGTGTAAAAATTAGATTGGACTATTTTTTGGAGTCTTCCTTCAACTCCAAGCTTATGCAATCATGCATAAATATGTATCTTTCCAATCATCTTCCAAGTGAAACAAAGTGCACAAGTAAACTCCCAAAAATAGGAATGAAGATTTGCAAAAACTTGATTTCGCTAAATTGAGATTTGTAGAGATCTCAATTTCTACAATTTCATGATCCAAACGGACCCTAAGTTTTCAAAAAATGACATACGAAGAACTTGAAATATTTCCAACATATATATCTTTTGCATTTGATTATCAAGGCTATATTTTCCTGCAAATTTTGTCAACCACTTTGAGTTGGCCAACTTGGCCAAATTAATCTCCTATGCTTACTCCCATTAATATTTAAGTATATACATGTCATAGATGTCTTGTCATAAATGTATGATAAATTATTCTAGTCTATAAGAATGTTCATTTAATAAACATAGATACATTTTAATATTAAAGGCTTGAATCTTCTATAATCTATATTGTAAAGAATGTTTATAGTGTTTGGAAAAAGAGTTGGAAAATGTTAATACTAAATAGGGAAGATATTCATTTTTGGTTATATTGTTAACTTTGCATTCTATTGAGAATTATTTGAGTGTGACATAATTTATTAAATTTATGGTTTCAACTTCTCACCAATAACAATCCGCTATGTAGTACATGTATGTAGGTCAAAAAATGACCCAAAAAATGTCTCACCCAATACTAGATACTAGTAACTCTAATAGTGGTTCAATGTATGATCCAATACAAGGTAGGAGAATACCCAAAGAAGATGTCTTAACCCCCCAAAAAATAACCACATAATGGAAACACAACACAAGATATAATATCTAATGCCAAATACAACTCTTTCATAAAACAACTGATTACATGCAATATTTTGGGCTGTAAGGTCTTCTCGATTATGACCAAATACAAAGCAAGTAATAGTTCTACAAGATCCTTCAAGATCCAATCCCAAACCCAAGCTAGTCTAGATCTATAAAACCAAAACACTCTGGTAGAAACCTCCAAGCAAGATCTAAACTTGTTCTCATAAGCCACCAAGCAATCTCCTCATTTCCCAAGTCACAACTACTAGCTCTTTTCAAACTTTACTCTTCTTCCACATCATCTTCTCCAATATGATTGATTGTGACTTAAGAATCCACAAGACCCCTTACTTACACCCAACTAAGCCACAATTTGGCCTGTAAAGTTAAAAATTAAATAAATCCTTACATTAAATACATGTTGAGCCATAAATTGGCCTATAATAGATATTAAATACCAAATATCTTAGAAGGCTTACAAAATCCATTAAATATAGTTAGAATAAATAACTAGGACCCAAATAGGTTCACACGAACTCCCATGATTGATCAAATTCATGATCTCAATTGTCATGCAATAAATGCACCAATTCAGTTGAGAAAATCCATGAGAACTCCATCCCGTAGGCCACACTGTTGAGCATCAATAACCACTAGCCAAGCAATGTTGAACTCCCTTAAGCATTGTCGAGCAACATAGTACATCCCAAGAAATAGTATATGTCAAGCAACAATATATGTTGAGCTCCTTTAGCGACTAGGAACCCTTTAGTGACTGAGATCCTCAGCCAACACTACACCCAATAATGATTGAGCACCACTCCTTTAATGATCAAGTCCTCAACTCCGAAGAAAAAATCCCTCCAACATGTAGGATGCTAACTACCCTAGGATTCTCCTACATCAGACACCCTAGGTGCAAAAAGATGTTCTCAATAGCTAGAAGAAAATCTTCTAGAATTCAATAAATAAATCCCAAATTGGTTCTTCACATACATGTCCTCCAAGTCTTCAACTTGTATACTATTTCCCTTTTTCCACTTTTTTTTCTTCGCATCCATCCTTAATGTGCCATAGGTTTTCTTTCCACATTGATCTCCAACCCTCTCAGAATCCTTCAACTCAACTCAGCTATCAATACTTAGGTTCCTCCTACCAAGTTCATCATTCTACAAAGGAATTAGGGAATGCTTCCTACCACCTTTCTCAATAGTAATCACATTCTTGACATAATCATGCATATCCCTACAATCATATTGGCAAGGTCTACCAAGCAATATGTGACAACTACTCATGCCCATAATATCACACAACACTTGATCCTTATACTGCCCAATATGAAAATCAACAAGACACTGCTCCCTCATTTCCAAAGCATGATCATCTTATAACCAAAAAATCCTATAAGGACAAGTATGTCTCATTCTCTTTGAATAAAGTAGCTAAACCATCTCCTCAACAACAAGGTTATCAATACTAGCACCATCCACAATCATATTATAGATTTTACCACCAAACTTATAATGAGTCTTGAACAAACTACTCCTTTGACAAGGTTCCAGTGTCCTCTTACCAAACAATACTTGTCTAGCTAGCAACTTTTCTCCTTTCTCAGCTTTAATGAATGATCCTTCAACTTCATTCACAAAAATAACTCTCCTATCACTAGCCTTCTATGAACACTCATAAGCTCTATGTCCTTCACCAAAACAAAAACAATTACCTTTAAAGGAAACCTTACCCATCCTCTTCCTTAGCTCAACAGGTTTTGGTTCATCTTTTACAATTGATTTATCCTTTACAAAGTGATCTCGCTTCTCTTTCCCTTGGGAACTTCCTTGATTTCTCCTCTTTAACTTATGTTCTTCCTTCAGAGCATACTGATAAGCATCCTCAATTGAATCAATCTTCAACATACCAACCTCATCTTACATATTGAATCTCAAACCATTAATGTACTAAGCTACCTTCTCCTTAGACAATTCTCTATGTCTAGACTGAATAGTCATCTTGTAGAACTCCTCGATATAATACTTCATAGACATATCCTTTTGCTTTAAATTTTGCAACCTCTTAAATAACAAAAGTTCATAATTAGAAGGAATGAACTTAGCTTTTAGTTTTGTCCCCATCAATCTCCAATGAGTGATCTTCATTTCACCTTCCTCTTCTCTGTCTCTTTGCAATTCTTTCCACCAAAGTGCAATATACCCTTTTAGCTTAGTTTGTGCCAACTTTACTATGAGTAGATCTCCAATATCCTATAACTCAAAGTAGTTTTACAATTCACTAATCCAATAAATTAGGTCTTCTAGATTCAAAGAAAATGAGAATTTAGAAACCTCCATGTTATCCTTCAACTTCAATTGAGATTCAGATCAAGCAAACTAATCAACCCTATTTCCTATAGGTCTCTCTACATGATCAGTTCTATCCTCACCACATGATCTAGCAATCTCAAACTCTTTAAAAACCTCCTCATAACTATCTTTAGTACCCACATGCTAAGGTACACCAAAAATATCCCTCATGATCTCATTCTTCATCGACTCCATCTTAGATCTAAAATCTATTTAAACCTTGTTTGAGATCCTTTCTTCCACAACATTGTAGAGATCTTCAATCACCCTAGGGTCCAATAGTCTTGGAGGCATCTTCCAAGATCTTTGCAAACCCTTTGCAACAAATCCAAAAGATCAACCAGATTCTCTCTCTAATGATCTTCACCTCAGGTCCTAGTGCAAACTACCTCAACTTTGACAATCTATCTAGATGCTTAGGAAAACCTTCACTCTGATACCATCTGATGTAGTACAAGGAAGGGGAATCCCAAAAGGATATTTCTTAACCCCTAGAAAATAATCACGCAATATAAATACAACACAAGATATAAGATCTGATATCAAACACAACTCTTTATTCATAAAACAATTGATTACATGCAATGTATCGTGCTGTAAGGTCTTCTTGATTATGGTCAAATACAAAGAAATTAATATTTTTGTAAGATCTAATCCCAAACCCTAGCTAGTATAGATCTATAGCACCAAAAAACTCTGGTAGAAACCTCCAAGAAAGATCTAAACTTATGCTTGCAAGCCACCAAGAAATCTCCTTGTTTCCAAAGCCATAACTGCTAGCTCTTCTCAAACTTCACTCTTCTTCCACATCCTCCTTTTCAAGCTTACTAATTATAACTTAAGACTCCACAAGACCCCTTACTTATACCCAACCAAGTCACAATTTATCCTAGAAAGTTACAAATTAAATAAACCCTTACATTAAATACATGTTGAGGCACAAGTTGGACTACAACAAATATTAAATACCAAATGCCTTAGAAGGCTTAAAACATTCATTAAATACACCTATAATAAATAACCAAGACCTAAATACATCCACACAAACTCCCATGATCAATCCACTTTATGATCTCAATCCTCATGCAATAAATGCACCAAGTCAATTGAGAAAATCCATGAGAACTCCATCCCCCAAGCCACACACCCGAGTGTTAATAACCCACAACAAAGCACTATCAAGCTCCCTCAAGCATTGATGAGAAACATAATACATGTTGAGCACTAGTATATTCCAAGAAATACTATATGTTGAGCTCCTTTAATGACTAAGCACCCTTCAATGATCGAGCTCCTCGACCAACACTACACCCAGTAATGACTAAGCACCACTTCTTTGTGACCAAGTCCTCAACTCCAAAGAAAAAATCCCTCCAACATGCATGATTACTAACTACCCTAGGATGCTCCTATATCAATTTATACCTATTAGTAAGTAACATATGGATAATTTTGACATGGTTTGGTACTTCAATTGAAAGCATTATCTCCCTTATACAATATTGAATTGGAGATCTAAAGTTATTATTTTTAGAGTTAATTTTATTTACGCATTGCTATCCAGAGTTATTTATTTGGAGTGTTATTTTAATTTTTTTATAGGTTTATTAACTTTTTTAAGTGCAAAAAATTTTCATCCAAAAAATTACTTGAAATCTTTTCAACTACTAATCTAGTAGTCTAAGAGGAAGGGGTATATACTATTGAAAATAATTAATTAATTGTGCATTGTCTTTGATGTTACAAAAAATGCTATATCATTGTTAGTCAATGTATGTCGAGCTCACTCAGGTGATGAGGATAATTTCTTGTTTCTGGCAAGCATTCCAAAGTTTTCCAAGTTCAGATGACACTAGTTACCGAGTTGACTTAGGCATTAAAGGAAAGTTCATAGAAGTTGAGTGTTAACCAAGCTCACTTAGTTAATGAAAAAAATGTTGGATGGAACCGGTGTTAATTGAACTCACTCAGTTACCAAAAGAATTTTGTGAATATGTAGTATTAACTAAGTTCACTTGGTTAACACAAGAAAATCATTTCTAAGTTAGTGTCTACCAAGCAGGGTCAACTAACAAAGGATTTTCTTGTTTTGGCATATTGAGTTCAATTGATTTGATTGTTTGTTCTAGTTGACTAAGGAGATAAATATTAAGTATTCTAAGTTATATTCAAGCTGGCTTGATAATGTGTAAGATATAAATATAAGTTCAAGTTGAGAATTGAATGTGTAGAACATAACAAAAGATTTGAAGATGCTTAAAGGAAGTGAATTAGAAGGAGAAGTAGAATATCCTTGTCGAGCTGCAAAGATACATTTGATAAGAAAGGATCAAGTATACAAGCCAGAATTGAGATCTATAATCATAAATTTAGTTACATTAGAAATCAGGTCATTTCATTGTTACTCTCTAACCATTGTAGTAGTGATCTAAATCTCTTAACATAGTTGTCTTAATGACTATTTGTAAATCCTCTAACAAGGTGGCATTTTTATTTGAAGTGTCCTAAAGACCTCTAACAAGTACACTCCTAATAGAGTGATCAAACCCTCTAATAGGGTTACACCTAATAATTTGTTTTGTAACCTTTAACAGGGTTGGCTCCTAACAGGGCTCACTCCAGAAGAGTGAAAATCAGTAACTAGTTGCAATTGGTAGTTTTTTCCAAATTGAGTTTCCATGTTAAATCTCCGTGTCACTTGTGCTCGTGCTAATTATTTTATGTGTATGCAACTAAGGTTAATCACATTAAGACTATTATATTCAGTTATTGCCAAGTTAAATTTGATTTTGAGTACTTGTCAAGTTATAGCATTTTCTAGTGTAAACTGAGTGCCTATGTGTTTGCTGAGTAACAACAGAATACAATTTAATCAAATTTTATGTTTTGATTTGTATTGATATCTAAGGGATCTGGAATTTATTTTTGTAGTAACTAGTTCACCCCTCCTGTCTCAGTTAGTCCTCTTATATTTCCAACAATTGGTATTAGAGCTTTTGGTGCTTGTAGAGAAGGTTTCAAGGACCTAAGCTAAAAGATCATAAAGTCTTATAGAAAAGAGATTCCCAAGTTGAATAGAGAAAAATTTGCAGCATGGAAAGACCTTATGAAGTTAAACCATCAGTGATTCAAGTTTGAAAAGCTTAAACATTTCTTACAAAGCTCCTACTGGTACAATGATTGTAGAAGAAATTGTTGAAAAGTAAAATCATAATATCATGATGATTGACATAGCATCAAATATTAACTATGCTAAGTTTGATGAGGACAAAGGATGTGCTACTACTTATGATATGTGGACCAAACTAACAAATATCTATGGAGGTGATGATAACATAAAAAAGAGCCAAGGCAGAAAACTTGAGAGGCTAGTTTGAAAAGATGAAAATGAGAGAGGATGAGAACATTATAGAATATGTTGAGAGAATCAAAGCCAGTGTAAATGCTATCAAAGCCTCTAGAGGAACAAATAAAGATGTAATAGTGGTACACTCAGAACCTTTCTTCCTATCTATGCAATCAAAGTGTCTTCTATTCAAGAGATGAGATGTGATCCAAATAACAAGATAACTTTGGATCTCTAGTGGGAAGATTGACATCATTTGAACTAGATAACTATGATAATTATACTCTTAGTTCTAGCAATCTTGAGTTTGCATTTGAAGCCAAGGTATCACTCAAGAAGAAAGATAAAAGATCTAAAAGAAAAAAATCTAAAAGTGAAGAGGAAGATAGTTCTAACAATGATCTTGAAGTCATTGATGCATTTCTTGCAAGAAAGTATCTCAAAGGAAAAGACAAGGTGCCCAAATAGAGAATATGGAGATAAAAAGAAGCACAACAAGTACAAAGGAAAGAACGATTTCAAGAATTTCAAGGACTACAAGGACAAAGGTAAGAAATCTTGTTTTATAGCTAAAGATTTAGATAGTAGTGAAAATGATGAAATGGTATATATTATTGTAAAAGATGAATCTAATGATGAAGGAGATAAAATGGCACTTATCTCTCATGTTAGAAAGAATGATACATGGATTATTGATAGTGGCTTCTCACATCATATGACTAGTTATAAAACAAATTTTTAACACATGGAACATTATAATGGTGGTAGTGTGAGGTTTGGAAACAATGAACCTTGTTGCATAAAGGAAAAAGGTTGTATCTCCCTAACCAATGAACTTAGATGTGATAATACTTATTGGGTTGAAGGACTAAAGCACAATCTACTAAGTGTGGAATAGTTGAATAACATTGGATCAAGGTAGAATTCATGAATGGGAAGAGAAAAATTCTAGATAGAAAAGGAAATCTAGTTGGGTTTGGAAAACAAGAAAAAGGTAACCTATTCTACCTAGTAAAATTTCATGTTTTATTGCTCAAGTAGAAGAAAGTTGGTTGTGCCATAAAAGGTTATATCATGTAAACTTTGATAATCTAATGAAGATAAGAAAGAAGAAAAGAATAAGAGGTATTCCTAGTTTGAGGAAATCTAATATGGGTCTATGTAAAAATTATCAAATTGGAAAGATGGGAAAGACTATTTTCAGAAGCAAGAACTATCATTTAGAAGAAGTCTTGGAGTTGGTTCATATAGACCTTTGTGGACCTATTAGAATAGAGAGATAAAGTGGAGAGAATTTATTTTATTTTATTCATTGATAACTATTCAAGAATGATGAATGTAATGTATCTAAAAGAAAAATATGAAGCTTTTCAAAAATTTAAGTGGTATCTGGCAAGAGTAGAGAAAGAAACTAGAAACAAGCTAAAGTATTTGAGATCAAAAAAAGGTAGTGAATTCATTTCCAATGATTTTTGTATTGAAATAGAAATAAAGAGACAATTATTAGCCCCTAGTACAACACAATAGAATGGTATAATTGAAAGAAGGAACATATCCATTATGGATTATGCAAGAACCTTGATGATAGAAAAGAATGTTGCAATCAAATACTAGAAGGAAGCAATTAGTATTGTCATACATACGTTGACTAGAGTACAATTGAAGAAAGACTCAAATCAAACTCCTTATGAACTATGGTATGGTTACAAACCTAATGTAAGTTACTTGAGAGTATTTGGTAGCAATGTTATATCTTGAAGGAATCTAGGAAAGGTAAATTTGATGTCAAAGGTGTTGAAGGCATATTCCTAGGATACTCCTACAGAAGTAAAGCATATAAATATTTGAATTTATCCACTCATAAAATCATAGAAAGTGCACATGTGAGAATTGATGAGTTTGCTGAAAAGAGTGATGGGGAGAGAAACAAAGAACCTAAGGGTTACAGAAGGTTTGTTTACTATGAACCTGATACATTGCCAAATCTATCTAGAAGTTAAGAGGCCTAACCTCTAGAGTTCCCAAAATCTCCAAAAGCTACTGAATTACAACAAGTGGAATCTGAGTCACAGTCTAAAGGACCTAAGTCATGGTCAAAAGCTATCAAGCTATTGCTAGAGAAAACTGAGTCTGATGGACTTGAGTCACAAATAGTGGGACCTGAGCTTGATATAGAAGATCATGAAGAGGTTAGTGGAACATGTTCTAAATCCAAAGTACTTTTGTTCTCAAGATATGTCAGAAGACACCATGCACTTGATCAAATCATTGGAGACAAATCAGATGGAATAATGAAAAGAAACAAATTGAAAGGTACATGTTTGCTTGTTGAATTTGAACCTAGAAATGTTAAAGATGCTTTGGATAATGAAAGTTGGATTGAGGGTATGAATGAAGAAATAGAACATATAGAGAGGAATAAGACTTGGACTATTGTTTCTAGAACCAAGGATAAAAATGTAATTGACACAAAGTGGGTTTTTAGAAATAAGCTAAATGAAGATGGAAAAGTTTCAAGAAACAAAACAAGGTTAGTTTGTAAAGATTATTCTTGAAAACAAGTTATTGATTATGGTGAAAATTTTTCTCCTATTGTAAGATTAGATTGTGTTAGAACTTTACTAGCATGTGCAACACACAAAGGGCTTAAATTTTATCAAATGGATGTAAAATCTGCATTCTTGAATGGAATTCTGGATGAGAAAGTCTACATAGAACAACCTAAAGGTTTTGTGGATCCTAGAAAAAGGGATATGGTTTGAAAATTACATAAAGAATTGTATTGTCTCAAGAAAATTCCAAAAGCTTGGTATGAAAGACTTCATAACTACTTGATAAAGATTTGTTTTTAAAGAACAAATGATAATAGAAACCTATATATCAAAGGACTAGACAAGAAAATTGTGTTGGCAGAAATATTTTTGGATGACACTTTATTTATAGGAAATGACAACTTATGCAAGGCATTTTAAAAAGAGATGAGTAAAGAATTTGAAATGTCTATTTTTGGAGAAATAAAATTCTTTTTTGGATTACAGATCCAACTGAAGAAGGACAACACCTATATTACTCAATCCAAATATATCAAGGAGATACTAAAGAAATTTGGAATGGAAGATTCAAGACTAGTTGGAATACCTATGTCTACTAGACATAAGCTTTCCAAAAATGATGATTCCAAAGAGGTAGATCAAACCACATACAAATCAATGATTGAAAAATTGCAATATGTAGTGCACACAAGGCCTAATATTATATTAGTAGTTGGTATGGTGGCAAGATTTTTAAGAAACTCAAATAAAAGTACTTGAGGCAATCAAGAGAATCATGAGATATCTAAAAGGTACTCAAGACTATGGATTATGGTACAAAAAAGGAGGCAATTTGGATTTGAAAACATTCACAGATGCTGATTGTGTAAGAACTGTTGATGACAAAAACAGCATCAGTGGTGGAGCATTCTTTTTTGGTAAAATACTAGTGTCTTGGACAAGCAAGAAGCATAATTATATTTCTCAGTCCACAATAGAAGTAGAATATGTGGTAGGAGTAGTTAATTGTTCCAATGTTGTTTGGCTCAAGCAATTGTTGGTAGGTATGAAGGTAGAGATCAAGGATCCAGTGGTTATCTTTTGTGATAACACTAGTGCAATTAATATATCAAAGAATCCTATGATGCATAACAAAACCAGGCACATTGCTATAAAATATCACTTTTTGAGAGAATTGGTATAATATAAAGAGATAAGATTGGAATATGTGATTACTAAAGAAAAAATTGCACACATATTCACTAAGCCATTACCTAAGGATGCATTTTTGCATCTAAGAGGTAAGTTAGGGGTCATTGCCCTATTGGAAGTTCACTAAATATTGTTTAGTGATACATCAACTAGAGCATGTTGAAGATTACATAGTTGATGCAATATTGACAAGGAAACATTACAAATGAATTAGTACACAGGGTACATTAATATTCACTGAATATTGTCTTTGGCATGAGATGTCAAAAAGGGAGAAGTTTGCTATCATATCTCACAGAAATTTTCTAAAGAGGGAGAGTATATATTTCACAGAAATTTTATTACTGCCAGAGATGTCAAAGAGGGAGAACTTGGTATGATATCAAAGAAGGAAAGTTTTCTATTAAAAGAAGATGTTGAGGATAGAGTTTTGCTAATAGAGGGAGAAACTGAAGGCAGAGAGAGTTCACACTTATAGAGGGAGTTCTCAAGGATGAGAATCCGAATAAAAATAAGGATATGTTTCTTACTTTATTCTTGCTGTAAAAATTTCAATGTATTATGACATGTTATGTTGCCATCAATGCCAAAGAGAGATTGTTGAAAATAATTGATTAATTGTGTATTTTCTTTGATGTTACACAAAATGTCATATCATTGCTAGTTAGTGTACATGTTGAACTCACTCAAGTGATGAAGACAATTTTTTGTGTCTGTCGAGCATTCCAAAGTTTGCCAAGTTCAGAAGA
This sequence comes from Cupressus sempervirens, assembly GCA_028749045.1. Taxonomy (NCBI): domain Eukaryota; kingdom Viridiplantae; phylum Streptophyta; class Pinopsida; order Cupressales; family Cupressaceae; genus Cupressus; species Cupressus sempervirens. The sequence continues at coordinate 260,925,370 of CM053786.1, read as the reverse complement.
CAATGTCTATTGAGTTCACTTAGACATCAAAGGAAAGTTTGCAGAAGTTGAGTGTTGACCAAGCTCACTCAATTAATGAAGGAAATGTTGGTGGAACCAGTGTTGATCGATCTCACTTAGTTATGAAAAGAACTTTGTTGATATGTAGTCTTAACCGAGTTCACTTGGTTAACATAGGAAAATTATTTCTAGGGTAGTGTCTACTGAGTAGAGTCAACTAACAAAGGATTTTCCTATTTTGGCATATTAAGTTCAATTGATTTGATTGTTGGTTCTAGCCAACTGAGGAGATGAATATTAAGTATTATAAGTTGTATTCAAGCTAACTTGACAATGTGTAAGATATAAATATAAGGCCAAGTTGAGAATTGAATGTGTGGAACATAATAGAGGATTTGAAGATGCTTAGAGGAAGCAAATTAGAAGGATACACATAATACCCTTGTTGAGCTACAGAGATACATTTGATTAGAAAGGATCAAGTATACAAGCTAGAATTGAGATATGTAATCAACAATTTAGTTGCATTAGAAATCAGGTCATTTCATTGTTACTCCCTAACCATTGTAGTAGTGATCTAAATTTATTAATAGAGTTAGCTTAATGACTATTTGTAAATCCTCTAACAAGGTGGCATCTCTATTTGAAGTATCTTAAAGACCTCTAAGAAAGCCACTCCTAACAAGGTTATAAAATCCTCTAATAGGGTCACACCTAAAAATGTTTATTGTAACCTTTAATAGGGTTGGCTCTTAATAGGGCTCACTTCAAAATAGTGAAAATCAGTAACTAGTTGCAATTGGTGGTTTTTTCCAAATTGGGTTTCCACATTAAATTGTGGTGTCACTTGTGTTCATGCTATTTGTTTTATGTGTATGCAACTAAGGTTAATCACATTGAGATCAATGTATTCAGTTATTACCAAGTTAAAGTTGATTCTTAGTACTTTCTGAGTTACAACTTTTTCTAGTGTAAACCAAGTGCCTATGTGTTTGCCGAGTAACAATAGAACACAATTTAATCAAAGTTTATGTTTTGATTTGTATTGACATCTAAGAGATCTAGGATTTATTTTTGTAGGAATTGATTCACCCCTCTTCTCTTAGTTACTCCTCTTATATTTCAACACATATTATTCAACTTCATTCTCTACCCTCATCTTAAATAAAATTGTAGTGTTGTTTATTTTTGTCTATTTCTTCAACCACTTGTAGTGTTCAAATAACTCCTAACAAATAACAAAAGTTATGGTAAAAGCTTAACCATTTTTTAAAATGGTGAAATAGTAGAGCACTGAGCTAGCCCCATAAATTGTCATGAGTTATATAGCTCTAACTAATTTATGGAAAATTTAATATATAAACTATATTTAAGCATTTTTTAGATTTTTTATATAAAAACATTATAGATATAAATATTTAATTTTGATCATTTAAAAATTGATAAGTAGGATATATTTTCCACAACAACTCAAATTGTGATATTGCTATCATGATTTATTCTCATGAGAGAGAGATTCATTCGCAGATCACTACTCATGATACGCGGGTCAATGAGTTTGAATAAAAAACTACATAGTTAAATCCTGATAGCAATATCACATTTGCAAATTTTTAATACATTATGAAATGTGATTCAATTGATTAAGCACAATTGTTGAGGATCATGTCATATAAAATTGAATCAGAAAGGTGTAGACTCTACTCATTTTAACTAGGTTTGATCTATGAGTGAATAAAATTAGTTTGATCCCCTTGCAAATGATTGTTTAACCAAAGAAAATTTATAATTATGAAAAATATTTAATCAAATTTTTGGTATAAGATCTTGAAGATGAATAATGTTTAACTAGAGACTATTTATATGTATGCTTACTCAAATTATTGCAATTCACTATTAAAAGAATAAAAAACTAATATTAAAAAATTCAAAAATAGCCATAAAATATAAAAAACCTAAGAACTTAAGATTATTTTAAAAGATATTTTTTTTAAATGATAGATTGTGTGTCAAGACTCCAACCAATCAATAATTGGAAGCTTCCACTAAACAAGTCTCCTAATCTTAGACAACTCTTTTCACCAATTCAATGATTTGGACTTTTCATACCATTGACAAATATTTTCTAAATTGTGCCAAATACTTTGTGTGGGAGTGGTTGGGTTTATTTCAAATTGGACAGAATGAATCTACGTCATTCCCTATAGAAGAAATATGAGGTACTTTAAAGGAGAATAATTAGGTTGCATGATGTTATTAGCATTCTCATTAATATAGCCCACATTCTGTGATACTGATAATTAAGCCTAGGATTTGATGGTCGTATTGGTTATTTTTAAAAAGTTTTGAATCAGTTATGATGGATTAGAAAATGATTAGACTATACATTCTAAATTTTTATAAAATCACAAGTTTTACACTTCAAATTATTAATAAATCATCTAAATATGTTATAAGCAAACTAATTTTATTTAATAATATAAGTATATTATTTTATAATATATATGACATGTGTGATAATTAAAATATATTTATAGTATATCTATGCATACATATATGTGTGTGTATATATGTATATTTATTTGTATCAATACAATTTCTATTAATTTAAAATGTACTAATATTAGTTTAGAATTTAAAAAAAAATCTTCAATGATTTCAATTTTAGTGTATGTTTTGATTTAGAAACATGCGTAGTTGATTTGATATTTACTAATTTATTAAAAAAAAAAATTAAAAAAAAATTGATGAGATTTATTAAAAATCAAATCTATAAGTTTAGAATCTTGTTTCTATAATTTTGAAATTTTTGTGGGTGCTAATAATTTTCACTTATTTTGTAATTTTGCATTCTTTACATCTATATAAAAAAATTATATCAATCATTTCTTATCAAGAGACAATTGCATCTCACTTTTAAAGTAGCTTCAATCTTTTTCTTCAAACATAGAGAAACATAGAGAATAAACTTAAGGTAATTTCTTCATAATACAATTATATTATAAATTATTATATTTATTTCTCCAGTGACTGTATAGAATAGTATTTTACACATGATTACTATATTGATTTTTTTAGGTATTTCAAAAATATTTTCAAATAGAATGAAAAAAAAACTATTGGAGAAATGTAGGAGGAAAAAAAAATGGGAGATGCATGCAGAGTCTTTTGTAATTCAAAATAATGACATAGAAGTCATCCTCATCTAATGAGGTTATGAGAGGTTGTTATTACTATTCCTACAAGTAATGTTGATTGTGAAAGAGGATTTTAAAATAAAATATCATCGAAAATGTCATAAAGTCAAATATAGATTTGGATACACTAGATGCATTAATGAATGCATTTTGAATTGATTTGAAATAAATGATAAATGAAGTATATAGATACAAAAGAACACAAAATCAAGAAAAGGTCTTGATCTTTGATATTATTTATTTTATTTTATTTTATCTTTTGTATCACAATTTCAAATGAATATGATAAAGCATTTTTTTCCTATAAATGAGATTCTTATAAATTTAAATGTTTTATTTTGAGAGCTTTTAAAAAAATCAGTTCTCTATTCAAAAAGTAGTAATTAGATCATTCCTAATACTTTATTAGGAATATTTTTTAATATTTAATATATAGTACAAAAGCATATTGATAAAAAGATTAAATTCATTTTTATATTAAACTATTCATAAATTTAAAAAATTGACAATCAATAAAAGTAACTAACATGAGTAGACTGTCATCAAAAAATCATATGACAAGCAAGGGTGGCCACCAAATTCTAGGCTTGTTGATAATGGTCTCATTAATATAACCCACATTTTCTCAACGTCTAACATTCATAATAGTCCCCTTCTTAACTTTGTGGAAAAAGTTCCTTCCACATTTGCTTAAAGTTTCTTACATGTACTCTCATAGAATGAATGAAGAATATTCTTAATTCAATTCATCTTTAGGGAAGAAGTGATAGTTGTTAACATGTATAATGATTAGTGTGATAGATAGGTAGAAGAGGTGTGAAAGGTCAATAAGAGAAAGTTTGGGTATACTTTCACTTGCACATTTGTATAGTACACAAGTCAATTAATAAGAAATTTACTAAATGTTATTTTTATAATGAAGGTCTCAAGAGGAAAATTATAGTTTTAAAACCAACAAAATTTTGAGACTTTGTTACTAATAGAATCATGTTATGTTTGCAATAGAAAGAGGGGGATATAAAGATAGGAAGTGATATATATGTTTCATTGAACAATGTATACAATTAACACAAATATAGTAGATATTAATATTGTTAAAAAAAATGAAAGTAAGAAAGATGATTTCTTTAAAGTAAATCTCATTTAAAGAAAATAATATTAAAATGTATTAAGTCCATTTTCATACACAAGTCATATGTGTGTTGTGTGATCATTGTTTTTTAATGAATGATGCCCTTTCTATTAATTTAAATTACAAAAACTTACATATTCACACTAAAAAGATAAGGAATAAAAGATCACCCCATGAGAGTTGACACAAAACCAAAGCCTAGAAACTAGTAGCAAAATCAACTATTCATAAAAAAATAAGAGCCCATCCCTAAGAAATATTGCCTCAAGTAGCCAAAGGAGTGTTGGTTGAGGTGGGAGGATATTGATAATCTTTTCTACCTCATAGACCAGTAAGGCCTAGAGGAAAGTTCGAGATGGAATAACCATCTTTTTTCTTGCCTTCTTCTTTCTCCTCCTTCCTAGAGGTAAAAATTGCAAGAGCTAGTCAGGTGAGCTACTTGGAAGAAGTGGGCTAGGAAGAGTATATATGCACCGATGTCTAACTAGATCGACTAGAAATGATAGGAGAAAGGCTAGGAGTAAGCCAACTAGAGGTAGAACCATCATTGGGTGGAGAAGTCAAGTGGCTCCTCCTCAAATCTTTTCACCCACTAGAGGAGTAGTGAGGTGCTTGAGATCGATACATTTGTGATTAACATGTGGAGGAACTAAAATTGCAGTGATACCCATGAGGTGGAGTCTAGTCACCATAAGCATAACATTTTGTGGCACTTTAGAAACCATACAAGGAACATTGCTCCAATAATGAAGTATTTTTTGCAAGTGGGTCACTTCTAGTGTCACATAATTTTCTATACTTTGAATCTAGATGATTACATTATTACATATACATGTTTTGGTGTGCATAGAAACATTTATATCAAGAAAGTTATGAGTGAATAAAATAACACTCCTATCCTTTCAAAGAGTAAAAAGGATTCCCATCCTAAAAGCATGTCATATCTATAGGCTTTTGAAGGAAAGCTTGAGACAACCTTCCTATAGGATCATATGCCAAGAGAGATACTTGGACCTAAAAGGCTAGGAAAAATCATGAATCTAATCTTAATTTTGTTGAGCTCTTTAAAAAACTAGCATATATGGAGAAAAATCTCAAGATACCTATAGAAATGACACCAATGTGTGCACCATGTTGGTGTACAAAAAAAGTGAGCACCACATAAATAGAAAAAGAAAATCTATAATAACTCAATCGGGTTATGAAAAACTAGATCGGGTTATTTCAAACTTTAAAAAGTGTCCAAGCTTAGTAACCAAGCCTAGCCTTTTATCATTAAATAATAAACTGATCATGTAACTCAACCAATTTATTAAAAACATTTAGTTTTAAAAGCTCGACTAGGTTTTTCAAAACTATAAGTTTTTTTTTTCAAAGTTATGGCCATCGCATTTCAACATCACAAAAATTAAAATATCAGCTTGAGGAGGAGGATAAAACACTAACTTGGTTGGGTTTTGAAAGTTTCAATTCCCCTTTTCAACATTTTCAAGCATGCCCCCCATAAACAAGGTATTTTTGCAAGTTTTTTTTTCATTTATGGTTATATTTGTTATTGAATTAAGGTTTTTAATTTCTTTTTCTTTTTCTTTAATATTAGATGCATCAAAAAATCATGAAAATGAGCTAGAGGTTAAAGACTACCTCCTACACAAATAATGCAATTAACCCCAAAAGCACAAAACCCTCCATTGACTACAAGAAATCCAAAAAAACCTCCACCTATTGTGACATAACCATTAAACCTTCCACCCACTATGACACAACCATAAATCCCTCTACACACTATGACACAAGTACAAAACCCTCTTCTCAATTTTCCCCTTTAACAACCACAACCACTTGAAACCCTTTGCATATCCTATTAGATCATTTAAATGCTACATAGGACAACCTCTTCAACCACCTTACACAAAATACATATGGCATTTACCAAATGGTTAATAGGATAAGGCCATTTAGTCTTGGTCACCACTAAATCATTACAAATACACTAGAACAAATGGCCAAACGTACAAATGAGGCATCTTGGAATGTTACAAAATGGGGTTCATGGAGGGAAAAGGACATCATATCAACAAGTGAATGATAATGACATAAATAAAGGTGATTTATGTGCTCTTTTCACTGATCCTAATTCTGGAAACTCCCTATTACAAACAACCAAAAATTTTCCTATTCATTGGTTCACTCAAGCTAGGATGAGGTTGGCTTACTAAGATAGTTGGTATATGGTATTTGACTTGCCATCATGCAATAATTATGAGATTCCTTTATATTTTTTTGAGAAAGCTATACTATGAGTTTATCCTTAGTGAGAAGTCAAATTACTTTGACATCTACGAGTTTCAAGGTAGTGGGAAAGGATCGTAAGATAGACTTAGGGTCTATAGGGTGGTACCAGCAGATGAGAGCAGACATACAACATGAAAACCATGTCTCATGTATAGGAATAATGAGAAATAAATAAGATTTGCATGTGAATATAACCAATATCCAAAAATAATAAATCACACATAAGAGAGCACAAGATACAAATATTTAACATGGTTCACCCAATCCTTGGGCTATGTCCACAAAACAACAAGTCCAATATTCTTATTATCCAGTGATTAAAACTTGATTATAATTTGCAAACCCTTATATCTCAATACCATTACAAGAAGCTAAAAACTCATCATACATTATGAAATCCCTAACCCTAAGCCATTTTATAACATCTTTTTGTCACTTACAAAATTATTAGTGCTAGAATTAGTCATCCAATAGAAAAATAGTAGTGTTGCCCCTTGACCCCAACTTGGGGACATTTCCCCCAAAACCCCATAGAATAATCTAGGGGGAAAACTACACTAATGAAGTTGGGAGAAATTAACCTTTGAGTTTCATTAGGCTCCACATAACAACATCATGTTGTGGTCCGAAGAGTTGCAAAGGAGTATTGATTTATAGACCCTTCATGCAACTACATCATTGATCGATGTCATCATTCAACATGGAACATAGAGCTAGTAGAGTGGATGGATCACCACCTCTAGAACCTCCACTACCATCAAATTTTCCATTAGGATCATCCCAACCTGTAGAAGTTCCATAATCATCACATGCACCACTAGTATCATCTTTTCTTGTGCCACTCATATTGTCATCACATGTATCATTAGAGTCATTGGGGCCCCATCAACATGTGTGTTTTATATGCTAGCATAAATGTAATGGGATAGATACTAAGGTGAATAAGGATGAATTTCCATTCCATTCATTTATATATTGTGGGAAGACTTGATATGCATCTAGAGCTGAGGATTTTATACTCACAAATGATTTGATGATGATGATCTTTGGTGGAGAGGACACATGGGTTTTTAGTTGAGTTTTCACATGTTATTAATTAATAATATAAATATCATAAAAGTAAATAATTTTTTATTTTATAGAATACTCTAGATTGAACTATGAACAATATGCAATGCAGGGTGTTGTAAGCAATACGAGAACACCACATAGTACTCATTCTACTAGAGGTGTGATGCTAGGAGAAGGAAAACTTGAGGTAAATAATACATTATTTATGTAATATTTTTTGTTAATTTCTATGACCCTAACAATACAAAGTTCCCTCAATATTATTTCTTAATTGTTATTATATTATCCAACCCTATTTTGTCCAAGGATCCTTGCTAGGACCATTTGGACTTTGAAACCTTACATCATTCCCATTATTGCAATATGTCATTATTTTCCTTAAAATGTTCCAATTGACTTCTCTTGAAGCCTCCCATCTATCCATCCATACATCATATGCCTTATGATATTTCTTTCATTCTACATCTGCCAATCCTCCACCTCATCCACTGACACCCAATTCTCCAAGGAGTTTTCTAAGGAAGCCAATAGAAAATTCATCTCCTAATGTGATTCATGTCATCTAATTACATCATGTGAAGTTTCTAGTGATGAAACCTTTCCATTTCCCACACCCATTGTTCTTGTTCCATTTCCCATAACTACCATCCCTCTTTCATTCACCCCACTTATAGATCCCCCTCCAATTCCTACTGTTATTGAAACACCACTTATAGATCCCCTTCCATCTCATACCATTAGTGGAGCCATCCCTTCATCAAATCAATCTAATTCCCATCCACATCTCTTGCTCCTAACATTACCCAAACCCCATCTAATGAACCTCATGAGTCCATCCTTCATGTACCCATCCCCATTGAAGAACCTATCATCCTTCTAGTGACCTGATCTGATAAGACCATCCAAACATCTCCTATCACACTATCTTCTCCAAATAAATCTTATCAATATCTTGTCCAAGTGCATGTTGAAATATCCATTGGCATAAATCAATATCCTACCATTCTACCTACTTCATCTGAAGATCCTACTATCCCACTTATTTCTTGACATGATCCACTTCTATGATCGAATCCATCTAATGAATAATCATCATCTTTTCCATATCAAGGTCCTACCATTATACCTACTCCAACTCAAGAGATGTTATCCTCCCTCCATCGAAATCAAGATCCTATCCTTCGATCTTCTCCATTTCATGTGTCGTTATTACCACCAGTCCAAACTAGCCCAACACTTTCACTCTACCCCCTTGGTTAACTTATGTTCACCCATGGTGGACCACTTGCAGAAGAAGAAATGAATTATATATCCCCTATTTGCAGCCCACCCAATAATGGTCTCTCATCTTTTTCTCCAAATAGGAAATATTCTAGCTTGTTTAGAATGCTTAAGAAATAGAATTTTCAAGGTAAAGGTTTAGGGCCACATGAGAAAGATAACATGGAGCCCAACCATGTAAAAGAGAATCCATGATTTATGGTCTTGGCTACACATCCAAGGCTCTTCATCAAAAAATGTCGGTACACTACATCCAAAATCCAATCACACTTCTAAACCCACCATCTCATATTCCCACCATTCCTCTAAGATTTTTACACCATCCATCCTCTTCCATCATTATAAACCAAAAAAAGCATCATATTCCTCCTTCCTACTTTAAGAATCTCTTTATGGAGATTAAGAAAACCAATTCATAATCTTCCCCCTAAGGATGTTCTTCCAAATTCCCAATGAAACTTCTTTCTCCCTTTTTCTCTTCTAGGAACCATAGACTTGTATTATATGGTCCCATCATAGAGTTACACCATTGCATAATTATTTATGCATTTTATAATTTTCTACCACCATCGTACTTTAATTCCTCTTTACTAAGAGTCATTCTCACATATGCTCGAGAACCATCACACTATCCCTTTCCATGCATCGCCTCAGTGAAATTCTGAAAATGTTTTACTCCACTTGTCATATGCATCCTACTCAACCATTAGAACATCATCACGTTCTTGAATTGTAAGGTATAATTGTCTGACCATATTATGTGTTGATTGTATGTTACACCTCTTTTCCTTAAATTGTCATAGAAAAATCTACAACATCCTTACACAAACTCTGATGAGTGAGTTTTATCACTAATATGAAAGTATTTCTCTCTTAAAACCTTTATGTCCTCCTATGTACTATCATGTGCATGAATAAATGTTATGTGCACAAAAATTGACACTTGTGTAGAGTGGTAATACATTTTTTGCACTTCATTTCTAGGTTTTACTACATAATTTTTGGAAAAGTCAACAACATACGCAATCATACCCAAGGGAAAAGTGAACTTCCAAAACTTGAATTTCTCATCTAACCATATAGCTATATGTGTATGACATATGTACTCATAAACTATGTTCTATTGATTTTTTTCTTCATAAAATTAGCTATGCATAGATCAATTTTGACTAACTTACACCTCTTTATTTTTTTTTCATCTTTAGCACCATATATAACTGACTTGTACTTTCTAAGAGAAAGTAGTGTATTAACAATTTAATGTGTATAATCTATATGTAGGCATATATGTAACTTTTGCAAACCATCACAATAAGGACATAAACCTTTCAAACACATGGTCTTATAATAAATGCACCCATCATTTTATTTAAATAGTACACTTCCAAAAAATTCTCTCTGTGACTTAGGAGCTACTTTAGACCACATTCCTAATCATCTTATTTAAATAGTAAACTTCCAATAAATTCTCTTGGTGACTTAGGAGGTACTTGTAGACCACATTCCTACAATATATTGTTAGTATGCAAAGTACAACATATGTAGCAATAAATGCCATAATGCATAGAAAACTCAACATAAACCCTACAACAACATATAGTGTGTGTATGATTTATTAACATAAAATGGTTTGGTCATCTCAAAAACCTTCAACTGATTTTAATTTAAGAAAATATTTGAAGAAACATTTCATAAAATTGTGCTTGAGTCATATCTACATAATGTTTTGCATGTGGCTCATGGTTTATTTTTCCAATTCTCCTTTTGATGACATTTTTTTTGTTTGGTGAAGTCCTTGTGTTGTCACAAAATTTTTTTTCAATTAATGTTCCTACTTCATCAATAATAACCTTATCCTTATGTGGGAGTCTGCCTTGGAATGACCAAAGTGAAGTATTATTAGGATTATCAAGTTTCTCTCGCTTGTCTAAGGCTTTGACTAACTTTGTTTTACTTATCCTTAATTATTTATATGTTTTGCTTAGTATATGAGATTTTATCATTTCCTTTCCCATTATAGTTTATGTGAGGACATCTTGACTGACATTATCATCTTTAGTGCATGATTTTGAACTAATGGATTGGTATGTATCAAAGAGATTTTTGAAAATGGTTCTTTTACTACTATTTTCATATGTTCTTAACCCCAAAACTCTCATTGTCTCATTAAATTTCATATTTTTAAGCATTTCAACAACAAATTGACATCTTCCACTTTGATTTAATTTTTCAAAATTTAGTTATTCCAAACCTTTTTAAGAATTCTTCTACAATTTCTTTTTGACATTTTATCATGCATTGTCTTCAAAATATTTTCATCAATGTTAATAAGAAACTTTGGTTTGCTATGAATTATTCTAGGATATGTTAATGTTTGTGCATGCTAAATATTTTCATTACTTTCATTGCATGCATTCATCATGTCAAATTGAGATGACACATTAGGTGCATTAGCTGAAGTAGTTGTATTTGTCATAATCAATTTAATTGGGGCATATTGAATAATTTTGTTTATTGAATTAGTTACATGCTCATGATTTTCATTTTCTACATTAGGTGCATTGACCATGTCAATTTGAATTTTTATATTTTCATAACTTATATTGTGTGCATTTGATGTAATCTCCTCATACACTTCCTTGTGTGTGCCTTTGTTGCCTCTCATTTTTCAATTGTTCCTTTCTTGTTAGTTATCATTGTAAAGCCAAGTTTCCCTACAAACAATAACATGAAAAAAATACAAAATTAAATACAAATAATAATAAAATTGCATCATTATTTTATACATTGAAGTAAAACAATAGATTTGAAAACAAGACAAACTTATGGTGAATGACAAGATAAAAATATAAAATAACATGGACACAAGAAAATAGACCAAATAAATCATTTCCAAGCCTAATAGGCTAAACACATGCATACCTATTGTAGGAAAATATGTGATATTGTAGTGGAACCTTGTGAGGCACAATAAATTAGTCTAATGGTCATTCACATGTTTATATATTAGCATTTTTCAATAACTCAATCGGGTTATTAAGTCTTGACTATAATGTCCATAGGATCTCATTACCCGATTGGGTTATGTAAAAAATGGACAAAAAGAGAGATGGGGGGTTAGTGGAAGGGAGAGGGAGTGAGAAGGAGGAAGCAAGGGGGGTTAGAGAGAGGTTAGGGGTTAATGAGACAAAGAGAGATATATATATGTTAGGGGTTAAGAGTTAAATAGAGAAGGGTTAAGGGTTGGAAGTTAGAGAGAGAGAGAGAGAGAGAGAGAGAGAGAGAGAGAGAGAGAGAGAGAGAGAGAGAGAGAGAGAGAGAGAGAGAGAGAGAGGTTAGACTGGTCAATGACAATGGGAGGTTAGGGGTTAGAAGTTAGATAGAGAGACATGTAGGTTAGGGGTTTCAAAGGGAAGGAGAGATGTAGGTGAGGTGTTTGAGAGAGAGAGAGAGATAGAGAGAGAGAGAGAGAGAGAGAGAGAGAGAGAGAGAGAGAGAGAGAGAGAGAGAGAGAGAGAGAGAGAGAGAGAGAGGTTAGTGGTCAATGAGAGAGGGGGGAGTTATGGGTTAGAGAGAGGGGGTTTAAGAGTTATATAGAGAGATGGGGGTTAGGAATTATACAAAGAGATGAAGGGGTTAGGGGTTTGATAAGAGAGATAGAGGGTAAGGGGATATCCTAGAGAGAGAAGGGTTATAGGTTAGAGGGAGTGGGTGTTATGGGTTATTGAGAGACAAAGAGCGAGAGAGAGAGAGAGAGAGAGAGAGGGGTTATGAATATATATAATTATATATACAAAAATATATTACAAATATTTAATTATATATAAATTTAGTTATATACTTATAAATACTTAGTTATAAATATATATACTATTGAATTATAGATTTATTTAGATATATATTTAATTTAATTATGCATTAATTATATATATAATATTTAATTATAAATATATAATATTTACCTACATATTAATTTAACTAACTTATGATAGATATAACCCAATTGGGTTATTGCTATCATAGTAACTAGATCAGCTTATGCAAACTCAATATTTTGCATTGACTCATTCATAGCCCAATCATGTTTTATTTAGCAAAATAACTTGATTGGATTATTGCCTGATAATAGCCTTGGGAGTTGACCCCAAAGGCTTGGAGTTCATTTTCCCTCTAATTTTAGTCCTTTAGACATTTTTTTCATCTTCTAAGATTAATTCTCATCTTTGCCTTGATCATGTTTCTAGAGAATAAAGTGGGTATCTCCAAAATCACTATCATAATCTCGCATATCTTCTTAACTTTCTAAATATATAATTATTTTTTTCTGGACAACATTGACATTGTAAACTTTAATTAGTTTTACTACTATCTTCATAGTCCTCATATACATATGTCAAACTTTTTTTTAAATAATTCTTAATATACATAACCAAATAAATAATAAATTATATATTATTTTTCTACACTTCATTATATACACTTTTTTTTTTTTAAAATGGTTATTTTGATGCAAGTTATTCCTTACACATGAACATGTACCAAATTTTTAGGATGTAGTCACTTCAATAATTCATAATAAAAATTACACAACTTCTAGATATCACTCTTAACTATTGTCCTACCAAAGAGATTTTAAAAATACTAAATATAACTAGGTCTTTTGTGTTGCAAATGTAAACAACTATGTTATATTCTCTTTTAAAATTAGGAATAATTTTTTGTGTGTGTAGGGTTTGACCCACTTAACCTTATCCATTTTATAAAAAATCTAGTAGTTTTCAAAGTAGATTCTTTTTTTTTTAGAGAGGGGTAAATGCTTTGACCTGGAGCTATGAACCAGTGAGGCCACAAATGGGGGACCTTATCCCCTTGAGATTTGAACCTTGATGGCAAGGATAACAATGCAACAACGTAACCATCACAACATGCCACTATTTTTCAAAGTAGATTCAAAGTAATACAGTTTATAATTTTGTACACATCTTGTCATTTTGAGTGGATGAACCTCAAATGTCTCATCCAAGTTTAATTTTACCTAACTTTAGAAAAATAGTGTCCACTTATACCCTCCTTTTTGTACACCATCTCGAAGCACTTACCCACACTTAAGGTCTTATAACCAATATGTTGAAGCCTTGACCCCAACAAAAATTCCTAGAAAGAATACATTGGGCAAAAAGGACAATCTTGGGTTATGTAGTGGAAGATCAAACTATAAGAACTATTAGTCCATAGGATTTTTGGAATGACTGCTAGTGTCAATGCTAGTTAAGAATGGTGGACATAGAAAAATGAGGTACCAACCAGGATAACTCATGTTAGGTTTATAGTAAGAAAGAGGAGTACACAAAAACCACTTTCATTCCTTTCACCATGGCTTGACAAATGGAATGTCAAGCTTGTGAAGTATATTTAGAGGCAATATTGAGACCCAATAGGTCAAAAGTCTATCAATCTAGATGAGAAAGATGAAGTTAGACCCAAAGGTCATCTTAGATGATTAGAGACTCATAGTGACTCTGAAGAACAAATCTTTAGGTGTGCACATGTCATGTTTATAGAAATCCAGAGCATAAATTCCCTCGATCTTAGGAAGAGGAAGTCTTTGAGGTTGAAATTGTTAGAGTAAGGCATTAATTTAATTTAATTTATTAAATTTTCTTTATTACCTTCTTAAGATTTCACTTTATGCACCTTTTGCATTCATATTTAATAATTAATTAGTAATTATTAAATAACATTTACCATTTAGGTTACTCTTTTTGGGTTTCCATCTCCTACAATAAGGATAGATCATTTGTAGGTATATTGCATCTTTTCTTTTTCTGAGAATATAATTTGCATATTTTGAGAGCAAATCCCTTGCCTCTTCTCATCTTTTTCTTTTGTGACAAGTTTTTTGCATGTAGGTATTTGAGAGATTTGTGGATTTGTATTGATAAAATCCTTCACAATATTAGAGCCAAATCTACTATAGCTTATTCATTATTTGGGGAAACAAGAGAATGAGGGTTTGAAAGAATAGATCTAGAGTTTTTTGGGTATTTCTTGTGAAAATGGCGGGGTCACTAATTTTTGGAGTAGTTTGAGGCTAATCAGACTTCATGGATGGATTCAAAAGGTATCAAATCCCCTATTTTCATAAAAATTTTGTCAATTTTGGACAACATTGATCCAGGAGGAAAATAAATTCTTGCCCTATAGGTCGTATGGCCTATACATGCACTCTAAGGTGTTTTTTTCATCAAAAATTACAATTTTTTTAAAAATGATTTTTGAATCACTACAGTCAAATAACTATTGCGGTCTCCACTAGTAGTTACCACTTAGTGGCTTTGCTCCGCAGCGGCCCTCTACCCCACCACTGCCACTAGTGAGCAGTTTTTAAATTGCAATAAAAAATAATAATAATAAAAAATTCAAGTCATTCCATGGGCCTTGTCATTTTTTTGAGATATCTCAAGCATATGGGGGTCTTTTTTTGATTTGAAAGAAGCATCGAAAAGATGGTTCCAAGAAAAAGACAATGGAGCAGGGATTTTTTTCCAATTTGGTACCTATTTTGGAGCTTGAAGTTTTTTGATGACTTCTATCTTCTAGAGGGCATAACTTCTTCGTTATTGCTCTATTTTCCATTATGAAGAAAGCACCATAAAGCTCTTCTCGAGCATTTTCTAGAGTCTCTATCATTTCACCAAAATTTTGTACCAGGTATTTTTTTATTCATATCTAAAGCTATTTTTCTCTTTTCTCATTTACACTTTCCTTTTGTAAGTTGGGGTTCAATTATTTGCATTGTAGGGGGTGTTTTTATGTTACTTTCTGTTATTATATCAACATATCAGAAACATTTAGAAAACCCCTTCTAAAACAATGGTCGAGACCTCTTCTAGTCTTGTACTTCTAAGCCCACATAACTATCATACATGGAAATCCCATGTGTAGCAACTTCTCAATTCAAAGTGTTTATAGTCTTATCTAGATACAGTGCAACCAATTTTTCAGAGTCAATACCAAACTGTGCAACATAAGAATAAAATGGATGAAGCCATGGGTCTGATTTCCTTGAGTGTTTTAAACAACTTATAGTTTCATCTTGAAGAGTTCTCTACTCCTTTAGAAATGTGGGAAAAGTTTAAAGACTTTTTTAGCACCATCAATGAGTTCAAAGCACTTCAAATTGAGGCAGAGCTTACTTCTCGTATACCTAATGCTTTCCCCTCTATTAAAGACTTTCTTATGAGGTTCAAAAAATAGAGGACTTTATTGCAAGGATACATGAAAGAGAAGACAAATAAGGAGTGCATCTACCTGATTCTCTCAAAGCTTCGAGGAAAATTTTAGATTTTCTCTTCTACCTTCCATTCTACTATGGATGCCTTAGGTCCCAGATTTACCATGCCCACTTTTGAGGTCTTTTTTGATTGATTTACTAGAGAGTAATCCAAGCTTACATAATTGGATACTATCATTGGTTCAAAGACTCAGGCATTGGTTGCTTAAACATCTACAGGGAAACAGAAGAAGAAATCAAAGCCCAAGAGAGATTCAATAGGAAATGAGAGTTCCTCCAAGCCTACTCCTAAATCAATTTCTCAAAAACCGTCCCAGAAGGGTAAATCTTCTAAGTCTAGTGAGTCTTCCTCTAAGACTAAGAAGTTTATAGGTGATCCTTGTAGTTTTTTTGGCAAGGAAGGACATCTAATTTCCAAGTGTTGGAAAGATCTTGAGGCTTTAGAGGAGGCCATGCAACAACATAGTATTGCTTCTTTGAAGCCACCACTTCCTCCCTTAGGGAAATGACATGCTCTTTTTATACGAGCATTATCCTCTATAGCTACTTGGACTCTTCATTCCAGAGCTTCACATTATATGACATGATCATCTAATTTGGTTACCTCACTTGCTCAAAGTGTTACTACATAGATTGTAGTTGGCAATTCTTCTCAGCTTTTAGTCACAGGTTCAAGAACTATCTCTTTAGAAGGTGGTTCACTACAAGATGTTCTCTTGGTTCCAGCCATTTCTATGAACCTCCTATATATCTTTTAGATTTGTCATTCAGACTCTAGAAAGATAGTTGATTTCTTGCCATATGATGTGGTTATTAGAGACCTTCATGCTCCTAACTTGGTTATTGCTACAAGGAGTTTGATCTTCAGTCTCACTTATATTAGTTTGATGGCTTTAAGAGCTTTGATTCTACAAGTGTTTCTCTCATTTCTCATGCAAAAATAGTGAGCAAGCTTTGGCATGAGCATTTTGGCCATGTCAACTACATATATCTACAACAAATGAGTACACAAGAGCTAGTGATTCGGTTACCTCAGATCTCTTGTATTGATGGTGTGTGTCAAGGTTGTGCACTTAGCAAAAATCACAGAGATCCTTTTCTAGTAGGTAGATCCACACATGCTAAGGCACCATTGGAGTTAATACACAATGATCTTATGTCATTTCCCACTCCATCTTTTTCAAGTGCTCGATATGTGCTCACCTTTATTGATGACTTCTATAGATGCACAT
Organism: Cupressus sempervirens; assembly: GCA_028749045.1. NCBI lineage: Eukaryota > Viridiplantae > Streptophyta > Pinopsida > Cupressales > Cupressaceae > Cupressus > Cupressus sempervirens. The sequence continues at coordinate 260,907,868 of CM053786.1, read as the reverse complement.
GGGTATACTTTTTGAAGTACAAGTTTGATGTCTTTAATTCATTTTGAATATTTAAGGCATTTGTGGAGAAGTAGTATGGTCTTTTAGTCAAGTTTATATGCACTAATGATGGGGGGGAATATGTGAATTTCTCTTTTAGAGATTTTTGTACTAAGAATGGTTTACAGTATCAGTTCATAGTTCTCCACACTCCACAACAGAATGGGGTTGTAGAGAGAGAACAAGACATTATGAGAGATGACCAATTGTATGATACAATCTCTAGCTATGAGTTCTTCATTTTTGGCTAAGGCCATCAATTATACCAACTATATTTAGAATTAGATGCCTCACAAGGCATTGTGACACTTGACTCCTAAGTAGGCTTGGATTCATGTCAAGCCTAATATTTCTACTTTTTGCATTTTTGGTAGTGAGGCTTAGGAATTTATTCTAGATGCTCAATGGAAAGCCATGGAGAAGAAGAGCTAATCACTCTTTTTTTTGGCTACTATGAGCATGTGAAGGTGTATAGGTTGTTTGATCCTAATTCTAGAGATGTCTTGTTTTGACAAGATGTTCAGTTTGATGAGCATTATCCTCCATCTCCAACTTCTTCCTCACTACCTAGTATTTTCTCTACTCCTCCACTAGATTATGCATCCTTTGAAGAAGATCTTGATATTGTTCCCCTTCACCACCTCCACCAAATGTTCCATGAGTGCCCAAGTGGACTCCTAATGCTATTTATATAGTTGGACCTTTGACATGTGATCCTACAAATACTTGTCACACTTGTGCTTAGACTATTGGTAGTGGCCTTTTGAGTCATGCCATTTCAGATGATCATCAAAGTTTTTCATAGATGACAAGACACTTAGAGTGGGATAGGGCTATGGATGAGGAGTACTCTTCTTTGATGAAGAACCACACATGAGATCTTTGTCCTCTTTCAAAAGGAAGAAAGTTTGTTTGGTGTCATTGGGTGTACCATACCAAGTATGTTGCAGATGGTTCTATTGATAGATATAAGGAAAATCTTGTTGCAAAGTGTTTTTCATAGGTTGAGGGTATTGATTACTCTAAGACCTTTGCCCCTATTGCCAAGATGAGTTCTATTTACCTTGTACTCTCTCTAATAGCTTCACAAGGATGGACAATTTTTTAGATGGATATCAAGATTGCCTTTTGCATGGAGACCTTTGTGAGGAGACCTATATAGAGTAGCCTCATGATCTTGTGTGGGACTCTTCATTGGTATGCCAACTTTAGAGGTTTTTATATGGTTTCAAACAGGCCCCTAAGGCTTGGTATGAGAATATGGATTCCTTCTTGCTCGTGTCATAGTTCACTCAGTGTCATTTTGATCCTACAGTTTACATTCATCATCATGGGGCTGACTTATCAATACTTTTTCTTTATGTTGATGACCTCATCATCACAAGAAGCTCAATCTCTTTGATATAGGGTGTTCAACAAGCATTGAGAGGGCAGTTTGAGATGACAGATCTTGGACTTCTTCACTATTTTTTGGGCCTACAAGTTGTTCAATCTTCATATGGGATAGCCATACTCTAGTAGAAGTATGCTCTTGATATGCTTCAAAGATCTAACATGCTTGATTGCAATCCTTCTCCCACACCTTATGAGTTAGGTGTTTTTTTATCTACCACTTTCTCTACTCCTATAGTGGATTTCACTCTATATAGACAACTTGTAGGTAGTTTCTTGTTCATGACACACACACATCCTGATATTTCCTTTATGGTTGGTCTTGTCTCTCGATTCTCCCATGATCCACATGAGAGTTATTAGCAAGCTTCCAAACATGTCTTGAGGTATATTAGAGGTATAACATGTTATGGCATTCACTACACATCAGGGGATCCTCACATTGTTGGTAACATTCATCATCATGGGGTTGTCTTATTAATACTTGTGCTTTATGTTGATGACCTCATCATCACAAGAAGCTCAGTCTCTATGATACAGGGTGTTCAACAAGCATTGAGAGGGCAGTTTGAGATGATAGATCTTGGACTTCTTTACTATTTTTTGGGCCTACAAGTTGTTCAATCTTCATATGGGATAGCCATACTCTAGTAGAAGTATGCTCTTGATATGCTTCAAAGATTTAGCATGCTTGATTGCAAGCCTTCTCCAACACCTTTTGAGTCAGGTATTTTTTATCTACCACTTGCTCTACTCCTACAGTGGATTTCACTCTATATAGACAACTTGTAGGTAGTTTTTTGTTCATGAGACACACACATCCTGATATTTCCTTTATGTTTGGTCTTGTCTCTTGATTCTTCCATGATCCACTTGAGAGTCATTGGCAAGCCTCCAAACATATCTTGAGGTATATTAGAGGTATAACATGTTATGGCATTCACTACACATCAGGGGATCCTCACATTGTTGGTTACATAGATTCAAATTGGGCTAGTGATATTGATGATCACAAGTCTACTTCTGGTTTTGTATTTTGTCTTGGTTCTGGTCCTATCACATGGTCTTGCAAGAAGTAGGATGCTCATGCATTATCATCTATAGAGGTAGAATACAAGGCAATTGTATTGGCTAGTTAGGAGGTTTTGTGGCTTCGACAGTTGATGACAAAGTTTGGATTTTCTCCTGATAGTCCCACCTTTTTGTTGTGTGACAATTAGAATGCTATACACATTTCTTGCAACCCTGTTGAGCATCAACGGACCAAGCACATTGAGCTTCACATGCACTTCGTCAGGCATCTCATTCAGGATGACACCTTGACGTTGGAGTACATTCCTATTGTTGAGCAAGTTGTAGACATCTTCACTAAACCTTTTGCATCCTCATGGTATCTTCAGCTTCGTTCTATGCTTGGGGTGAAGGAAGCTTTCCTTGGGGGGTCTTAGTGATGAGTCCTTCCTTCTTGCTTTTTTTGCTATCTCTTTTTGGAGTAGAGTTTTTTTCACTAGGTTTTCTCTATTTCTTTGTTTCATAGAGATTTGGTTGTGATTGGGTACCTCATCAGGCCTTATTGTTAAGACCCAAGTTTTCTTTTAGCATTGCATTGTAGTTTCCTTACTCTTTCTGCATTGTTTGTAGCTACATTGTTGCTCATCTTAAGGGGGGGTGTTAGTGTAACACATTAATTTAATTTAATTTGTTAAATTCTCTTTATTCCCTTCTTAAGATTTCACTTTATTCACTTTTTGTATTCATATTTAGTAATTAATTAGTAATTATTAAATATCGTTTACCTTTTAGGTTACCTTTTTTAGGTTTTGACCTCCTACTATAAGGATAGATTGTTTATAAGTATCTTGCATCTTTTTTTTTTTTGAGAATACAATTTGCATATTTTAAAGGAAAACCCTTGCCTCCTCTTATCTTTTTCTTCTATGATAGGTTTTTTACATGCAAGTATTCAAGGGCTTTGTGGATTTGTATTGATCAAATCCCTCAGAAATAGTGTAGACCAACAGATATTATGTTAGTTGTAGGAGAGCCCATCATGAAAGTTGTTTCTATCCTAGAAAAGCAAAGTTTGATAACTTCCTAGGCATGCCATATGCTTCTAGAAACAAAGGTGCTCAAGATTTGAACTAGATCTTTCATTATAAGGAGAGTTTGAAAAACATTCCCTTACTATGCCAACCTATTAGTTGAGAAACTAGAATGAATGCAATACCCGAGGAGAACCTTCTCTAATTAATCACTAGTGATGGTTTCGATAATTCATTTTGAACATAAAGCAAAGACACATTTCTGGGTAGAGAAAAGGCCAAGGCCTCCAGATTCCCTTGAAGGACATTAATATTCCTAAGCTACCCTATAAAAACCATGATAATCAACTCTAGAAGCCTAAAGAAAACCTTGCAAGAGTTTTTCAAGCTTCATGTAGGAAGCTTTTGAAGGAGCCCAATAAGAAGAGTAATACACATGCATTGCAATAAGCACTTCCAAATAAATTTGGAATTTACTAGCTAGGGGAAAATCCTTGGTGATCTAGTAAGAAAGCTTTTTCTCAATCTATGCAGCTAACATTCCAAATCTCCATGAGTAACTCTTAAAAGGAAAGATGAATGTCCCAAACATAAAAGAGTTCCCCATGTTGAATTTGTTTCCACCCTATATTGGAGAATCCAATGCAGGGCTTGAAGAAAGGGTTGCCTTTACCACTAGGTGTTACGCTACTAGATGGTAGAACCAAAGGCAAGACAAAAAGGGTTGAAAGACAATGAAGGGCCACTTGAATATTCTCCTTGTCCTTGATCAAAGTGAGCAAAGAGTCATCTACAAAATTACCATTGACAAGATGAGTATGTGAGTCTAATAAGGAAATTCCCCTAAAATCACTAGTTGAGATTGTCAAAGCTAAAAAGTACCAAAATCCTTCTGCAACAAGAGTTCATATTAAGGAGTGAGAGTAAAACCTTGGAAAATGGATCTAAAAAGCCCAAAGGAAAAGGATTGGAGGCCATTAATGATGCACATAAAGACATTCCCAAAGAGAATCTCGACCTTATTATCTTGAGTGGTGACCTCTCTTACATGTTGTGTATTAGTCCTAAGGGATTGAATTTCTAAGAGGGGAGTGATTTAGTAATCAAACAATTATTGAACTTTTCAACCACTCAAATTAAAGCATTAAACTTGTAAACACATCTGCAAAATAATGCAACACTTGACATTGATGTTGTTGTTTCGTGGAAGTCCAACTTGGGTGAAAACCACAATGAGAATTAGTACCCACAAATTGTGTAGTCTTTTGAAGTACACCTTGTTTGGAGCTTAACCCTATTAGGAGTTTATAAAGACATTGTTTAGTGCCACCTGGTCAAGGGATCTACCTCTAGCCATATTAGGAGCATTACTTGTCAAAAAAGCCTTGTTAGAGGACTTTGACCATGCATGTAAACTATCATGAGTTATAGAGCTCTAACTAATTTATGACAAATATAATATAATAATTATACTTGGACTCTTTTTCAAAAATTGTGGATATAAATATTTAGTTTCAAATGATCATCTATACATTTTAATACATTATGAAATGGTTTTAGTTTAATTGATTGATTACAATTGGTGAGGATTATGCCATATAAAAATGATTTTGCAAGGTTTACACTTAGCTCATGTTAACTAGATTTAATCTATGAAAGAATTTGTTTGGTTTGATCTCCTTTAAAATGATTATTTAACCAAAGAAAATTTGTGATTATGAAGAATGCTTAATCAAATTATTCGTATAAAATCACAATGAACAATGTTTAACAAAATACTATTTATAAGTATATTTTCTCAAATTATTATAATTCACTATTAAAAGAATACAAAATAATATAAGAAAATTAAAAAACATCCATTAAAATATAAAAAACATAAGAACTTACATTATTTTCAAAAATATTTATTTAAAATGATGGATCCAATGTCAAACCGATTAATGATTGGAAGCAAGTCTTCTAATCTTAGACAACACTTTTGGCCAGTCCAATGATTATGATTATGTCAATCCAACACTTTTGGCCAATCCAATAATTTCCGACATTTTATAGTGTTGACAAGTACTTTCTAAATTGCCCCCAATCCCTTTGCGCATGAACGGTTAGATTCATTTCAAATTGGATGGAATGAATCTATGTCGTTCCCTACAGAAGAAATATGAGGTACTATAAAGGGCAATGATTAGATTACGTGTTGTTATGAGATTATCATTAATTGAGCTGATGTTCCGTAATACTAAAATGTTCTCATAAATATATCCCACATTTTCTTTAAGTTCTAATATTCATAATAGTCTTTTGTATAATGATTAGTGCAATATATTGGTAGAAGGGCGTTAAAGGTAAATAAGAGAAAATTTGGGTCTATTGGTTCTCTACATTTTTATACTCCATGCAGTCAATTAATAAGAAATTTACAAATATTGCTTTTATAATGAAGGTCTTAGAGGAAAGTGATAGTTTTAAAATCAACAAAATAATGAGACTCTATTATCAATAGATTCATGTTATGTTTGAGAAAATATAAAACTAGAAGTGTTATGAAGATAATAATATTAAAAATTATTTGTATAATTTATTGAAAAATGTATTCAATTAACAAAAATATTGTAGATCTTTAAAAAACAAAAATTTGAAAGTAAGAAAGATGATTTCTTTAAAGTGAACCCCATTTAAAGAAAACAGTATTAAAATGTTTTGTGTCCTTTCTTGTACATAAGTCATATGTGTGTGATGTGATAATTATTTTTTAATGAATAATGTCCTTTCTATTAATTTAAATTATAAAGTACAGATTCATAGAAAAAAGACAGGGGATACAAGATTGTCCTATGGAAGTTCACATAGAACTAAAGCCTAGAAACTAGTGGCAACATCAATTATTCATTAAAAAAAACAAGGACCAATTTTTGATAAAAATTGTCTTTGGGAGGACATTGATCATCTTTTTTGCTTTATACATCATTAGGGCCTAGATTTGGGTTTGGAATGGACCAGCTACCTTCTTCCTTGTCACATTTTCCTTCCTCCTTCCTAAAGTGCAAAATTGACAGATCCAGACATGAGAGCCACTTGGAAGAAGTTGGTTAGGAAGAGTCTCCACCGACGTTTAGTCAATTAGATCCACTAGGCATGAGAAGAGTAGGGATAACATTAAGCTATCTAGAGGAAGAACCACCATGGGTGGAGAAGTCGAGTTGTGCCTCCACAAATCTCTTCCCCTACTAGAGGGGTTATGAGGGGCCTAGGAGATAGGCATCTGTGAGCAGTGGGTGGAGAAACTACAATCATGATGGTGCCCAAAGGGCATAGTCTAGTTACTAGAAATATAAATGTTTGATGACACTGTAGAAATCATACGCTCTATGAATTAAATTATCAAAAGGATTGGGTAGGAGACCAATGAAATTAGGAGCAACGCTTCCTCTACTCCACTGATGCAATCGTTGATGGGAATTTCAATGATAACCAAAAGATGTTTCACGTTTGATCAAATCGTGAGGCCACAAAAAGTGCACTCATACGAGAAAAAGTGCACTCACACGAGACAAAACACTATGTAACATAAAAAATGATCCTTCCTCCAATTTTTCACAATAGCAAAATTCGTTGACATAGGGCAACCACCAAAACTAAAATATCACATAATCATAACAACTCAAAAAAACTATTGGCTTGATCATTACTCATGAACATACATTCACAAAAATAACACACTTCGACAATATTTATTGCACTTAGAATGAGTGCACCAATAACATATATTATTGTATCAAAATAATGGCTGGGGGTACATATTATATCCTTGTATTTATAAAAAATTATCTCCTCCTTTTGTGTTAGGAGTGAGAGCTCTTAAATGAAAAATTATAGTAAAAACTATAAAATAAATCTAATTATATGCAAACTAACTCTCTAAATGGTGCTAAGTAGGTCTCTACACTTGTTTATATCCATTAATGTGTGAATGAACCTTTAGATGACACAAAAGAATAAAAGAAAGAGAAGATAAGAAGATAGAAGTCATGAGATGATCTAGAAGTCCTTAGGAGCTCTAAAAATGGAAGTTTGACCTTCTCTAGGTGTTTCTAGGAGTTGAACTGCCATCAAAATACTTTTTGATGCATGCAATGCTCTAAAATAGAAACTAGCAATTAACTGTCTGCACACTTCTTCTCTTCAAAATTGTTGGTGCACCTATGAGAAAAGTGCACCTATGCACCTTGGTGACAAGATCCAAAAATCCAAAAAGAAATTCAATGTGTCAAAACTGAATTTCTAGCATCTGGGTTTTCTTCCCCTTTATACCAAAATGATGTCTAGATGTTTATTCTTGAATTTCTCTATTATCTTTGCAACTTCACCAAATATTGGTAAATCTAATGCATCATACTTGTTCTTTACAACTTTCTGGTAGTTACTAACTTCTATGCTCATTTCTACAAAATCCTCAAGCTTGGTGTCAAGTTCTAACAATGCTTTTTTTAGTTCTAAATGCTTATTGTACATCATCTTCAAATGAAGCATTTTTTAATGTATCTCTAAATTGTTGAACCATTGATTGCACCAAAAAAATATTGGTCTTTGACTCATCCTCAAAAATCTCAAAGCTAGTGGTGTTATAGTATCCTTCTGCTTCCAAAAAATTCTCTTGAGCTTTGTCCTTTATATGTTGGATTCCCTCATGTAATCATTCCATTACTTAATTCCCAGAGGATATTTTCTTTATCTAATAATCTAACTTATCTAACTCCTCTCCTAAGTATACTTCCATCAACATCATGTACCTTTTCCCTTTTATTGACCTGAGTACTTGTAGATCATTATCCCATGTACTCACTTAATTCATTAGACCAAAATCATGGTTTACAATGGAAGCCAACTTGCTAGCATTATTTTGGATATGGTGCAACAAGTTTAAATTATCTTGTATTATCTACACTCCTCTTTCTTCAAAATTGTCATGCCATTACTGGCATGCTTCAAAAATGAGTTCATTTGTGACCCTTCATTCTTCCTTCCCAATGTGTCCCCAAGAGCAATCTCTAGATTTATCAACTCAATTGGTCCCACCACTTCATTCAGATAGCCTCCTAACAAATCATTCTTCTTTCATAGTGTTATTAACTCTGACGCATCTCTATCTAAGTATTTGAACACTTCTTTGATGCCTATGGTGATCACTTTAGTTGTGTCCATTGGGGGCTTTCCCAATATGATCTCCTTAGGAGTCAGTTCTTTGGTGTTGGCATGAGGAGAAGGAATAACAATATGAGCTAGAAGCTCTTGATCTTGATTCTTCATAATGAAGGAAAGTGTTCTAGCATCACCCTTAGGTGGCTTAGGCTTCTTAATTTCTTTTATTATTCCTTCCTCTTCTGTTAGCTCCATCTACTTCTTCTATTAAAACATAACCTCCTTCTTCATCCATGATGGTATGGTGCCCATTGGTGACATTACTTGGATGAAGAAGTTGTTTCAAAAGTAGACTCCATTCCCTTCCTACTTCTCTCTAGAGTCTTCTTGTGTCAAGGAAATTCTTCTAAGGGAGCTTCTATGCTCAGTTAGGCTAAGGATCTACCATCTATATGTAGGGGAATTTGTTGAGTTTCTTTTGCAATTTCCCCCTCTTTAGATACTCCATCAACATGAAGTTGTTGGTATTTTCCTTCCTCTATTTCTTGACTTTCTGGTTCATCTTGTGTTGCCAGAGGAGGTAGAACCATTAACCCTTTATTTATGATTTTGGCCAAATACAATGGTGGTAGTGGTGGAATACCAAGTGGTCCCTGAGGTAGAGGAGGAAATTGGTTCCAATCCTCTCCTAATGGCTCATTTGTCAAGGTATCCTTTATATTTTACAATTTCCCCCTCTTTAGATACTTCATTAGCATGAAGTTGTTGGTATTCTCCTTCCTCTCTTTCTTGACTTTCTGGTTCAGCTTGTGTTACCAAAGGAGGTAGAACCATTAACCCTTTATTTATGATTTTGGCCAAATACAATGGTGGTAGTGGTGGAATACCAAGTGGTCCCTGAGGTAGAGGAGGAAATTGGTTCCAATCCTCTCCTAATGGCTCATTTTTCAAGGTATCCTTTATATTTTACAATTTCCCCCTCTTTAGATACTTCATTAGCATGAAGTTGTTGGTATTCTCCTTCCTCTATTTCCCGACTTTCTGGTTCAGCTTGTGTTACCAAAGGAGGTAGAACCATTAACCCTTTATTTATGATTTTGGCCAAATACAATGGTGGTAGTGGTGGAATACCAAGTGGTCCCTGAGGTAGAGGAGGCAATTAGTTCCAATCCTCTCCTAATGGCTCATTTTTACCTGCCATCTTAGTGCCCATTGGCATAAAGTCAAAATCTAAGAGGTTTAACACATCAACTCCTTCACTCTCCATCTTAGCTATCCACTTCTATTTTTCATCCTCTGAAGTTTCTACTTGGATAGGCTCCCTTGTAGTAGATGGAGGTGTTTGAGTAGAGCTTCTCCTTCTCTCTTCCTCTACTACCTTGGTTGAGTGGGCTCTCTAACTTAAGGGGACAAATTATATTTTTCCCCCTTCTTCCTCATCCTCTACTTCAGAGATGGTCTCTAGAACTTATGGGGAGGGAGTACTTTTCTTCTTTAATCTCCTCCTTTAGACACCTACCATAGTTGTTTATGTTCTAGCTCTTTTAAGCACTAAGGGGGAGACTTCTTCTTTGATCCTAACTAGTGATTTAGAGAGTAGGTTGGTATGGTGACCTTAACACCTTTACCTTTCTAAGGCATGGTGGTAGTTTGTAGAGGTATGAATCCTTTGTCCTTGTTATACAAAGGATCCATTAGCTCCATAACATTCTTCTCAATGGCTTTTAGGGGAATCTTCATTTAAAGCATATTTTCTACTAGATGTAGACTCATCCTACAATAGTTTGTAATGCAAACATCATAGTCATCTACTACATTCATCAGTGATCTTCCAGAGCTTCTTTGTGGATGAATAGTTTCCCCACAAGATGTTGAACCATCCCAATATTTTCAAAATAGGGGCAGGGAACCTAATAGTCCTCCAATGGATATTGATCCCATTCTGAATCAAAGGTGGCAATATCCTACTTTATCTTTACCTCAAACACCTCAATGGTGATTGGCCAAACCTAGGTCTTCTTGTGTTGTTTCCTCACTATGTTATATGCAAAAGTGAGTTGGTGCGCTATCTCTAAAAGTATTAGTCGATTCAATAGGTACCTTGGGAGCTTTTTGGGATGAAAAAGAGTACTAGCTACCTAGAGATATGTGAATGTCTTAAATTTAATGTAGTAGGCTCATACTTTAGTTATTCTTGATGTTGCCTCTACTGAGATTCATTTAGCATAATCTCCCTCAATGAACCTGATGATGGAAAAAATGAGTCCATCATTGAGTACCTTGTATTCCACACTTTGTAGTGAGAGCTTCTTCACTAGTTGTGGGTAAACCACACAGGGCCAAGCATTTTCATCTTGCATGCTTTCCTTCCTATATAGCCCTAGGTAGTTAGTGGTTCTAGCTACTAGTAGGTACACCATGTATGATGTCATATAGAAGCAAGGGTATATCTTGATTAAGACTAACTAATCATCCAAGTTATCACTTAGGATGGTCGCCCAATCAATAGCCATCTTTGTAGTCTTGATGGTCTCAATGAAGTGAACCATTTACATTTGTAGGTGACCTATTGTAGGGAGGCCCATTACTTTGCTATGTAGAATAATTGAATATCCAATGTCATCCTTCATGTACCCTTGGGTCATGTCCACTTGACCTACTCTTCAGTCAAGAGGTATCCTATCAATTAAGAATGAGGTTTGCACCAATTCCTTTGCCTTCTTCTCATTTTCTTTGTACCACCTATTCGCTCCATCATAGGATATTTGGAGCTACTAGTCTACCCTCGAAAGGTGGAACACTTTCTCCATGTTAAGTGGTTAGAGGTCGAGGACTATCTCTTCCATAACAATCTTCACAACCTTCTCCTTTGTCACATAGTATTCTTCCAGTGTCATGACCATTTCAGAAGATTGAAATGATGTAGGGTGTGATGAAGTGTTTACCAACGCACTCCTGATTAATGCTAATATCATTGTAGAACTTTCTTTTGGTTTGTTGTAGATGGTCAAGAAAGCATTCTAGTTGATGTGATTGAGCTCTGTATCCTAGATTTTTGCATGCACATCTTGGAATCTAGATTTCTTGGGAACTCCTTGGTATTTTAATGCAATGGGTTTAGGTGTCATTTTTCTATACCATGGAAGAAAATGATGATGCTATTTTATTTGCACAAAAGAAGAAAAAATTAGTCCACTAATGTCAAAAAACCAAAATAAGATCCAATTAGGGCCAAACTGACAAAAAAATGGGCCAAAACTAGTTAGAACTGCCAAAAAAGTGATTTTTACCCACCAATATCCAATTTTGTGCACTAGTGCACCTAGTGTAAGTGCATAGGGTGCACTAGTACTCACCTTATTTTCTCTCAAAGTGACTAAGTGTACAATTGCGTACTAGTGTAGCTGTGCACCTTGACAAGGTGCATAGGGTGCACATGTGGGCAACTGTACACATGCACATTAGTGCATTGTGCTAGGGGGGACTTTGTTTTTAAGTTTTGTTTTTGTCTTTCAGAGGTGCACACATGTGCACCTCTTAGGGGTGCACATATGTACATACATTGGAGGGTATCTTTACCTTGCCATGTGGAGAGGGGACATGGAGCAGGGTAGTGAGGGAAGGTATGGAAGTGTAGTAGCAAGGAGGAACAAGAAGAAAAATGAGGGAAAGGGAAGGGGACGGGTGTCCATTTAGGCTCAGGGCCTTGGCCTAGTGTACACCTCATGTGCACATCCCTAGAGTGGGGTGAAGTGCACTTGACACACATGTGCAAGTCAACATATTCACACTTCATACACTGTGAAGGCCTATATCTTGACATTTTCTTATGCTCGATTACTCAACCCTTCCTAGTTAGAGACCAGGGATTGACGTAGACCTATGGGAGGGTCCAAAATGATCAAGGCTTTGAACTAGATGCCTCATAGGATAATTTGAAACTAGGGGTTCCCCATTTTTTAACTCAAAATGGGGCATGTGTTGTGAGACCACAATAATGCTTTCCACAAAAAGGGCAGTTAGGGTCTTGCATACAAGGATATGAAATCCTAGACCCCAAAGGAAAGACCAAGAAAAAAATACAAGGACCAAAATTGGAAAACTTGGGTTCCTTAGTGTTGAATTACACTATAAGATATGTGAGACTACAAGCTTTATGAGATGACTACAAGCGTCGACACTAGTTAAGAATGGTGACTATAGGAAAATGGGAAATAAACCAGTGATGACTCATTTTGGGTTTATAGTTAGAAAGAGGAGTATAATGATACCACTTCTAGTTCTTCCAGCATAGCTTGACAAGTTGAATGTCAAGCTTTTGAAGCATATTTAAAGGTAGAACTAAGACCAACATGTCAAAATTGTGTTTATTGGGTGAGTAATATAGAACTGTACTTGAAGGTTATCCAAAGACTAGAGACTCATAGTGTCTTTGGAGAACAAATCTTTGTGCTTTTAGATATCATGTTTATAGAAATGCAGAGGATGAATTTTGTCAATCCTAGCAAGACGAAGCATTATAGACTAAAATAGAGTAGACCACTAGATTTTATGCTAGTTGAAAGAGAGCCCATCATGAAATGCATCCTTACCCTTCAGAAGCCAAGATTTTCTAGCTTCCTAGACATGCCATATGATTTTGGCAACAAAAGTGCCCTAGATCTGAATTAGGTATTTCATTATAAGAAAGGCTAGGAAACTATTCCCCTTCCATGCTATCCTATTAATTGGGAAAATAGAAGAAACAAAATAATTGAGAAGAACCTTCTAGGATTCATTACCAGAGATAACTTTTATAACCCATTTAAAACATAAAACCAAGACAAATTCTAGGTAGACAAAAGGCTTAGGCCTCTAGATTCCCTAAGATGACAATGATATTCCTAGGCTACCTTATGAAAGGCATGATGATCAACTCAAAAATCCTAAATAAAATCTTACAAAAAGTTTTCCAAGATTCCCGTAGAAAGATTTTGAAGGACCCCATTTGGAATAATAATACACATGTATAATAGCAAGTACTTTGGAACAAATCTAGAATTTTCCAACCAAAGGAAAAGGCTTGGTGATCTAGTATGAAATCCCTTTCTCAATTTGAGTAAAGAAAATGTTCAAAATATCCTTTTTCTACTCTTCAAAGGAAAGAGGAATGCCCATAAAGTAGAATAATTCGCCCATTTTGAATCTACTTCCACTCCATATTAGAGAATCCAATGTGGGGCTAGAAGAAATGATTTCTTGTAACATTAAGTATTATTTCATTCAATGACATAACCAGATGTAGGGAAAAAAGTGTCAAGACACTGAAGGGCCACCTAAACATTCTCCTCATTCTCAATCAAAGAGACAAAATAGTCATCTACAAAATATTTACTGACAAGATGAGAAGTTGATTCTAACGAGAAAATTTGCCTGAGATGAACAACTAAGATTGTCAAAGCTAAAAAGTACCCAAAGCCTTTTGTAGAAAGAAAGTATAAAGAGAAACCATATTAGGAAAATGTTGGAAAATTGATCTCAAAACAATGCAAGAAAACTATTGGTAACCATTAACGTTGATGCACACAGATGCATCCCCAAAGAGAAACTAAACATATTGAATAAATTTGTCCCCAATGCCTAGGGCTTTGTGCATGGAAAGAATAAAAAGGTCAATTAGTGCGATAGTAAGTCATGGAAAAACCACTTTTAATAAAAATGCTATTTTTTTGGAGTTCCAAGACCATTCCATACCATCCTAGACAACAATAATGTTATCAATGATAAGTATGGACATTGATGAAATACATTTTTTCAAGATGAACAACTAGAGGTAATATGTGATATATTTGAGAGCTAGGGCTTTGGAAATGATTTGTAGGAGGTGTTGATGTTTCAAAATGTTACGCTTCAAAATATCCCAATGAGAATAGAATATATCTAGGAGCAGCTACTTCCCATCTGCAACATATCCTTTCAGACATTGGGCCAACTATAAGGCAAGACCCTTCTTCTACTTCAAGCTCTGCAAAACCATGCGGGTATACCTATTGATTCTTCATATGGTACCAGTTGTTCAAAAGCATATACCAAATCTAAAAAAGTGGATAAAACCCTTATTTCTCCTATACTTGTGTAATAACAAAGATGTGTAGTAGCAAATTACAAATTCTATGAAATCCACTAGTTGAGTGAGGGCAATTCTATTCAGCTCTTCAACATGAAAGGGAAAAGATTTTGATTAATAATGTTGAATATCAACACAACCCAAGTATGCAACAACAAACACATGCAATCTCCTAGCTAATCAGTCCCTTATCCATTGGGCATAAGCTAAGTCAAAACATACACATTGATACTTGAGATATACTCATATATTTAGGTATCTGATCTATCCATTCACCTTGTAAATAGATATCTATATTCATAAGAACTCTCATACTTATTGTAATATCCTCCTAGTGAAACTTGCAACCCTGTCAAGGTAAATAAGTATTTACTTGGCTCTTTGTTCCAATAGAAAACTTATCTAGACATACAACCTTAAGGGATTGCAAATGATTTCAAGCTCTTTGTTCTTAAACACAAAACATTGTAGACAATAGAGGAAGGAGACAAGAATCAGAATGAAACTAAGAAAATGAAGATTTGTATTAATCTCCTTGAAATCAATACATCATGGTATATGCCAAAATGCAAAATATACACAACAAATGATTGTATAATCTATTTACTTATAAGAAATTACAATTGTTGTTCATAAAAGAGAGAAATGCTAAAGAAAATGGTATCACATTCATGATAGAAATTACAACCTAATTGGAACCATCCTTGTGGTATCACAATAGTGAAAAAATGTCCAAGAAATTGGAACCTTATGGTCTCATAGTAAAAACTGTAACTAACATGGTATTACAACAATTGAAATAATTTTAAACACAAATTGGAACCATCCTTGTGGAAACACAGTTGTTAGAAATATCCAAAAAATTGGAACCCCTAAAGAAAGAGAAGAGAAGAGAATATAAAGATTATAAGCAATCTCAGATTAGATCAGATGCTGCCATTTGTCCACTTGAAAAGGCTTCCATTTGTTGATTCATAACTTCTCTCTACCTTCTTCCTGTAACTAAAAATTAGATATTTTCCTTGCTATTGAAGAATGCTTGAAAATATCTTCAAAATGATGGAGAATACAACTGAAAAAGATGCCAAATCTAATATTAAAACAAGGGCAAAAACACTTGCCAAAATGACTTTAGAGGCAAAAGAAACTTCTCAAAAATATTTTCCTCCAAATGTGGAGCCATCGAACTCCAACATTTTCTCTCTAACCAAATTTGATGCTTCATCATGAAAATTTCTCATTCTAGTGACAACATCCCCATTTTACAAATCTACTTGTAGCTCTTACCATTGAAAACTTGTGCATTTTCTATCTACGAATTTGGAAAGCTTGTCTCCTCCCAATTCCAATTGTATACTACACTATGCATTTCTAATAAAAATTCCCCCTTTGACCTGTGCATTTGAAAATTCTAGGTCCAGGCCATGAACAAACCATTTAAATGTGCAAAGTATTTAACTTTTTAATAAATTTTGAACTTTACATTATATCCCAAATTTATTTTAAAAATTTCAAATCTTCAGAATGGATGGAGGCTGGAGATTTTTCAATATTTGATTTTATTACTTTACTTTGTTTCCCACCATTCCCCAAGTGCCACTTTTTAGTTCTCTATGTGGGATAAAAAAGATCCCAGTTGAAAAATATAGGATGGGATAATACACAATGTTAACCTACCGCAAAAATGCAAAATTGACCTATGTGGAATAAATCTAATTTTCCCCTTATAAGATGAGCCATTGATGTAGATCTTTATTCTAAAATAGATAGCCCAGATGCTACAAGCAATTTCCTCAACAGAAGAATAAAATACAACCATAGATCCAATATCTCTTTATGTTAAACATATGACTGAGATGCAATTTAAAATATCCAAAGATGCTCCAAAATCTAACAACAATTGTATCTTTGCAAGAGGCCCAAGCAATGTTGTGACAATACAAGCACCGTCTGATTAAAAATAACCCAGCACAAGAAGGATCTTCCATGTGGCATGAATTTGTTGGTTGGTACATTCCCAAACATACAACGAAGGAGGCAACATATGATTTTTTTGATTTTGTGGAAGTACGAAACGTCATTCCCCAAAATAGAAAAAATGGTTAACATGAAACGTTAAACCCTATAGATGGATGTGTTAACCCACAACTTGACACATGAAGGAAACTGAGTTCACTTAGCCAAAGAAAAAATTGAACCAACTTGGCACATGAAGGAACTGAGCCTACTCGGCTCATGAAGAGACCAAGTTAACATGACATGTTAACCCCAACCAATAGCATGTGAACCCACATCAAAGAATACAACCCATTGAAGATCTCTTAGATTGGTTACTAGTAATGAGTTGAATTGGAGGGGGGGGGGGGGAATGGCTAGAAGAGACTTACAATCATGGGATGAAAGCATATGTTGAATGCAAGGTATTAGAAACATTAAACACCTCTTAGGCCTTAAAAGGATAGCCAGGTACACATGCATGAAAAGCTCTTAAGGGCTCAATTTGGCTTGGTTGCACATAATGGTACTCAAAATTAGAGCTTCAGTTTTGAGTGCCAGCAATGGCTCTGCCTAGCGATGCATGCCTCTTATAGGCATGGCAAGGATTTAGAATTTCTAGAGGAAGTAGACCACACACCTAATAGCAAAACTACTCCTAAACTATACAAATGATGGTCATGGACCACCAAAACTTCTCAAAGCTTTTTACCTCTATTGAAGGTATGATTTTAATTTACATCTCCTTGAGGTAAGCTGTAAGTATCACTTCCATCAGTTTAACCACATACATCAGAATTTCTCATTAGCAGATTAGATGAAAGAAAATCATTTCCTTCATTCTAATAGTGCACATATAAATCAACACATATAAATCAACATTAACTTTTGCATCATGCTCACTATGAGAAAATGAATCAACATGCTCATATAAACTATCATCAAACTAAAATCATCATGAACATAAGACAAATGCATGCTATCAACTAGAAACACGAAGGCTTCATATTCCACTTCATCTACAAAGTTACATATGTCAAGATATTGTAACTCACCTTGTGTAACCAAATGTGAAGAACATAAAAAATTTGATTCCTCATTATTTGATGTCCTATTACTCATCCAATTAGATTTATTATTCACTAAAGCTCCTTCACACTCAAGCAACTGATTAGTCACCAAGTATGAAAACTTATCCTAAAAATGTTGATCTAAAATATGTTGATCACAATCATTACCTTTATCTAAAAAACTATTATAATGAACCTTGAACTTAAGACTACAAGATTTATCAGCATATAAAGAAAATATGTAATCAAATTTACAACACTCACTGTTTTCCTTCCCATCACATGAAACATCAAAATGGATTGCATCACTATTACCAACATCAGAAAAATCTAAAATAGCATCAAACTTCCCTTCACTAACATCCTCCACATCTAACAAGTCATCATGTACAACAACATTTGAGATATTGTCCTATACACCTCCAAAATATAACAAAGATTGTTTAGATTCTATATCTCTTTCCACATCAAAGTTTGGGGAAGTGACTTGATTTAATGAAGAAATGTCATGAGTGAAAATATGAGCATCCTTAGAAACACTTACATATTTTTCAAAATCATGAGCCAAAAAGGCTAAGATCTCATCAAGGCTCAAGAAGATTGCCTCACAAATCTTCTCCTGGCTATGATTATTATTTGGATAACATGAAGAACTCATAGCAGCATAAACATTAGTATAACAATATGAAACATCAGAATCATTACAACATTCATTCTCATCATGGAAAGAACTACCTCCACTACTTTTATATAATTTCTCAACTTCATATTCACTCTAACAAGGTTCATTTTCACTTTCATATCCATCTTCCTCATGCTAACTATAATCATTTGATTCATTAGCACTTGAATCCTTCTCTTCACATTTGGAAGAAAAATTATCTTTCTTTATGGATTCATTACATTCATTACTACCTTGACTTTCAAAACACCCATTATTATCATTAGAAGATTAAGCTAAACTCTATAATTATCACTTTCCATCTCCTTAATGAATCTTTCAACTTACAAAAACTCTTGTAATCTTATAGTTGTTGGCCAATTAACTGAATCAAGCACTAGAACATCAAGGAAAATACCAAGCAAGGAAGATTCCTTAGGTCTAGAATGAAAAGAAATCTTTTTGATTACCAATTTAAGCTTTAGATAAAATTGTTTAGCATTTAGACCTTGAGTACTTCCTACTTCAGTTCTTATAACATAGGTAATCTTATTATAGATCTGTTTATTCAAAATAGAAATGTTGTTAACCACAGTCTCCAAACTTTCAAAACTTGGCAAACTAATTTTAGATTTAAGAATCTGACTCCATATTAAAAATTATTTCTACTTCTTTCTTCTAGTGCTGAAAATCACTAAAATGAGCCAACCATTTCTAACACTTGGCATTCCATGAAAATGAAACTCATGAAAAGCTAAATACCTTAGGTGTTGATGCAAGACTTTGATCTATTGATTTGACATAGGTGCATACTAAAAATCCTTCACACCATTGATAAAACTTTGTAGAGCCACCACCTCCTTGCAAGAGGATAAAGAAATCATTGTTGTGATTTACTTTTTAACACTTCTATTTCTTATAACAGTAGATGCAACAACACCTTACAACTTATCAAGAATTTATACTTCATTTTCAAGAAACTATCAAAAGCTTCAGATCTGCCTGTAAAACTTGAAAGTCCTTCAAAATATTACAATGAAATCAGCTAGGAAACAACTGTTATAGAGATTTAGAGTTTCCACTCATGCTTGTGAGAAATAAAACATAAATTTTCACTTAAAAAATCTAAACCAAACTTTCAATTGTATGAAAATATGCAAATATTCAAACCACTCTTGTAGATTTAAAAACTTGAAAAAGAGAACACAACTTTTTGTTCATTCTTCACTCTAACTTTACAATAGCCCTTTGAAAAAAAAAATTGGCTTAATTGATTGAAGGTGAACTCTCTTAACAATACAATTTACACTCAACCTCAAAGCTACTACTGCAAATGGATAAAAAATTGTTGGGAGACATGGATCTTTAGCAAAGAAATGGGAAACACTTCATAACCTTGCTGATGTAGAAAATTCTTCCTATTGTATTGAATCTTTTTCAAATTCTCAAGGGTTTTCTATCATATAGATTTTGAAAATGCAATTTATACTAGAGATTCTAGTACTTTTAATAATAAATTTCTTCATAGACTCCTGAGTAGAGTCACCATTTTGTTGGTGACTTAGATGGGCAAAACCATACTGAAATCTAGGAATGAGATATTCAATTTACACCAGAGATTCTTGTCCTTTTAACCAGGCTTATTGCCATCTTATCTCCCCAGTAGAGTCACCATTTTGTTGGTGTTTTAAAATGTTAGGCTTCAAATTATTCCAATGAGAACATAATATATCTAGGGGCATCTACTTCCCATCTGCAAAATATCCTTTCAAACATCAGTCCAACTATAAGGCAAGACCCTTCTTCTACTTCAGGCTCTACAAAACATAGGTGGGTATACCTATAGATTCTTCATATGGTACTAGTTGTTCAAAAGCATATTCT
This sequence comes from Cupressus sempervirens, assembly GCA_028749045.1. Classification (NCBI taxonomy): domain Eukaryota; kingdom Viridiplantae; phylum Streptophyta; class Pinopsida; order Cupressales; family Cupressaceae; genus Cupressus; species Cupressus sempervirens. Next base: position 260,887,540 of record CM053786.1, on the reverse strand, counting down.
AAATCTAACAAAGTAGATAAAACCCTTATTTCTTTGATACTTGTGTAATAACAAAGATGTGTAGTAGAAAATTCCAAATTCTATGAAATCCACTAGCTGAGTGAGGGCAATTCTTTTCAACTCTTCAACATGAAAGGGGAAACATTTTGATTAATGATGTTGAATATCAACACAACCCAAGTATGCAACAACAAACACATGCAATCTCCTAGTTGATCAGTCCCTTATCCATTGAGCATAAGCTAAGTCAAAACATACACATGGATACCTAAGATATACTCCTATATTCATGTATCTAATCTATCCATTCACCTTGTATATAGACATCTATCTTCATAAAAAATCTCATACTTGTGTAATATCCTCCTGGTGAAACCTGCAACCCTATCAAGGTAAATAAGCATTTACTTGGCTCTTTGTTCCAATAGCAAACCTATCTAGATATGCAACCTTAGGGGATTGCAAATGAGTTTAAGCTCTTTGTTCTTAAACACAAAAAATTGCACACAACAGAGGAAGGAGACGAGAATCAAAATGAAACTAAGAAAATAATCTTTGTATCAATCTTCTTGAAACCAAAACATCATGGTGTATGCCAAAACTCAGAATATACAAAAAAAACAATTGTATAATCTATTTTCCTATAAGAAATTACAATTGTTGTTCATAATAGAGGAAAATGTTGAATAAAATGGTATCACAATCATGACAGAAATTCCAACCTAACTAGAACCATCCTTGTGGTATCACAACAGTGAAAAAATATCCAAGAAACTAGAACCTTTTGGTCTTACAGTAAAAACTAGAACCAACATGGTATCACAAAAGTTGAGAAATTTTTTAACATGAACTGGAACCATCCTTGTGGTATCATAGTTGTTAGAAATATCCAAAAACCTTGAACCCCTAAAGAAAGAGAAGAAGAGAATATAAAATCTAGAAGCAATCTCGAATCAGATCTGATGCTGCCATTTATCCACTTGAAAAGCTTCCATTTGTTGATGCAAAACTTCTCTCTACCTTCTTTCTATAACTAAAAATTAGATCTTTTCCTTGCTACTAAAGAATGCTTGAAAAAATCTTCAAAATGATGAAGAATGCAATTGAAAAAGAAGTCAAATTTGATATTAAAACAAGGGCAAAACACCCACTAAAATGACTTTATAGGTAAAAGAAACTTCTCAAAAATATTTTCCTTCAAATGTGGAGCCTCCAAACTCCAACGTCTGCTCTCTAACTAAATTTGATGCTTCATCATAAAATTTTTTTTATTCTACTAAGAATGTCCCCATTTTAAAAATCTACCTATAGCTCTTACCATTAAAAATCTGTGCTTTTTTTTTTACTATGGATCTAGATAGGTTGCCTCCTCCCAATTCCAGTGGTATATTGCACTATGCATTTCTTATAAAAATAGCCCCTTTGGTGTGCATTTGAAAATTTTGGCTTCGGGCCATGAATAGACCATTTAAATTTTGAAAGTATTTAACTTTTTTATAAAGTCTAAACTTTACATTATATCCCAAATTTATTTAAAAAATTCAAATCTTCTGAATGCACCTAGGCTAGAGATATTTCAATATTTGATTTTATCACTTTACCTTGTTTCTCACCAATCCCTAAGTGCCACTTGTCAGTTCTCCATGTGGAATAAATAAGATCCCTACTAAAAAATGCAGGATGGGATAAAACACAATCTTAGCCCGCCATGAAAATGCAGAGTTGACCTGCGTGGAATAAATCTAGTTTTCCCCCAATAAGATGACCTATTGATGTAGATCTTATTCTAAAATAGATGACCCAAATGTTGTAATAAATCTCCTCAATAGAAAAATAAAACACAACTGTAGATCCAATATCTCTTTATGTCAAATGGATGGCTGAGATGCACTTTAAAATATCCAAAGATGCTCCAAAATCTAACAACCATCATATCTTCACAAGACGCCCAAGCAATGATGCAAAAATATGAGCACCGTCCAATTAAAAATAACCCAACACAAAAAGGATGTACCACATGGCATGAATCTATTGGTTGGTACATTCCCAAATGCACAGTACAGTACAAGAGGTAGCATGAGATTTCATGATTTTATAGAAGCAAGAAAAGTCACTCCTCAAAATAGTGAAAATGGTAAACACAAAATTTTCTCCCCTACAGATGTGTGTATTTACCTACAACTCGGCACATGAAAGAAACTAAGTTCACTCAACCAAAGAATAAACTGAACCAACTTGACACATGAAGGAACTAAGCCAACTCAACTCATGAAGAGACCAAGTTAACATGAGATGTTAACCCCAACTAAAAGCATGTTAGCCCACATCAAAGAATACAACCCATTGAAGATCTCTTAGATCGGTTATTAGTAATGGGTTGAATGGGGGGGAAAATGGCTAGAGGAGACTTAGAATCATGGGATGAAAGCATATGTTGAATGCAAAGTATTAGAAACATTAAACACCTCTTAGGCCTCAAAAGGATAGCTAGGTACACATGCATAAAAAGCTCTTAAGGGCTCAATTTGACTTGGTCTTACACAATTGCACTTAAAATCAAGGCTTCAGTTTTGAGTGACAATAGGAGGCTTTGACAAAAGTGATAGGTCTCTAATTCAAAATATTTTCTAAGTCCCTAATTTTAGTTGTTAATTATCTATCCAAGGAATTAATAGTGAAAGGCTTCTAAATAAACCTTGTGAATGTCATGACCAACACAAGGCCAAATGTTTCTATATAATTCATAAGGAAAATCATCAAACCTAGGGGCCTTTCCATCTTCCATGGAAGAAAAACTTCATCCAGGTCCTCAAGAATGAAAATATAATCACAAGAGTTTCTTTCGGTATGAGAGAGTTGAGAAGGAATAAAAACTACACACTCTTACAAAGCCTGATCCCTCATAGGAGAGCTTTCATATGTTTTGAGCACCTTCTCATAATGATGAACATAGGCTTTAAGAAGGTTAGGAAGCTCAAAGAGAACTAATTTACCTTCCTTTATTATTTTTATGTGAGAAGAATGGAGACCCCTTTGAGAAATGAAAAACTCCTTCAAATCTTTATCACCCACTTTGATCTAGTAAAGCCTATCTTTGATTTCAATTCCCCTTCTAGAGTGTTGATTTTAAATATTCTTATGGTGTCTATGTTAATAAAATATAACCTATAGTCAAAACTAAAGGAATTTGAAGCTAGGGTTTTGGTGGAAGCACACAATTTCTAGGTTTTGGTGTCATAGGAATGTCATTGGTACATAGCTATTTTTCTACCATAAGTTATGAGAAACCACATAGTGTAGGTGATCATACCATTCCACCAATAAATATAGCTAGTTGTTTGAGTGGGCCTCAACTTTAATTTCTAAACTCTTCAAGAATGTGGGTCATAGTAGCTTGAAGATGAATCAATGAAATTTTCATATACAATTGAGTCTTAGAAGAATGCATCTAAGCTATCTATTATTCAATACAAAAATTTATGAGGTACAGTTGTAGTGCCTCTCCTATTTTATTTCTGCATGGCATCTTGTTGGATGTTCCATTCACTTTAATGCTTGTATTGTAAAATTATGTTAGATTCATGAGAGGCTTGTACCTTTGAGGTGATCTATTTTTTTTAATTGCATCAACAAATTGTTTATGATTTACACCTAGTTATGAAGACCATTATGTTGTGACTAGTTGAATACTTTATTTAAATTCTAAGTTTTTCTGCTATGTAATTAGTTGAGATGATATTGAAATGCAGGGACTATTACCACATTATTTTATTGTCTGAAATGGAAGGAGTAACTGAGAGGGGAGGGGTGAATCAGTTACCAAAAAGAAATTCCAATTCCCTTATATGTCAACACAAAATTTTCACTTAATAAATAAAATCCTTTCTTGTTTAGTTAGAACTAGATATTCATTGTAACTCAATTAACAAATAAGTCTTGTAACATTATTGTGTATTAACCTTGAGTAACTTAATTATAGAAACATAAACCTTAAAGAAAATAACATGAACACATAAGACACAAAGATTTAGCATGGAAACCGAACTTGGGAAAACCACCAATGCAAATAGTTACATTTTTTTCACTCTTCTGAAGTGAACCCTATTAGGAGCCAACCATGTTAAATGTTACAAAACACACAGTTAAGTGTGACCCTATAAGAGGATTTAAATCACCCTATTAGGAGTGGCCTTGTTAGAGATATTTAGGCACTTCAATATAGAAATATCACCTTGTTAGAGTATTTATAGAATGACTATTAAGTCAACTCAGTTAAGAGATTTGAGTCACTAGTACAATTGTTGAAGAGTAACAATGATTGACCTAACTGTCGAAGAAAATGACTTTGTAAATTCATATCTATGTTCTAATTTGATCTCTTGATCCTTCCTAATCAAAATATTCTTTGAAACTTAGTCTTTAAACTTGAATGCTCTATTCTTAATGAAATATCATTCTCATTTCTCTTCTTTCACATTGTTTTGATTTCTTGATTCAATCCACAACTTGACTTTTCATATATATGATGCTCAATGTTAAGTCAACTTGAATACCCTTTCATACAAACATTTAACATCCATTTTTTCAATTTGCATTAACAAATAAACAAAAGTAATCTGTTGATAGTTGGCTAACACTTGACATATCACTTGGTTAATATAGAATTTTCTTCAATAACTAACCCAACTCAGTTAATATGAACTCCTTTGATGACTGACCAAGCTTGGCTAGTACTAACTCCTTTTCTGATTGACAAAACTTGGTTGACATTGAACATTCTCGACTAATATTGGAATCTCTTTCAGTGTCTAACTGAGGCTAACTATGCTCCATTAAAGCTTGACATTTTTGTAATGTCTATGATAATATACAATTGGATAATTATTTTCAAAAGTCTCCTTCTTTGGAACTGATGAAAACATTTCATTATGCAAAGAAACTTTAGAGCAATAGTAACCAGAAGGAATTTATAATATCCTTAGTTTTGTTATGATTCTTATCTATGAGAACTCCCTCTATCATGATCTCTCCCTCTTTCTCTTATAACAATTTCTCCCTCTTATTCTTTTCTTGGACATGATATCTGTATATGAGCAATGTTAGTATGCTAATAGAAACCAAATTTAAATAAAGCTTCTACAAACTAAACAAAATTCATAAACTTCAAGATAGACTAAGATGAGCTCTCAATTGAGAATATGAGCCATTAATGAACTCTCTCAATGAGAAGCTCTCTTGTTGAGTGGCTTTGTCTAAATAGATAGGATGTATGCTCAAGCTTATGCTTCAAAAATGGCTTCAAATGGAGTTGGAATTTGGGTGTGAGTGTATGATTTTGATGTAAAATGGCTTCTTAAAATGGCATTATGACTTTACTTCATGGATTGTGTTGTTTTGCAAAGGGGAAGGATCTAATTTATAGGCAAGAGGCTTGAGGGATTGAGGGCTAAGATGCAAGGATGGGAAAAAGCTCATGGAGGGCTCAGATTGCATGAGAGGAGAGCACATGGATTGTGCTTCCTTACAACCAATCAGGGAGTGACACATGTCATAGGGTGAGAGGATGGAGGAAAGGGGAAGGATGAGTCAACAAAGGAGGCTCAAGGGATAAAATCTTCATAAAGACCCTCATAATGGCTTGTAAGAGCAATAAAAGGGCTTGGAAGAGTCATTTATGGCCTAGTGGGCTTCATAAAGTTTTATGGTTGAGATATTTTGAAGGAGATGAGAGGAATTTTGACTTGGACTTGATTAGGAAGGTTTTAAGCTTGCTTAGGATTGTGCAAATGATTAGAGGATGGATTAGGATGGTTTAGGATTAGCTTAGGGATAGGCAAGTGGATGGCATTTAATGAGGGTGGGTGATGGAGGAGATATTTGTTAACTTTGGCTTGGGTTAGTAAGTTTTAACCCATGTTTAGGAAATATGACAAGGTTAAGAGGGGATTAGGATTAAGTTTAAAGACATCTTCTAGAAGAGTCTAGACTTTGGATGAGGATAAAGACTTTCTAGAATAGTCAAGAACTTCCTAGGATGAGGATGAAGACTTTCTAAAAGAGTCCAGAACTTCTTAGGATGAGGATAAATTAGATTTTTAAGAAATAAATAAAGTTTTATTTATTTCAAGGTTTTGGGTTGAGGAGATATTTATTAAAACTTTTTTAATAAACATGAGGATTAATATTTAATCTTAATTAAATATTTTGAGTTGGGATTAGGGGTAGGAAATGATGGGATTAGCCTTTAATCAAAATTAAAGAAGGACTAGAAGATTTTGGAAGAGGTTAGTGGTCTTAAGGAAATTGGCCAAGTTTTGGGCAAAAAATAATTTTTTTATTTATTTTGGGTTTTTTGGTCAATTTATTAATTAAATAATTAATAAATAAGGAAATAATGTTTAAATAAGATTTAAACATTTTTGGGAGGGATTCCTTAATTAAATATTTTTAATTAAGATAAAAGGATTTAATGGCATAAAAATAAATAAATTAATTAAATAATTAATTAATTAATAAATGATGATGTCATCAAGAATTTTTCAGAAAATAAAAATACTTTATTTTCTAAAGGTTTTTAGGTGTCTACATTTTGCCCCTCTTTGATGTGATGCCGCAAGTGGCATGGCATCAAAGATAAGAAAATAAGATGCCCAAGGCTAGAGTAGAAGAGGAGAGAATCGACTGCAAGATGCCCCCTCAAGAAGGCAGCGGGGAGAGAAAGTGAGGCTCGAGAACTTCTTGAAAAGTACAAGAATCTCGGATGAGCAAGGAAACTTAGATTGACAAAGAGAAGGGGTTGAATTAGCTCAAACTCTCACTATGGGAGAATGATAAAGGAGAATCAGATGCACAAGAGGAAGCAAGCTTAAGACTTTAGGGAAGGTGGAGGATGAAGGAGCAGAGCTCTATAAAAAGGAATCTAGGATAGGGAGATGGATGAGGGGATTATAAAGCTGACGCAATAGGATTTCAAAGAGTCAGATTGGTGGAAGATGGGTTTCAGAGATCCCTAGGACTAGGATTGTGGATCTCAAAAGATGAGGCTTGGTGGATTGATTTGGATTTGTGGATCCCTAAGACTAGGATTGTGGATCCCTAAAGCTAAAGGTGAGGAGTGATTCAAAGCGATACTAATGCATAAGCTGGGGTAGGAGAGACGGATGTTGGATATGGATGGGGGATAATGGAGATGAAGGAAAACCATTGAAGCTTTTTGAGTGGGGGGATACTTCAAAGAGAAGTACCACCATGTAGTTGAGCACTAGATTTGCGATAGGACTATTGGTTAATTGCCAAGGTTACCAAGAACATCAAGGCCGTGTCACCAACCATCCAGAGGACTGACAGACTGACTCAAAAAAACACACAAGGATTGCCCCAGCATCACACATGAAACTCAGAGGAAATAGTGTGGAATCGACAATAGGTAACCCACAAGCAAAAAAGAAACAAACGAAAGACTTGATCAAAACCATACACTCAGAGTGCCCCATTCGTAGCATACCATGATATGGAAGATCATGGCAACCTTGAGGAGGGAACAAAAAGATTGCTTGGAAAAGATACTTCAAGACCTAAAAGGGAAGATTCCAAATCAAAAGAAAGTGAAAATCCAAAAGAGAACCGTTTTCCAACGAGATGGGTAGGATGAGGTACTAACAAACCAAGATTAGACATGAGGAATGCTATATCTTACAAGGATCTATCAAAGAGCACCTAAGTCGATGGATTTGGGTGAGTGATGCGTCTGGCAAGCTGAACTAAGAAGGATAACACTTTGGTGATAGGAGATCTAGCTAAAGGATGCATTGGAATAGCTAACCAAGATGTGCGATGTGTGCAAGATGCTGATCAAGGAGGAACTAATAGAAAAGCTGGATAGATACAATGGTACTAAGCTAAAGAGGATGTACAAGTTGATGGACCAAGATATTTACAAGTTGAAGCTGACCAAGATAGTTACAAGCAGGCAAAAGCTCAAGATGATAGGATAGAGGGATGGTTCGATGTTGTGCAAGATGCGAAAGCTAAGGGTGGGGTGATAGTGAAAGATATGGATTTGGCCGGATGCATCCAATGATGATGAGAGATTTTGTGACCAAGGATAGCTAGAGGAGTAGGATGAGATGGTTGGATAGGATGGTAGATAGTTAGGATTATGATGGATATAAAGAGATGACATTGGGTTTGCATGAGGATAGCCTAGAGCTAGATACCAATGACAAGGGAGGATGGAAAAGACAAGATCTCCAAGGAATATAGTGCTCCCAATTAGAAGATAACATGTAGAAGGAGGTCTTATGATGGATGTGATAGGATTGAAGCTAGGATGGAAAAAGCTGAAGGGGCTAGGGAGATGGATGATAGCTAGGATGGTTGGCTGAAGCTGCAGGAGATAAGTGGAAGGTGTGAGATGGAAGATGGAGGGTGGAGGATAGGTGGATAGATTGGAAGATGGAGTTGGATGTCAAGAGATGACCAAAAGCATGAGGGTGATAGGCTAGGCTAGGGATGGCAGGATTACGCATGATGCTTGTTTGCCAAGTTTTCATCATGGTACTTGTCCAAGGCGCTTGAATTGCCAAGTTTTCACCAGTGGACACTTTATTTTTTTTATTTTTTTGACTTTTTGACTTTGGACTTAGCTGGAATGATTTTGGCTTTCTTCAGCTATTTTGGCTTTTTTGGGATTTTTCACTGGCTGTTGGAATGTTCAATTTTGTTGCTAGCTGTTGGTACACTGAATGTGTGATTTATGCAATAGATTGGATTAGATGAGATTAATGGTAGGAGATGGAGGGATGAAAATGTTGGAAAGGAGCATGAGATGGGGATGCTTGTAGGATCAACATTGGCACATGTTGGGACGGGTGTGAAAAGAGCAGATGGGGAATAGATGGTAGACGGGGGCTTGATGGAGGATTTGTGGAAGCGCGCTTGAGGATATAGGCACCCAAGATGGAGTTAGGAGATGGGGGACATGAGTCACTAGATGGGGGATTAGTAATGGTGGATGCCATGATGCATTGTGTTTCAACTTTTTTCTTTGGGATCCACATGGTTTTGGATTTTCTTTTCATAGGCTTTTGCATTGTTTTGCATTCTTTGATTGGATTTTTCCTTTTTGGAGTATGTTTTTTAGAATAGACATATGATTGCCTAGGATGTGGATTTTTAGCTTTATGCATTTTGAAGTTGGCATTTACATTGCTATGGTAAGCTTTGGGAAGATGGTTAGGAGAAGCTTTGTGAGATGGAGAGGATATGGGAGAGTTTGTAGGAGGATGATGATGGATGATGTGCCTCAATATGTGCCTTTTCTAATCTTGCATAGGAATGGAGGGAATAGGATTTGAATGATGGCTGATAGGAGGATGGAGGATGGTAGATTTTGGGACATAGGGACCCAAAATGGATTTAGCGGATGAAGGGGGGATATGGTAGGTTGTTTTAGGTTGCAAAGATGGTGGAGGGAGGATGACAAAAGATTTCTTGAAGGAGTGATGGGAGGCTGGCATGGGGAGTTTGGAGATAGGCTTGGTTTGGGGGTGTGGTGTACCAACACCTTTAGATGGTGAGCCTTTGGATACATATCCAAGACCATGAAATCCTAGATTTTTTTGTGCAATAATATGCTTTCTAATTCCTTGCTCTTGTGGTCCTAAACCTTGACCTTGATAATGCCATCGATTGAGCATTTGAACTAGCTGAGGATACTTTTTGCTTGCAGAAAATGGTGGAAGTGCTTTATCAGATGTACTGTAATAGGGAGATACTATTCTTAATTCTTTTGCTGAGAGGAGGCCACTATGGATGAATGTAAGTGAACCAAGAGGGTATATTATAGATGGTGAAATAGCTTGGATAGGTAGTAAGATGGAAGCATGGAGTGGAGGAGATGGTAGGATAGGATCTTGATTTAGTTGATGGGATGAAAAGATATCCTGCAGTAGAGGAGGTATGGCTTGAGGTTTTGGAGATGGAGGGGATAGTGACTGCACTATGGATGGAAGACATGGTACGATGATATCTTCATTTATGCTTTGGAGGATGTCAACATGCTTTTGGGCAGGATCTTGATAGGATTGGTTTGGAGTGGATGGTGTGATAGGAGGTGAAGGGATGGACTCTTCAAAGGCAACAGATGGATAGATGGGAGATTCAGTAGTGGAGATGGGTGAGTAGAAGATGGATGCATAAGGGTCATTATGGGAGATTTGGGAAATGCTTGGAGGTGATGTGGATAGGATTTGGAGGGTTTTGACAGATGGTGGGATTTTGGTGCTTGCGGGAAGTGGAAGGATTTTAAGCAATTTGATGGATGGTATGGGGATGATAGCTATGGGAGATGGAGGTGATATTATAGATGGGGAAGCTTCATTACTGACTACTTCACATGGTTGGATTAGATGACATGGCTTATCGACTGATGGAGGCGACTTTTCTTGTATTTCCTCTAGGAAATTCCTTGGAGACTTTGTGTGTCAAAGGTGGAGGTGGATTGATAGGAATAGCTAGTGTGATGGGGGTGGAAGATTGGAAGCTTGGTTGATTGGGTGATGGAGGAGAAGCTGGGATATCAGATGGCATGACTAGATAGTTTGGAAGAATGCATGGATTTTGTGGGATGCTTGGGGGAATGCTTCTAAGGCTTTCAATATACCCATCATAGTCAACAAGATTTTCATCATCATTGGAATAGGAGGTGGTGGGAGCAAGAACAATACGACCGAACACATCAGGATAGGTTTGGGATTTCATGTTTTCATGATGAGTCAGATGGGGATGGGGTCTTGTATATGGATGAACATGGAAGCTCACGATTGGATTTGGATTAAGCGCAAATTTTGGATTGGCTGATGAAGGATTTCCTAGGGAGAGTCAAAGCTATATGACAGACCTAAGGAGGATTGGCTGGAGATTTTTGGTTTTCCTGTGGATGGAAGACTTCAAGGGCATGCTGTCAAAAAGTGAGAGTTTTGCTTTCCTATGCGTTGGATTGGTGGAGATTGTGTCAACTTAAGGATAGACTAATGATCTTATGGGCATGACACGAGATTACCACTTGTGGATCCCAACCTTTAGCTCAAGGTGATGAGGGATAACAAGTGACAAAGCTAGATTACCCTAGACAAAGCTCTATCAAAGGGATAACCTTGGTGAGGCTAGTGGATTGGTCGGATTGATTGGATAGAAAATTCTAGTAGAATGACAACAACTCTCTAAAGGCTTAGGTGTGATTTTGGATTGGGTTGCTAGCTGGCTGGGGGGGATGATTTGGAGAGACTTTGGATTTGGGATTGTTCTAAAGAAAGGAACTAGATAGATTTAGTTGCATCAGGGGAGCTTGGATAATTTTTTGATGAGGTAGTGACTACGCTAAGTATGCCTTGAGCTAGGAGATTTCTGCTTTTTTGGGATTTTGACCAAAGTTGGCAACCATTCATTCAAAAGCTATAAACAAACAAGAAGACAAAATTTTGGAGCAAGCACGTCAAACACACCAACATCCTAGGAAGCTTTCTACAAGGATGAAATTTTTTATAGCTAGGGAGTCCTTGATATACGCAAGGTACATGAGGCCCAAATCTGTAGATGAAACCAAAAAGATGTCACATAGCCAAGAGGAGCGGTAACCCACTTCTCCTCTTTCACTTCTCAAGGGTATAAAGTTCCTTGAGGCTTAGCTCGAGTGACAAAATCTTGATTCCAAGAGAGGTGTCTTTGGATTCACCTCCTAATTTTTATACTCCACCAAAATGTTGGAGTTGAGGTCATCCCAAGGGGTGATGAAATCCCCAAGCAGGCCTCCTAAAAAGTGTAAAACAAGACCACATACATGATCTTGGGCTTTAAAAGACACGCATTTATTCCAATTGATGATTTAGATTTTGTAAGCTATGATTGAAGACACTTGTGATTATGGCATACAATGTTCATTCCAATTTGATAGCATCGTCAGCATAATGAAAGTCGAGAGATCGTCAACATAAGAAATGTGAGTGCCATTGACAATGCATCCAAACCATGCAATGTTCATTGATAATTAGGCATTCAAGATTGAGTGTGAGTTTGTTTTAAGCCCAAAACAAAGATGTGTGAAACTTGATTGCCAAGCGAGTTCCCGAAGGCCCTCCACATCAAGAGTTTGTTCAATTTTAATGCCCAAATGAAGTGTAAGTGAGATTAATGTGCATTCAAGGAATCTTCTAACTTAGAAAAACCACTAAAGACCCAAGTGAGTGGAGTTTGATCTTTGTGGAGCACTTAACACCCTCTTAGGTAGACCCATCCCCATAGATGGCGCTGAATTGCAACCAATGGTTAAATTGATGGGTGATTAAAGAGGGTGAGTCCAACTACAAACTTACTCAAAGCATCTTTATTAGTTTTTATAACTTAGAAGATTTCAAAAATGTGGATTCTTTTTATGCCCCAAAAGATGATTATTTGATCTATGGCATTCAAGATTGGATTTGTTGTTTTAATCATGCATTCATAAAAAAAAAAAAAACTTGATTTTAATCCATGGCACTCAAGAGTGATTTTAGCAACATGCATTCAAAGACAAGTGATTAAACATTCAAGTTTTTTCCTTTGAGCATTCAAGATTGAGATTTTGTGTGTTTTTTTAAGAACTTTGAAGTGCTTTGTTTTAACCTTAGATCATTCAAGATTGTTTTGGACTCAAAAGTGAAAATGACTCTTTGGACTTTGATTTTCATTCAAGATTTTGTGTTCTAGTTTGAATATTTTAAGCCCAAAAATGATATTCCTAGATTGTTTTGTTGCATGAAAAACCTAAGAAACATTCAAGATTTTGCAACAAGCCATTTGTTTGGAACAAATAACAAAGCTTTTAGGATAATTTTTGGCAACCATTTAGGACTCTTAGCTTTCATGAGATTTTTAAAAGAAATTTAAAATATTTGCAAATGAGGTTCATTTTATCCTTTATTGATGCTTTGAGTTTGATTTATATTTTAGTGTGCACTTAGTGTTGATTTTGAACCTTTTGAAATGGAAACTTGAAGTTCTTTTTAAATTCTAAAAAATGAAGTGTTCCTAACTTTGCATGAATGCATCTAAAAACTTGATGTTGCAAGGATGCAAATGATTGGATTGGTTTAGTTTCACTTGTTAAAAGATTTTTTATTTTGCAATTTTTTAGTTTTTAATGGATTTAAGTATGATTTGGGGGTTCATTTTAAGCACTAAAAAGAAGTGTGTATGATTTTGCTTCCTTCAAAAAAAATGGCCAAGATCTCCGACAAGAAGAAGAAGAAGAAGTAGATGGAATAAGAAGAATATATACAAGAAGAGGAAGAAGAATTCCAAGTGCTTTGTCCACCTATAAGCTTGAAAAATCTGCAAACACTATGAGATAGATTATGAGTTCCTTTGTCTTTTTCATGCTCATGTGGACCTACAAAACCAATTTATACAATCCTACCAATCACAAAAACAAACAAAATTCGCCAAAATTAGCAAATGAAATACAAAACTTGACTAAAATAGCTAATGAAGATGACCCATGCGGGGTCCCACCGGGCGTGCCAAAATGTATATGAGAAATGTTAGTATGCTAATAGAAACCAAATTTAAATAAAGCTTCTACAAACTAAAAAAAATTCATAAACTTCAAGATAGACTAAGATGAGCTCTCAATTGAGAATATGAGCCATTAACGGAATCTCTCAATGAGAAGCTCTCTTGTTGAGTGGCTTTGTCTAAATAGATAGGATGTATGCTCAAGCTTATGCTTCAAAAATGGCTTCAAATGGAGTTGGAATTTGGGTGTGAGTGTATGGTTTTGATGTAAAATGGCTTCTTAAAATGGCATTATGACTTTACTTCATGGATTCTATTGTTTTGCAAAGGGGAAGGATCCAATTTATAGGCAAGAGGCTTGAGGGATTGAGGGCTAAGATGCAAGGATGGGAAAAAGCTCATGGAGGGCTCAGATTGCATGAGAGGAGAGCACATGGATTGTGCTTCCTTACAACCAATCAAGGAGTGACATATGTCATAGGGTGAGAGGATGGAGGAAAGGGGAAGGATGAGTCAACAAAGGAGGCTCAAGGGATAAAATCTTCATAAAGATCCTCATAATGGCCTGTAAGAGCAATAAAAGGGCTTGGAAGAGTCATTTATGACCTAGTGGGCTTTATAAATTTTTATGGTTGAGATATTTTGAGGGAGATGAGAGGAATTTCGACTTGGGATTGATTAGGAAGGTTTTAATCTTGCTTAGGATTGTGCAAATGATTAGAGGATGGATTAGGATGGTTTAGGATTAACTTAGGGATAGGCAACTGGATGGCATTTAATGAGGGTGGGTGAAGGAGGAGATATTTGTTAACTTTGGCTTGGGTTAGTAAGTTTTAACCCATGTTTAGGAAATGTGACAAGGTTAAGAGGGGATTAGGATTAGGTTTAAAGACATCTTCTAGAAGAGTCTAGACTTTGGATGAGGATAAAGACTTTCTAGAATAGTCTAGAACTTCCTAGGATGAGGATGAAGACTTTCTAAAAGAGTCTAGAACTTCTTAGGATGAGGATAAATTAGATTTTTAGGAAATAAATAAAATTTTATTTATTTCAAGGGTTTGGGTTGAGGAGATATTTATTAAAACTTTTTTAATAAACATGAGGATTAATATTTAATCTTAATTAAATATTTTGAGTTGGGATTAGGGGTAGGAAATGATGGGATTAGCCTTTAATCAAAATTAAAGAAGGTTAGAAGATTTTGGAAGAGGTTAGTGGTCTTAAGGAAATTGGCCAAGTTTTGGGCAAAAAATAAATTTTTTATTTATTTTTGGTTTTTTGGTCATTTTATTAATTAAATAATTAATAAATAAGGAAATAATGTTTAAATAAGATTTAAACATTTTTGGGAGGGATTCCTTAATTAAAAATTTTTAATTAAGATAAAGTGATTTAATGGCATAAAAATAAATAAATAAATTAAATAAATAATTAATCAATAAATGATGATGTCATAAAGAATTTTTCAAAAAATAAAAATACTTTATTTTCTAAAGGTTTTTAGGTGTCTACAATATCAATCTCTCCCTCTTTGACATCAAAATCCAAAGACATCATACAATGAATTTCAATGTACCTATTGCACTAATTCATATGCAATGTGTTATGATAATTTTGGACTTGATAGCTCTTTAATGAAGCTCGGTTGGTGCATCACTAACCTGTTCTTTAGTGAGAATAAAATAAGGGAATGACTTATAGTTTACCTCTTAGATATAGAAATGCATCCTTTGGTTATGGCTTTGTGAATATGTTTCCAACCTATTCTTTGGCGTTCACATATTCCAATCTTACCTCTTTGTCTTGAACCAATTCCCTCATAAAATGATACTTGACTGCAATGTGTTTTGTCTTGGTGTGCATCAATGGATTCTTGGATATATTGATTGAATTTGTCTTATCATAGTACACAACCACTAGTTCCTTGATTACTTCCTTCATTCCTAACAATAGTTTCTTTATCCATATTATGTTAGAATAGTTGACTATTGTAGAAATATCTTTTGCCTCTATTGTAGACTGATAAATGCAATTCATCTTCTTTCTTGTCCATGGAAATAACCTCATTCCAAGAAAGAATTCTCCTCCACTGGTTATTTTCCTATCATTAATACTTCCTAACCAATCTACATCAATAAAGGGTTTTAACTCAAAGTTTCCTCCTTTCTTGTACCATAAACCATAGTCTTTCATGCCTTTTAGATATCTCATAATTTTTTTGACTACCATCATATGATTTTCTTTAGAATTTGTAGATAACCTTTCAACTATAACGATTTCTAATGCAATATCAAGCCTTGTGTTTACCACATACTAAAATTAATTCAAAATCAAAGATCTATAGGTAGTCTAATTTACCTCCTTTGAATCATCATTCTTAGATGGTTTGTGTCCAGTAGACATAGGTTTATCAATTGGCTTGGAATCTTTCGCTTGGAATCTTCCATTCCAAAGGGCTTCAATATTTCCTAAATGTATTTTGACCGAGTGATGTAGATTCCATCCTTCATTTGATGAACTTGTAAACCAACAAATAATTTTATCTCTCATAATATTGAAATCTCAAAATATTTTCTCATTTCTTTAGAGAATGATTTACATAACTCATCATGTCTTGTAAATAAGATATCATCTACAAATAGTCTGCTAACAATATCTTGTTCTATGGTCCTTCTTTAATGTACAAACTACTATTATCATTTTATCTTTGAAAACTAATTCTTACTAGATATTCATGTAGTCTTTCATACCAAGCTCTAGGAGCTTGTTTTAGTCAATCTAAAGCTTTATGAAGTTTACATACCATGTCCCTTTTGTTTGGCTCAATGAAACCTTCAAGTTGTTCAATCTAGACTTCTTCCTCTAGAATTCCATTCAAGAAAGCTGATTTTACATCCATCTAATACACTTTGAATCCTTTGTGTGTAACATATGCAAGTAGTGTTCTAACACCTTTAAGTCTTGCAATAGGAGCAAATGTTTCTCCATAATCAATACCTTTTTCTTGAGAATATCCTTTACATACAAGCCTTGCCTTGTTCCTTGATACTTCTCCTTTCTCATTCAATTTTTTTATAAGAACCTACTTTATACTTATTACCTTTTTGTCCTTGGGTCTAGGAACAAGAGTCTAGGTATTTTTCCTTTCAATTTTCTCAAATTCTTCATTCATTACCTCTATCCAACTTTCATTATTCAAAGAATCTTTTATAGTTCTAGGCTCAAATTCACTAAGAAAACATGTACCTTTTAGTTTGTGCCTTGTCAGTATGCCTTCTATCTAATCTCCAATTATTTTCTTAGATGCATGATGCCTTCTGGCATATTTAGCAAGTATAGGTTCTTTCTTTCTTGATTCTAGACTAGTTTCACTCAGCTCACCATGTTCAATGGCTATATGAACTTCAATTCTTTTCTCAGGTTCTATTGTCTGAGACTCAGTTCCCTCTTTTTGTGACTTAGTTATTTCTAGAGGTAGCTCGAGTTGAACTATCTGTTTCTCAGGTTGCACTTTCTACAACTTGGTTTTCACTATTGACTTAGGTTACTTAGGTGGTATACTTTGTTGTTGCCAAACCAAAATTACTTGTGACTTAGGTAAAGTCTCTAGTTCATAGTAAAAAATATTTCTATAGTCCTTAGGTTCCTTGTTACTTTTTTCTTCACTCCTCTCTACAAACTCATTAATCTTTACATGTGTACTTCCTATAACTTTGTGAGTAGCAAGATTCAAACATTTATATGCTTTTATCTTGTTGGAGTAGCCTAGGAATATGCCTTCATCCTTTTTACATAAAATTCTCCTTTCCTTTCCTCTTTCAAGATATAACATTTTCTTCCAAATACTTTGAAATAACAAACATTAGGTTTATATTCATACCATAATTCATAAGGTATTTGATTTGTACCTTTCTTTAGTTGAACTTAGTTTAGGGTATGAATTGATGTGTCGATTGCTTCTTTCCAGCATTTGATTGCAACATTATTCTCAATCATTAATGTTCTTACACAGTCCATGATGGATCTATTCCTTCTTTCTACTATCCCATTCTACTAAGGTGTACCAAGTGCTAATACTTGTCTTTTGATTCCATTTTCATTGCAGAACTCACTGAATTAATTGGAGATGAATTCACCTCCTCTATCTAACCTTAGGCATTTTAGATTCTTCCCTATTTTTTTCTCTACTCTAGCTAGGTACCATTTGAAATTTTGAAAAGCTTCATATTTTTCTTTTGGGAACACCATTTTCATCATTCTAGAATAATCATCAATAAGCAAAATAAAATATTTGTCTCCACAATAGCTCTCTATACCTATTGGTCCACAAAGATCTGTATGACCTAGTTCCAAGACTTCTTTTGTATAGTAGTTCTTACTTTTTAAATTACTTTTTCCCATTTTTCCAATCTGATGTTATTTGCACATGGCCATATCAAGTTTCTTTAGTTTTGGAATGACTCTTACTCTTTTGTTCTTGCTTATGGTAACTAGATTATCAAAGTTCACATGACACATTCTTATATACCATAGCCATATTTCCTCTACTTGTGCTAAAAAGCATGAATTTTCAGTAAGATCAAGATAGAATATATTAACTTTAGTATGATTTCTAGTCCCAAATAAATTTTCTTTGCTATCTGGTAGCTTGGCTTTCCCATTCATGAATTCTACCTTGTATCCATTTTTGTTCAGATGTGCCACACCTAGTAGATTTTTCCTTATTCCTTCAACCAAATAGGCATTGTCACATTTTATTCCTTTAGTTAATGCAATGCATCCCTTTTCTTTCACATAACATGGTTCATTATTTCCAAATCTAACACTTCCACCATCATAATGTTCAAAGTGTTCAAACTTAGTTTTGTCACCAGTCATGTGATGAGAACAACCACTATCTATTATCAATGTGTCATTCTTGCTAACATGAGAAATAAGTGACATCTTTTCATTTTCCTCATTATCTAATTCATCCTTAATAGAAATGTATACCCTTTCATCTTCATCGTCACTATCAAAATATTTAGCAATGTAACAAGATTTCTTACCTTTGTCTTTGTAGTCCTTGAAGCTCTTGAAGTCTTTCTTGCCCTTGAATTTGTTGAATTTTATATCATCTTTATTTTCTATATTTGGACACCTTGTAGCAACATGACCAATCTCTTCACATGAGAATCAAATAAATGGCATTTTATCTTTGTATTTATATTTGTCTTTTGGTAACCTTCTTGTGAGTAGGGCTTCAATGGCTTCAATATTATCCTTGGAATCATCATCTTCTTCACTATCAATTTGTTTTCCTTTTGAGTTTCCTCCTTTTCTATGAAGAGTTAGTTTGGCTTTGAATGCATATTCTATGTTGTTGGGATTAAGAGTATAGTTATCAAAGTTATCCAACTCAAAAGTTGTTAATGTTCCCACTAGTACATCCAAAGTTATATCATTTGTAGGATTGCATCTCATCTCTTGAATAGCTAAAAATCTATTTGCATAGATAGGAAGAAGAGTTATTAATACTTTGTTGACTACTATTTCATCATCTATTTTTCCTCTTGCAACTCTGATTGCACTTACACTTGCTTTGATTCTTTCACTGTATTTTTCAATGTTTTCATCTTCTTTCATCTTCATTTGATTAAACTATTCTCTTAGACTTTTTACCTTGGCTCTTTTCACATTTTTATCTCCTCCATAGATCTATTCCAGTTTTTCCCACATTTCAAAGGTATTTGGACAGTCTTTGACGTCATCAAATTCATAATGGTTAAGAGAGGAAGCAATATCAATAATCATTGTATTGTGATTTTTCATATCCTCCATCTGATCCATAGTTAAAGGTTTATTGGTGCCACATATTGGCTCTCTAAGAAGTGTAAACCTATATCTCCAATGATTCCTAGATGTAGCTTCAGCAATTTCTTCCATGCTAAAAGGTTTTCTCGGTTAAGCTTAGGAATCTCTCTTTTGTAAGACATCTTGATCTTTAGCTTAGGTCTTTGAAACCTTTCCTGCAAGCACCAAGAATTCTGATACCAATTGTTGGAAATGTAAGGAGTAATTGAGAAGGGAGGGGTGAATCAGTTACCATGAAAATAATTCCAATTCCCTTAGATAGGAATAAACTTTTCACTTAACAAAACAAATCCTTGCTCTACTCGATTAGAACTAGATATTCACTATAACTCAGTTAACAAAGTAGTTTGTGACATTAATGTGTATTAACCTTTAGTAACTTAATTGAAGAAGCATAAACCTTAAAGAAAAAAACATGAACACATGAGACACCAAGATTTAACATGGAAACCAAATTTTGGAAAACCACCAATGCAACTAGTTACAATTTTTCACTCTTTTGATGTGAGCTCTATTAGGAGCCAACCCTGTTAAAGGTTACAAAATGCATGGTTAAGTGTGACCTTATAAGAGGATTTGAGTCAAACTATTAGGAGTGACCTTATTAGAGGTCTTCAGACACTTCTATATAGAAATGTCACCTTGTTAGAGGATTTAAATATGCCTATTAATTCAACTCATTTACTTGAGATTTGATTTACTACTACAATTGTTAGAAAGTAACAATGATTAACATGATTATTGAAGCAACTAAATTTGCAAATTCATATCTATGTTTTGGTTTGACCTCTTGATCCTTCTTGATCATAATATTCTAATTTTTAGCTTAGTCTTCAAACTTGGATTCTCTATCCTTAGTCAAATATCCTTCTCATTTTGCTTCTTTCACAGGGTAAAAGCACAAACCTGTGTCACCTTTGGTGATACCATAGGGTATTTTGGCCAGAACAGTTTCGGCTGGAATAGTTCTGGGCATACATACATGGTGGTTTCACACACCTATGTGGCGTGTACCGTTTGGCTAGAAGCATTATGGCTGAAACACTTATGCCCAAAACCTGGCACTTTTATAAAATGGATGAAAAACCCTTTGCGGCTATCATTTTGACTATCATGACTCCTAAGTTCTTGGAAAGAGGTCTAGGTGTTTTGGTCGTAACAAGTTAGTGGGTTTTTTTTTTTCCATTTTAATTTTTTTTAAAGTGTTTTTTGATTAGTAAATGTTAATAGTACTTAAATTAATTATTTTTTACCTATTTTATGAGTGAAATATTTAGAATTGTTAATTTTTAAATATATTTAAATTGTTTTAATTAATTAATATGTTAGAAATTAAATTAATTAAATTGTTTTAGAATGGTACTTAAATTAATTTGTTGGCAAATTATTTAAAACATAAGCAAGAATTTAGTCAAACACTAGGTAAAAACGTAGAAAAACATTAGTTAAAAATGTAGAAAACCATTAGGTAAAAATATAGAAAAACTTTATGAAAAAATGTAAAAAAAATTAGTTTAAAAATGTAGAAAAACATTAGGTAAAAAATGTAGAAAAACTTTAAGACACATTGTCCAGTTTCTAACATAACCTAATGGATCTAGGTGAAACAGTAATCTCTTATAGTGAAATTAATTTTGATATTAAATAAACCTTCTAACATAACCCTATATCAACTACAATCATAACCTATACCACATTCTAACCATAACATAGGCACTTTACTAACCGAATGAACCACACTTAGATATTGACGATGTTCATTTTAACAACTAGTTTGATCTTATAGCACGTAAGATTAATATAATTAATTAGGCACCATATTAGTGGAACAATAAATATTTTGATGTAAAACTCACTCAATTAAAAAACATCTATTTTTATTTACAATTTAATTCATAGTAATAATATCCCAAAAGCTTTTACTAATATGAGTTAGAGAACAAGAAAGACAAGTGTGGAAGGAATACAACGATGCCTTTGAATAAAGTCATTTACCTATATATTATTCTTTCATTACCAAATGACACATAAGGACCTCTTATGATACATTTACATAGGTATTTTTACCCATATATATGTTAAGGGGACCTAGGGAGTCAGGTACTAGGTAATTATGTATGTTATAGGTTCTAATAGGTATTGATATGTTTACTAGCACATAATAGGTATTGTTTGATAATAATGAGTGTTACATTACCAAACAACATATTAAGATCACTTATGATACATTTTTAGGTATGTTATCCATACATGTGTGTCTTAAGGGGACATAGGAGTCCTAATAGGTCATAATATTTTTTATAGGTTCTAATAAGTCTTAATATGTATTATTAGGACATAATAGGTATTATTAGGTAATAATTATTCTTACATTACCAAATGACACATAAGGACCTCTTATGATACATTTGTAGGTATTTTTATCCATATATATGTTAAGGGGACCTAGGGAGTCCTACTAGGTCATTATGTCTATTATAGGTTCTAATAGGTATTGATATGTTTACTAGAAAATAATAGGTATTTTTAGGTAATAATTAGTCTTACATTACCAAAAAAAAACATTAAGATCACTTATGATACATTTTTAGGTACGTTATCCATACATGCACGTCTTAAGGGGACATAGGAGTCCTAATAGGTTATAATATTTTTTATAGGTTCTAATAAGTCTTAATATGTATTATTAGGATATAATAGGTCTTATTAGGTAATAATTATTCTTAAATTAACAAATGACACATAAGGACCTCTAATGATACATTTACATAGGTATTTTTACCCATATATATGTTAAGGGGACCTAGGGAGTCAGGTACTAGGTCATTATGTATGTTATAGGTTCTAATAGGTATTGATATGTTTACTAGCACATAATAGGTATTTCTAGGTAATAATTAGTCTTAAATTACCAAACAACACATTAAGATCACTTATGATACATTTTTAGGTACATTATCCATACATGTGTGTCTTAAGGGGACATAGGAGTCCTAATAGGTCATAATATTTTTTATAGGTTCTAATAAGCCTTAATATTTATTATTAGGATAAAATAGGTATTATTAGGTAATAATTATTCTTACATTACCAAATGACACATAAGGACCTCTTATGATACATATGTAGGTATTTTGTATCCATATATATGTTAAGGGGACCTAGGGAGTCCTACTAGGTCATTATGTCTGTTATAGGTTCTAATAGGTATTGATATGTTTACTAGCACATAATAGGTATTTTTAGGTAATAATTAGTCTTAAATTAACAAAAAAACACATTAAGATCACTTATGATACATTTTTAGGTATGTTATCCATACATGCATGTGCCTTAAGGGGACATAGGAGTCATAATAGGTCATAATATTTTTTTATAGGTTCTAATAAGTCTTAATATGTATTATTAGGATATAATAGGTCTTATTATGTGATAATGATTCTTACATTACCAAATTACACATAAGGACCTCTTATTATACATTTACATAGGTATTTTTACCCATATATATGTTAAGGGGACCTAGGGAGTCAGGTACTAGGTCATTATGTATGTTATAGGTTCTAATAGGTATTGATATGTTTACTAGCACATAATAGGTATTTTTAGGTAATAATGAGTCTTACATTACCAAACAACACATTAAGATCACTTATGATACATTTTTAGGTGCGTTATCCATGCATGCACATCTTAAGGGGACATAAGAGTCCTAATAGGTCATACTATTTTTTATAGGGTCTAATAAGCCTTAATATGTATTATTAGGATATAATAGGTCTTATTAGGTAATAATTATTCTTACATTACCAAAAAAAACATAAGGACCTCTTATGATATGTATTTGTAGGTATTTTTATCCATATATATGTTAAGGGGACCTAGGGAGTCCTACTAGGTCATTATGTCTGTTATAGGTTCTAATAGGTATTGATATGTTTACTAGCACATAATAGGTATTTTTAGGTAATAATGAGTTTTACATTACCAAAAAAACACATTAAGATCACTTATGATACATGTTTAGGTATGTTATCCATACATGTGTGTCTTAAAGGGACATAGGAGTCCTAATAGGTCATACTATTTTTTATAGGTTCTAATAAGTATTAATATGTATTATTAGCACATAATAGGTATTATTATGTAATAATGATTCTTACATTACCAAATGACACATAAGGATCTCTTATGATATGTATTTGTAGGTATTTTTATCCACATATATGTTATGGGGACCTGGGGGAGTCCTACTAGGTCATTATGTCTATTATAGGTTCTAATAGGTATTGATATATTTACTAGCACATAATAGGTATTGTTAGGTAATAATGAGTCTTACATTATGAAAAAAAAAACATTAAAATCACTTATGATACATTTTTAGGTATGTTATCCATACATGCACATGTCTTAAGGGGACATAGGAGTCCCAATAGACCTCATAATATTTTTTATAGGTTCTAATAAGTCTTACTATGTATTATTAGGATATAATAGGTCTTATTAGGTAATAATGGTTCTGACATTACCAAATGACACATAAGGACCTCTTATGATACATTTACATAGGTATTTTTACCCATATATATGTTAAGGGGGCCTAGGGAGTCAAGTGCTAGGTCATTATGTCTGTTATAGGTTCTAATAGGTATTGATATGTTTACTAGCACATAATCAATAATTTTTATTTTATTTTATTGCATTTATGTATGTACATGTACGAATATTTATTTTTCAAATTTGCATGAGCATGTTACAATACATTAGATATGGTCTCTAAGATAATTTGTTTAAAAATACATAAATGTTACATGATTGAATAACACCATACATTTAATGTCGTGTGCACGTGTGTTTCAAATTAAATTTAACTTTTAATTATTTTAATTTACACACTTGTATGTTTATATTTGTATATATATGCATGTCCAAATCTCTAGATATTCATCAGTCTTGTAGCTTCACATTCATATCCTCGTATTTATATACATATATACATTATGGCATTTGGTTCTAGCGACCGTGGTCTTGCATCCTCAAGGGATGCTAATGTCCATAGAGGGGGTTAGAGTGTTGAATCTAGTACAACACATAGATCAACCTCCTCCACTTAGGATAGAGAGCAGTTATTCAAAGATATAGTTGTGAGATTATCTCGTGCTATACAAGTTTTGGACACCTCACTTTCCTCTTTTACCACTGTCCCTAATAGGGAGAAGATCATAGCGATGCAAAAGGAGTTGTTTCATATGATTCAGACCATTGAATCATATAACCCTTTTGATGATATGAGCATTGAGACATTTTATTCTTCTCTATCTCACAATGTCACTAGCATTGTGAAGTACACATAGATTGACACTAAGGTTTCCATTGGCATAGTGAAAACCATGTTTCCACTTTATAGGGATCATCACAGAGTTAGAGGCTACTTTGTGATGAAGCGTATTGATCATCTCTTGCACCATTCATGTATCCTTGTTGGTTGGGCACTCATCATAGATGGCCACAGAAGGATGAATTTCCTCTCTATTTCTGCAAATAATTGTTTGCAAAATTTTATTTACACTATGATGTTGACTACACAAATTATCTAGGGCATTTTGGGCAAGGTCCAGGGAGACTTTTAGATAGATTTAAACCCACGAACACTCCTGTGCCTATTAAAAAATGAGCAATGGTGGGTCCAGACCTTTTGGTTATGCTAAGAGGTCCACAGATGATTGTTGTAGGGCAAAGTGTTCCTGATGACACATTTAGGACACAAATTTATTCGAGCATCAACATCGTCACCACATAGTTGCACAAGATTTCTTCTTATCAATGTGGTAGATATATGCTATGCTCTCAAGGTATCGTTCCCACAGCTACATCATCTAGCACACCTGTTGATGATGATTATGGAGTAGTAGACATACCTTCTCCACTAGAGGTTTCTACAATCTCAGAGGTGGATGCATTGTAGTGTTTCAGATTATATTTAGCATCTGATCTTTTAGATGCATATCAAGCATTATCTATAGTTATAGGGATTCCACTTCATGACACCCCCTCTCAGGTTAGTCATATTTTATCATGTACAACAAGATCAAAGCCTAGTATACAAAGGTAGGAGGACATTCTTGCACCTTCTACTACTCCTACTGCTACACAGGCCTAGGCTAAAGCACCAGCCCCAGCTACTCAAGATCCTACAACACCCCCTCTACTCAAGATGTCACTGCTAGACAACCTAGTCTATTTACCTCCATGCTTTCAGATTAGGGCTGCACTATTGACTTGGACGTTGATAGTGTTTTTTCATTGCATGATTCAGATATTAGTTAGATTGACAAAGCATTACACATTGCTACAGTAATTATCTCTATATGTTTAAA
Organism: Cupressus sempervirens; assembly: GCA_028749045.1. Lineage (NCBI taxonomy): Eukaryota > Viridiplantae > Streptophyta > Pinopsida > Cupressales > Cupressaceae > Cupressus > Cupressus sempervirens. The sequence goes on along the minus strand of CM053786.1, from coordinate 260,861,756 downwards.
TTTATTTTAATTATGGTAAATAATATGTCTATATGCTTATATATATATGTATGTATGTATGTATGTATGTATGTATGTATGTATGTTGGTGTGTGTTTGTGTATGTTTTATAGGGTCTGAGTGATAGTATGTTATGTTTTGCTGATCTACAGACACCGAAAAATCCTACACGTCGTAAGTCTTAGGTATGTTACAATTTAAATATATATATTTGATTTATATACATGTATCTTGATATAATTTTTCTGTACATAATTAAATGGTCCACTATCAATTGACACAAGGTTCAAACACAGCTGATAGACCCTTTTGGGGATAGCCAGGATCAGGAGGGGGATGTAGCTAATTATCATCATGGCCTTTTATTTTAATACACACATGTTATTTCCAGATCTATACATGTTTATATGGACACTTTGATGTTTTATATGTTATTTCTAGGTATATGTTTATATCATGGAAACTTTGATGTTTTATATATGTTATTTCTAGATACATGTTTATATGGATCTATTTTGAAGTGTAATTAACTATATATTTAATGACATGACTTAAGGGGAGATCCTAAATTATACATAAGAATGTAGATTAATGTATATTTTATTTCATACATGTATGTAAATATGTTCTTGTTAAATGTAGACATGTACATGTTTTCAATAATCATGTTTAAATGTATATGTTTGTAGTGCCTGCCCCTAGTCTACATTTTCAAGCTACATTTCTGATATGATTGCCAAACTCTTTTAGGCCAATTTATGTTTGATGATTAGTATTATTATTTTAGAGATTATCAGATGTTGATTTACACTCAGTTTATTATATGATGAGATTACTTGGTACTCTATATTTCATGCATGTATGATGATTATTCAATATTTTCAGTTATCAATGATGATTAGTTAGATGGTTTATTATTCCATGTGCTTCTTATGGATACTTACCCCAAACTGCATGTGTATGGTGTGTGTGTTTGTTTTATTTATGTATGGTGTTTCTGATGTGGTTAAGGAAGGGAGTCGTAGTCACCTGCTAGTCAGGATCTACACGATGCACCACTTCCTGCCATTGTCTGTTTAGCTTAGAATATTGTGTTTGTACATGCGTGGATTTTATGCAGGTTGCAGGTACTGGGTATCGACTTCCCTGAATTTCTAGGATGAGCGTACCCTATCGCATTGTCTCAATGGTAAGAGAGGGGAGATAAACTCTTAAGTCCAAATCCTAAACCCTTTAGCCAATTGTCCTAATTGATAATTAGGACAAGTATCTGAGTTAAGTACCCTCTGAATGCATCAAAGGATGTAATTTCGTGATTATAACCTTTTTTGTTTGATTTAGTATGTGTTTTTCTATGATGGGTTTTCGTATGTTGTTATATGAGTCCTTGATGTGTTTTCTATTAATTAAGTCTAATTAAAAGATTAATTAATGATTTAATTTAATGGAGAATTAATATGATGTCTTTAATATTTAATTAATTGAGAAATTAATTAAATAAAAGAATTAAATTTAGAGATAAAAGTTCAAAGATAAATTTAGAACAGGATAATATTTATTTAATTTAATGATAATATATTTGGAGTTCATTTTTAAATAAATGCTAAATATTATTGTTATTTAAATTAATTAAATATGTTATCAATTAAGTTCTAAAATAAATTAAAAGTTGAAAGATATTAAATTATTAAGAATTCTAGATCGCATGATCTAAGCATGAGTTTAAATATGAGAATTAAATTAAAAGATTAAATTATAGAAATTAATAATGTTATTTTAATTTTTTAAAAAGTGCACATAAGATTAAAGTAATAAATTAATTTAAAATAGAAGTCAAGTGGAATATTAAATAAAGTTATTTAATAATTCAACTTAATGTGCATGAAAGTTGAATGCAAAATAAGAAAAGATAATAAAGGTTAATTTGGAGTTAACTGAGTTGTGCAAAGAGTCTTCTCGGGTAAACGCACAATTAGTGCCCCGATTTGAGGAGAAATTGCTTATCACAACGTTGGGGGTTCATTCTTGGAGAGACACGAATTGGGACACGAATTTGGACAAGGAATTTTGGGAGACAACTTTTGGAAGCAAATTTCAGAAGGAGAATTCTAAAGAAGATTTTCAGAAGAAGGTTATTGAAGAGGAGCGAATTCTCTTACAGTTTTTGGAGATTGCATAATAGCATCAGATTGAGGTAGGGTCTTGTGTTTGATCATGGGTTGAATTATGCAATTTAATAATCTTGTCTTCTTCGTGTTTGTGGATTATCAATCCGAATTGTCTGGATTTCACCGTTTGAATTCTTTCGCTCTCTTATGAACCTTATGATACTATATTGTATTTCATTTATATAATAGAATTGGAAGAATAAATCAATTTGAAACCCTCATTCTAGATGATAGATTTTTACAAATTAAACTAGGGGGAGCTTTTGAAAGAAAAGAAAATTTTGATTGGAAAAATTTATTAAAATAAAAGAGAAGAAATTTGCTATATAAATTTTATACTGAGAAGAGACGATATACTTTTAAAGAATATTTTAATTTAGAAATCTGAATGGTTAGTTCTATCAAATTTAATTTTCAATCATTTATATATATATATATATATATATATATACTTATATATTGGAAAAGAAAAATTGTTTAAAACAATGTTTTAAAAAAAAATTAAATATATTTTAAAAAGTAATAATATAAATTTTTAAACAATTAAAAAAAAAAAATTGTTAATATGAAATAGGGAGGGGGCGGGAATACCCACACCCCCCCCCCCCCCCCCCCGTACCTTCTATAAAGGACTGCCGTCGGCAGTCTACTAGCGCAGGTACTGCATCAGCCAGGCTGCCGCAGGCCCTGCGTCACCAGGCCTGCCACACCGGCTTTTTAAAAGGCCGATGGCCTATAATAAGGTTATAAAGTTTTTATTATTATTTTTTATTTTTATTATTATTTTTAATAATATTAATTGTTATTAGTTATTATTTTAATTAATAATATTTATAAAAAAAATGTTTTAATGGTATTATTAATTATTATTAAATAAATAAAATTATTAATAAGATTATTAATAATTCTTAATTATTATTTAAATGAAAGTATTAACAAAGTTTTAATTATTGTTTATTTAAATAATAATGTATTTAAAATAAGTTTATTTTAATTAATGAAATTATTAGTAATTATATTAATTATTAATAATTGATAATTCTAGAGTTGATAATATAAGAATAGGTTAAGGGATATATTGTAAATCATAAGTACCTAATTATACACGGGAAACGAGAATAGAAACCCGTACATTTGAATTAACATTATATCATTAAGATTAAATCAAATTGTGAGACTATTCTATATTTCTATGTGTTATCTGTATTATGGGGTGTTTTGGGTTTTGTTCTAGCATTGACCAGTCCTAAGTTGTTACCAGAGGCTCGGGGATTATGTGAATGTGATGTTATGTTGTTTTGATCTTGATCTTTTAAACCCAACCCTGGTGATGTGTTGATATGCTCTATGACATGTTTGTGATTACTGTTTGTTATTATTTTCCAGTTTCCTTGTGTGAAGCTAAAGTGTATGTATTTGAGATACCTGATTTAACCATTTTTGACTCTCGATCAGTTATATTTGATAACCATTTTGGAGTCTTCGATCAGTGTTGTAATTTACTATTGGGATACTTTCTGGTTGCTCATTGGAGAACCATTGGATTTTGTAATCTATCATTGATGCCTTCAGTTGTTGATAGAGAACTGTCGTGGTCATATGATTATTATTTGGTGCTTATCTGTTGCTCATGAAGAACTGATGTAGTTTTGTGGCTTATATTTTATGATGTCTTTTCAGTTGCTTGTATAGGACTGAGGTGGTTTTATTATGATTCTTTGATTTATGATTTCATGAGCCTAGGGTAGGTTATCTATGTGTAGAGTCAGGAAGTGGCTTGCAATGGGGATCGAGGCCCTAAGAGGCTGCCTGGAGTAACCCATTGTAAGTTGTTTTAATAAGTGAAAACATTCACACTAAATGAGGGAAAATGAACCTAACAAGATAATTGTATATTCTCTCCCATGCCTTGAGTGCTAGTACAGACTAGGATGGGGTAGAGAGAATGCTTGGTTATGACCTTGCACTCCATAGTATGCCTCGTCAGTACGAGAGGATACTAGTGGCCGCAAGGATCAGTAGGGACCCAAGATTCCTAAGGGATTGCTCGGGTAACTTCTACATGACTTTTGCGATGACACTTTCTCGCTTGCATATTAGGTTTCCTACGTGTCTTGTGGTTCCTCTGGGATTTAGATGTCGATCTTTTTAGGAACCCTTGAGTTAGTATACTTTTAGGATTTTCAGACTTAGAGAGTACTTGTGTTTTATGTTTTGATACCTTGTTTGGGACTTGAGACTATCTCCTCAGCGCGGTGGGAGTGGACCATTTAGGTTCCACGTGGTCGGGTGGTAGTGCTTTTACTCTTACCATTGAGATCCGTTCCATGATCACCGTGGCTGGAGTTTTTGTGATTGGCATTTATCTTCACTATGTTCTTGGATTATTATGATGGATGGTTAGATTTTATGATAGATGTTTTATCATTATGGATGTATGGATGTATCATGTATGGTGAATAGATTCATATATTTTTTTACTGTACCTTGTATCATGGATTTGAGGATGTTGTATCTTTATCTTTACATATGTATATTCTTTTAAGCCTTTCATACCCTGTGACTTGTACAGAGGATGATTGAGCATTCCGAATTAATTTGCCAAGAGGCATTCAGAACAAATGTATATTATGGACATGGGACTTTCTGATTATTCTTTCATATGTATGTGATAGTTGTTAGACTTAGAATTAATTAAATTTAAACGTGACTCAACGTCTTGGGATCCTTAGGAAATGTAACTTGCAATGTATGTTGTCGATGATTACATGTTATTGCTTCCGCTACTATGTGTTTGATGTGTATGTTATACCTTCTTACTTTAAAAAAAAAAAATGTTTAGCAAACTTAGTGAAACTTTAGGTTAATTCTTTTGGATCCCTTGGCAGGGCGTTACAATGTTATTATTTTTAATGCCTTAAAATCTAAGTATATAATTAACTATATTTAATGACATGTCTTAAGGGGAGATCCTAAAATTAATATGTTATAATAATGTCTAGATTAATGCATAAGTAAGAATATAGTTCATATACATGTACATAAGAACATATAAAGACTATCATCTAAAGAATGCATGTTACAACATTTAATTAATAAAAGTTAATACATGGTATATATTTTCAATATTCATGTTTATGTATATGTTACTATTTTTTATGCCTTAATCTAAGTATAATTAACTATATTTAATGGTATGTCTTAATTAACTATATATTTCATCTAACTATAATTGACTAAAATTAACTATATTTAATGACATGTCTTAATTAACTGTAATTAACAACATTTAATTAATAAAATATGACATGTAATATGTAACATAGAATATAACATGTACATGTAAGAACATATAAAGAGTATGACCTAGAAAGAATGCATGTTAGAACATTTAATTAATAAAAGTTAATACATACAAGAACATAATGATTATATACAAACATAAAGAATTTGCATCATATAGAACATATAAAGATTATATGTACATAAATACATAACAACATTAACAATCATATGTAAGAAAACATAAACAATGTACATATAAATACATATAAATACTAAAGGGTTTTTCTTAAGGAGACACCAAGTAAAAGGTGGTACTAAGGGGATGTTCTAATAGGTGGTCTTAAGGGGAGGTCCTAAGAGATTGTCTTAAGAGGAGATCCTAAGAGGTGGTCTTAAATGAGATATCCTTGTCGAATTTAAATAAAAATAACATTTAACATGTCTAATTTTGCTTATCCTTGAGATAAGTGATCCTATGTATATAAATTTATAAAACAAATATCCTATCAACATTAAATATATAGCATAAAAGCTATATAGACATAGCTGAACTAGAGCTCCACAATAAGTACATAGGTAAACTAGAGCTCCAAAAACAATGTATTGTTAGGATCCTCTCTATTTTTTATTATCTCTAGAAGTTTTTCATGTTCTTCAATAGGTAGTTTCCACTTTTGATTTCTTTGACATCCTCTTCTTTGTATTGTTTCAAATTGTAATTTTTTTGCTATAATATGGTTACTGTAATGTAAAACCTTTCCTCCAAGCTTGTATTCAATAAATTCAATACCACTATCAGTTACCCTTGTTTGTTGATAATATGTTCCTTCAATAACAACTGACCCAATTGGATATGACTGTTGATCAACATCTATAGTTCCTTGTGGCAACTTGTGTTTTTCTTTTGTGCATCTTAAAAGATAATAGTCCACATTTTCTGCATTATCTAGTAAGGCTTGAACTGCAAAAATATCTCTTACATGTATATAAAAATATAGATAAATATAAATTAATTTTAAAAATGAATATAAATTTATATCAATTTATATATATGTATATATGCACACAAACCTACCATAGCTAAATCAGAAATGCGCTCATTATCAACTAAATATATAGGATCATGAATGTCAATGTCAATGCCAGCATCTTCAAAAGGAGGTTTTCTAACTATCCCCTTCAAATCCCAGTGTGAAACATATCCATTCATAATATTTTCACATGCACTCACTAGATTGTCCTTAATGCAGTCATCACAAAAACATGTTTTCTCTCTTACTTTAACTACTGGAGGTTTATGGTTTTCTATAGTCATCACTTGATGTAAACTTCTAATACCAGGAATCTTTTGACAATTGTAAGGATTAGATCGACCTATATCTACTACAAATACAAAAAATAATTGTCATGTTTCAAAATAAATATTTAATTAAAAACTCAACTTGATTTGAAAAATACATTAAAAATAAATATAACTTAGTTCACCTTTCACCTCACAAAAGCAACACTTATTGTATTTAGTATCTCGAGTAGCAAAATGAACTTTGCACCATTCAACAATTTGATTTGCACTCTCTATCCTATTCCCTGTATGTACATACAATATGCATATATATAAAATTTAAAATATATGGTACTAGTATTAAATGTGCACATTAAAAATACATATATTTACTTGCAAGTTCATGTTGTCGAAGCGCACATTTTATACATGCTCCTGCTCCATCATGCTCCCCTTTTCCATGTCCACTTTCAAATAAATTCCATAAAAACCTAATATTGGTTCTAGCATGTTGTATTGCTAACCAATTAAATACTTTTGCACATTTGAATTGTCTTGTGAACATGAAACATGATAAGTATCTACAATTATTCATGTACATGTATCAAATCAAAATAGACATATCAAAATAAATATAAGTTAAAATAAAGTTAAATAAATGTGTAAGTTTCTGTATACTAACCTACACATCCATCAGACCAAAGCCAGTGCTCTGAAACATTTATTCCACAATTTCTATGATCTTCAAAGAACATTGCAAAACAATGAGCCACATAACTCCTATCATGAACTCTATCATCACTAATATAAAAATGAACCTCTTTGATGATGATGCATTCATTTTCATCCAACCTTTCTATTTGATCCACCTTAAATTTTGCATGTCTATAGGTCACTTGGACAAATATTGCAACTTGTTCAAAATGAAAAGTCTACAAGTGAAAGTATACAACTAGGTGGAGAACAATTTTTGGAATCATGAAATTGTTTAGCTTACCATCGTGCACCATGACAATGTTGGATATGTGGATATATCAATGGACATAACTTGGTCATGAACTCATCATAATGCAATTCACTCTCCTTCAATAATTTTTTTTTTTATTCATCTCCTATCTTATTTTTGTATGTCTCATATTCATATCTCATCCATAAAATTGGTGTTGATTCATTAATATTCTCAACTTGCATAATTTCAAAAAATTTGCATAAATCTCCACAATCTTCACACTGATTTTTGATGCATTGCACTTTGAATTCATCTGAATCTTCTAATTTATCACATAATATGGACCTCACAAATTGTGTTTTTCTACTAGGGATGACCAAATTAGGATCAAGTACTACCATAAATGTTTTATATGATTGCAAGTGTAGACCAAATTCAACATTATTTCGACAACAAAAAGTTTCATGCATCTTATTTATGCATACAAAGGAAGGACACAAACTCTCAAACATTCTCTAACATATTTTGACATTTGAAAATTCTTTCTTGAATGTTTGAAATAATTCACTTTGAGTTATATCTATGAAATGTTTTGGATGTTCAATTTTGGCCCCTATCTCTTGATCTTTAGTTTGTATAGTATCACGCCTATTGGAAGAAACATGAGAATGTGTGGTCCAAAATTCAATAACTTGTCTTTTTACATCTTTAGAAATTTTGTCTTTTTGAGGAAATCTACAAATATTCACCCAGTTATTCTTAATGTTATCATCTAGCATATTTCTCCTCTTGATATATCTTTGGATAGTTCTTCTAGATATATGTAGTACATCAAAAATTGCACATACCTATTTTTTATGTGTCAATTTTCTACTAGATATAGTAGTCATCAATGCTCTACATGCATTACTCAAATCACCTCTTCGAGTTGTGTTGTCAATTTTTTTATAAGCATTTTGCAAGTTTTCAACTATTGTTTTATTAATATTATGCGCATGGCTTTTCCTGTTATCAACACCCAACAACTCCAAAATAGGTCTCATATCTTTTCTCCTAAATAACTTGACAAATAATTGTACCTGTCCAAATATACTTTTATCCTTGAAATATTCATCCCACATGTTTTGACAATGCTTTCTGATAGTGTCATCATTTGTCATATCTTTAGATGGGATTTGGTTAAAAAGTAGTTCCTCATCCAAATCCATCAAAATTTTTAATGCCTTCTAATTTGTTTCTATTAGTAGAACTGCCAATTTCTTCCTCTTCATTACTTTCATTTTCTTCATGAATCTCATCCTATTCAGGAATTTCATTAGGTTAGTTTTGATTATGTTTTGTATGACCTTTCATTTTTTCATCTCTTATTCTATCATATTTCCTTGATCTTTTCCCTTTACTACCCATTGAATACTTTAATCTATAGAAACAAAACAAAAAAAATTTAAATTTCACTAAATATCAGCTAATGCTTCAATATAGAATTCATAAAAATAAAAATAAGTAGATGGGAAAGAAGACCTTCAAAATATTCTATCCTTTGCAATTGTGGTTAAATCCGCAAAATAATCGCTGAAAATTGCTTCAAAATTAGTTGTCTTCCGAAAATTCTCTTCCAATTTTTGCTATTCTATATATTTATTTATTTTAAAAAGAAAAGTAAACTTTATTTTATATCACACAGTGACATTAACTACTTGCGGTTTAATCAGCTGATAGGGGTTTCAGCCATAACTGGTCCGGTCGAAACAATTCCAACCATAACCACCTATGTGGCATCCTAAGTGGCAGTCACACAAGAAAAAATAAGAACTTCTATAAACATCTCACTTTGAAGGCCAATTTGACGTACTAAATTGAAGTTATTTTGAAAACTAAAAATATACTTTTGTAGGTCTCGGAGTCACGGTTATGATCATATCAATTTTTTATTATTTTGATTATGGATAATATGTTATAATTTAAAAATATTACAAGTAGTTATTTTAAGATTCAAGAAGGTGTCTATTCAAAAATAAGAAAAAAATAGTAAATCATATTCAAAAATTATTGTTTTTTAATGCTACATTAGAGGAGAGAGTCTTCTTCAAAAATATGTAATTTAAAAAAAAAAAATGTAGATTTGATGCAAAAAGTTTGATGGGAGAAAAAAATGTCAATTTTTGATAACTTTGACTTTGACCAGTTATAACTTGAAAAATATTAGCCAAATTTCAATTTTTCTTTTTTGGTGCACTAGGTATACATGTCAACTCTAACAAATTCCAAAATTAGACCAAAATATGAAAATTTGCATATATTTGTTTGATGGGAAAAAAACTCTATATTTTTAGCATTTAAAAAAAATTTAAAAATAGACTTAAATTTTTTTGAAATAAGTAAAATTTTCACTCAATTTTTTTGAAAAAAATTACAGACATAAACTTTATCCAATTTTACATATTTCATTAGTTTACATCAACTTCAAATTCTAAACACAAATGCCACTTTTATGTCGTTAAAATTCAAGAGTTTAAATTCTGATATCACTTTTCTTTTATAAAAGGTGACACAGGTTTGTACTTCCACCCCACATTGTTCCAATTTCTTGATTCAATCCAAAACTTGACCTTGCATATATATGATGCTCAAAGTCAAGTTGGATTTAATACCCTTTCATACAAACATTTAACATCCATTTTTTTGACTTGCATTAACCAATTAATAAACAAAAGTAATCTACTAACAGTCGGCCAACACTAGACTGATCACTTAGTTAATACAAAACTTCCTTCAATAATTGACCCAACTCGGTCAATACTAACTCTTTGATCACTGACCAAGCTCAAGTAGTATTGCCTCCTTTGCTGATCGACCAATCTTGGTTGACACTGAACATGCTCGGTTGATTCTAGAATCTCCTTCAACGCTCGAATGAGCTCAGCTAAAGCTAATTGTGCTTAGTTAAAGCTTGACATTTGTGTAACATTAATGACAATATACAATTGGATAATTTTTTTCAATAGTTTTTATGTTAAAATTATGAGATGTACCTAGTACTTTAGTCTTGTGCTCATTCTGAGATGACTGATGTGATTTGATGGTTTTACTAGGGTATTTTCTAGTGATTGCATAGATTCAAATTATGTCATAGCATTTTTTTTTGAGTACCCATGTGATGTGATTAGTGGTTGCATTGTGTGATGCATTTCATTAGTGCACTTTATTCTAGTTCCCATGGTAGTGATTATTTATATGTTAGATTGTGTTGTTACTAATGTCTAGACAATATTTACAACATGATGCCTCATGATTTTATCTATTTTATTTTGTGTGAGAGTTATTGAATATATATTGATATGATGTCAATAGACTCCTTGATTATTATTCCTTTTATGTTGTGTATATGAGTTATTGATTTTTATTCAATATTGCTCAAAATAGTCATAGAATAGTTAATTTTACTACTTTTATTTAAATATAATGTTAATATGATTATATGACATTTACTACCCCACCACACCATTGATAGATATTTATAACTTAGTGTCAATAAGAAGTGAGATAGAATCATAGACAATTTATTGCAAGATCTATACAATATCTCATTCCCCTCCATTATTACTAATTGTTTCATTTAGATTGATATTATATGTTCTTCAAATATTTATGTATTGTGAGTAGCTATACCTTATGTTTGCATGTTTTAGTGAATAGGTACCATCTATATACACATTAAGTTATAGGGATTGAGTGTTTGCCTAAGTTCCTATTAGAGGCACTTAAAGATAGTAGCTTCAATGACCTATTTAAAAATAAAGTGTACACATAATGTTTAAAGGAGGGAAGGGAGGGGGTTGAATTAGTTGTGAACAAATATTATTAAATTGAATCTTATATAACTAATCTCCAACAAGTAAAACAATGAATTACAATGGTAAGAAACTATACACCATAAGACAATATTTTGTGAACTAGAGAAACCCATGATCAAAGGGAAAAACCCTAGTGGGGATGGTACCCACAAGATAATATACTAACATATAAGTTCCTTGTGAAAGGATGTGACCTTGTTAGGCATAAAATACAATTCATTTAGTGCAATAGTCTTTGTTAAAGTAAAAATCCATGTTAGGAGATCTTGAATCCTTGTTAAAAGGTTATAACCTTATTAAAGTTTGAAAGGAATAAAAAGACTCGCTGTCTAAGTGCACCCAAAAAGTTGAAAGATAATAACTTTAGGATAACATGTATCCAAAGAATATGAACTATCTAATCTATAACTTACTTTCCTAAATAGTTCCTTTGAAGTCCACTCAGTCACTCAATATCATCAGTACTCCTCTCTGTTAATCTAGCATCAAGGCTCACATCATATGTATCAAATCATACAACTCTCATACCACATACATATGAAACAAAGAAAATAACATTTTTTTCTATCCCTACAAATAATTAAAAAGGTTGACCTATTAGATCTTCCCCAATATATAATTAATTACAATGGATCGTGCTAAGGAATACATTCCTTCATAAACTTCATTACAACTAGTTAATTAAGTTTCCCATACATTGTTGATCTCAGATTGGTTTTGACATATGAGTTTCTATACATTTACGTCATTTACAAGTTAGAATTTAGTTCATTCCGAACAAGTAATGCATGTCAACCGTAACATATTAGATAGTGCAGACCGAGTGAGATACTTAGTAAGTGTTGAGTAAATAGTTAGTGCCAAGTCACTCAAGTGTCAAGCAGTCTGTATGTGTTGAGTCATATAGATGTTGAGTGACAACATTGAAGTTGTAGTTTATACCAAGCATCAGGGACTTTAGATGCTGAGTAAAACAATTTTTGACATAGTTGTTTGTAGCGGCACAAACTACTATGTAAATTGTTTTGGAATCAGCTTAAGGATTGTTTTGTAATCCTAGATGATAGAAGAAATCTTAATTGAGAATCCCTATGTAGTATGTGCAGACAATTAGTTAAAAGGAATGAATTGAGCGACTAGATAGATGAATTACACTTGCTAATTCATTCCTAACCCTAGTCACCTAGATCTTTTTAAGGAAGGTAATGTTGAGATAATGGGTGTTGCACACATTGCATAATATTTTTATTTTTATTATTTTATTTTATTATGTAATGTTGTATCTAGATGGATGTGCAACATGTAAAGATTCCCATTGAATATTCTTGATGAGTTGTATTGTAACATTGTGATAATATTTCATGTAATTATTTAATATTGGGGAAAAGAATTAAATGCCCAATATTAAATGTGGGGTCAGTGGGTTAGGTAGCACATGGTTTATGTAATACCAATTGGTGGTTTTGTGGGACTTTCTACTATATAAGCAGCCACAAGGGTAGTTGTTGTAGAGTAAGAGTGAGAAAGACAAGAGTTGAGCAGGACAAGGCTTGACAGGTTAGCCAAGGGAGCATTTGTGAAGGTTGGAAGCATGGCATGGGATGTGTGGATTCATGCTTGTTCACATAGTTTTATCGGTTGTGGATATGGCCATGAAGGCTTCCATGGTTGTATTGCAATGGTATTTTTTGTTAAATAATACATGGTGATGGATGCTTTTAGAGGCTGGGTTTTTCCCTCAATGAGGGTTTCCCAAGGTATATCTTGTGTCACAATTTTGTGGGTATGTTGTCTATTCTCTTGCATGTGGATTTTAATTCTATGTTTATTTCAAAGCTATTATGGGTTATGTAGAAATGGTTATATTCTTTCTTGCCAAGTTTCCTTACAGGTAAACCCTAAAACATGGTGTGAGCAAAGAGAGAAGCTTTCATGCATAAACATAACATTTAGGTGTGACTAAAGAAGAGTGATCACAGTGTATGACCTATAGAGTTAGTTAGAGGAGAGTAGAGGAAAGGAATTATAGGATAGAAGAGATACATTTGATCAAACGAGGATCAAGGACACATGCAAAGAGGTGATCTATTATCTAGCAATAGAGTGTTAACCTCGAGATCATTTTTGAGACATTCTAATAGGTGAATCCGTTATTTTATCATAGTAGTATTAACAAGATATTGTAAATCCTTTAATAGGGTTCTTACTTCATTGTAAGTTGAAGTCCTTTAACCAAGCACACTTCTAACAAGGTGTTGAACTCCTTTAATAGGGTAAGATCTAACAGTCTTGTAAGCCTTTGATAGGGTAGACCTTTCATAGGGTAGATCATGTTTCATGATCACACAATGTAACCTTCATTAGATACACTTTACAATTGCAGTAGTGAAGATTTGTGGGTGTCATCCCCACCCTAATTTTACCTTCTCATCGTAGGGTTTTTGGGTAATCATATATTGTGTCATATGAGTGAATGTTTATTTGTTTTCAAGCTATGGATGTATATACTTAATTTGGTATTTTAGTTTACATGCACAATTTTAAGATGGATGTGTGGTGAATGATTTTATCGTTGAAGTTTTAAAGTGTTGATTCATCACCCCCAGAGCCTAGTTCTCTGGAAAGTAAAGCTTTCCAGCTTTGAGGAAAAATCTTGGAGATTCAAGTTTATAAGTTGGGAAAGACAATTGGAAGCTAGAAGAATTGAATACAACTTATCCTACATGAGTTGAATTAAGCAAGAGATGATTTAAAGTGTTCACTCAAGAGAAGGAAAGATATATCTATTGAAGAGAATGACACACAATAAAAAGAGATTGACACTACTAGACTATTTACATAAGGTAACTAAAGTGAATTTGATGCAACAGTTGTAGATCTGATGGAAAAGAGTGCAACCCTAACTAAAGAAGTCAAAAATCTAAAGATAGAGCAAGAATCACAAGCCATATTCATCTGTGAGGTAACTAAATAGAAAAAGAAAGTTGTAGAAGAAAAATTCATTATTGAAGATAACAAAATGATACTAACCAATAGATTGGAAGAAAAAACATCAGAAGTGGAAAGGATTGCTAGCATGCAATTGGAGACAATGAATCAAGTCATGACTGGAAATCATCAATTGAATGGTAAAGACATTTTGATCACAACCCTGAAATTATAGAATGAACAATTGAGTAATGATCTAAGAAGGGAAAAGGAGTTTTCTGAAAGTTTCAACAAACCAAGTGAAGCCATCAAGTACTTTGAAAAATAGATGAGATCCCCTAGATCCAATGATGATACTACTAGATTAGTATACACCAATAGTGAAGAAGGAAAATCATCTTAAAATGGTGAGGAAAGAAGTAACAAAGATAACGACTCCAATCCCACTTGTTATAATTCTAGAAAATTAGGACATACTTTTAATGTTTATAGGAGCAAGATTGCAAATCAAAATCCTAAGTAGAAATTCATGGGTCACTGCCACAAGAGCAACAAGCAAGGACATCAGGCACATGAATGTAGAACCAAGACCATGAGCACAAAAGTATTTGAAGGATACTACTATAATTGTAAGAAGTATGGACATAGAGCATATAAGTGTAGATCCAAGCCCAAGTGGTCATCAGACAAGAAAACAAAGGTAAAGCACAATGGAAACTCTTATAATTGGGATGATAATAGTAGGTATAGTTGTCACTATTGTCAAGAGTATGGCATGTTCTTTCAAATTGCATAAGAAAACATTTTAGAAATGATTACAGTAGATGGCTAAGTCAAACTACATGTTTTAGTTTCTTAATTGTCCAACAAAGTCAAAGGCACCAAGCAATGAATTAAAAAAATGTAGAGGAAAGGCAAATGTTGAAGAAGTCAAAGTGCATATGCAAAAATCATGGAAGAAGGAAGATTGTAGTACATCAAGTTCAAATGGGATCACTTCACCCAATGGGTTAGGTGATCACACCACTCCCAATTAAGAAATCAAGAGGTATGTGTGGGACTAATATTTAAATGATATACCATACCTCAGCTCCAAGGATTTAATTTTGAAAAGATTATATATGCATGAAGAAAGATGTAAAGTGTTGTTTAGAACTTGGAAGAAATCTTTAAGTTTTTTTAGTTTTCATGTTTCTATCAAGCATGAAAAGTTTCACTTAAGCTACCAAGTAAAATCTAGCTGATGTTGAGCTATCATAGGTTATAGTGTTGGCCGAGCTCATATTGGTTTCCGAACATGAAGAAAATTACATGGAAGCTGAGTGACTTGGAATTACTATTGAAGCTGAGCTTACAATTGTGTAATCACTAAGCATTAATTGTGAAGTTTTAAGGGCTATATGATCAATTTTTAATTCATTTGACATCATTCAAATTTGGAGAGAGAAAAAAGATCTTAAGGTGAATTGAAGAGATTGTTCCAAGAATTTTCTGATTGGATTCAACCATTTTTTGACACCATTCAACCGATTTGTAAAAGTATTTATTGTGTGATGAGCTATGCAAACCCTAGGTAATTGATATGGCATCTAGTTCTTTTGCTACTAAGGATAAAGAGGGAAAGAAATTTTTTAATGTTTAATTAATAAGTAATGATATAAGAAAACCAAACTTTAGAGCAATTCTTGACATTGCATACAAGCAAGACTCATTTGGTGCACTATCAATGATACCACCACAAGTTTTAATGATTCAAGATGTAAGATGTTTTTACACATGTAAGGTGGGTAGCATAGGTAATATGGAGAGCATAGATCTATATCAAAAATTATACTAAAATGGAATATTGAAGGAGGAATATAAGATTGTAGAAAGAAAAGTGTTAACTTGTGCCCTAGATTTCCCCAACATTTTCAAAACATAGTGGATAATGATTTTTTTGAGTAGGATTCATGAAAAATCTATGTGGTTAGAGGATGGACCTATCAAAATTACAAAGAGGATTTTATAGAGGGTAATAGGATATCCAACCCTAAACAAACCTAAGACCATGAGAAGTGATTCAAAAGAGGTTATTGAGAAAAACACAAGGGCAATGTGAAATAAGAGAGGAATGACGATTGACACCATCACATATCCCCTAATTGCTTTTGCAGTAAGGATAATTGCACACAAATTATTTCAATCCAACAAATTGAATAGTATACCTTGTATTAATATTGACTTAGGCTACAAGATAGTAAAAAAAGATCATTATTATGACCTTCTTGAGTTACAATTACATGAGTTATCAAAAAACTTGGGAGCCATAAGGAAAACCAAGAGTGCATAGTGAAAGTTTGGTTCAATGCTTGTTTTTATATTTTTCTATGTGCAAAACACTTTTCCTTATTTTGGTAAATTTGCATGGAAGACAAATATATCTATTGCAGTGCAAATAGGTTAATACATTAAGCAACTTGGAGAAAATTTTGAGTCTATAATGACTAGCTACTTTGAATACTTTAAGAAGTCAATGAAACAAAGAATGAGGATACTAGTGTCACTATTTGAGAAGCGTTTGAATGATTTTTCCTTTCTAGTTGATATTGACTTCACATATGTTCAGGTTGTTATTCCAAGGGTGACGTGGCTAAGGCCTCTAAGTTATGAGATAAATGTGGATGAGGAATCTACAACAATTACTACTTTGCTAGTAAAAGTAGATAAGAAGGCTACAACCTTTGGTAATTAGGATGTAGCCAAGTCTAAGATAACTATAGACTTGAAGACAATGAGGAAGAAGAACAAAATTGTTAAGAAGCTCATAGAAAAATTTAGTGAAGGGGAAGAAGAATGTGAAGAAGAAGAAGAAGATGATGATGATGAAGGTGAAGGTGTACCTACCCAAGCACCATTGGCAATAACTCAAGGTCAAGGAGAAGACCAAGCTAGAGAGGAAGTAGAAATTGAAGAAGGTGTCAAGGGAGAAGAGGCTAATGAAGCACATGTAGCCACAGAGAAGAAGAAGAGGAAATATAAATCTCTAGCAGTAAGAAAACCAAAGAAGGTTGTAAAACCTACATAGCCTAAGCCTATAGTTCCTGCTACTAGGGCTAGCACAAGAACTACTACTAAGAAGGCTCAAAACTAGATAAGCTAAAGGGAAAGAGAGCTAGGACAACTAGAAAAGAAGGTGAATCTAAGAAGAAACAAAGGAGAAAGTACATTTCTCCAACCAAATCAGATGAGGAAAGGAAAAAATGTGATGACAATAGCCAATTCAAAGTGGTAAGTCACATTCTTTCTTCTGATTTGGAGAACTTGTATGAGAATGTAAAGAATAATGCTTACTTATCTAGATTCACACATGTTGAGTTTGATAAACTTGGAAAGGTTGACATTAACCAAGTAGAAGAGTCTATATATGCCATGATGGAAACATTCAAGAAGACTCCAATTGAGCTTGTCAACTCTATACCCAAGAGTCTATATGATAGAGTTGAGCAAAAATGATAGTTTAGTCTCAATCTAGAAAGGCAATTTAGAGAGACTACAGTAGCAAGTGTGATGCTAGAATTGGATAAGGCCACAATGATAAAGGCCATTAAGAAGTACATAGGGAGATTTTCTCCTAAATACAGGGCATTCAATATTTTGCAAATTGACATTGAGGATGTTGTTTAGAAATTCACCCAAATATGGAAAGTAATATATGGAATGACAACATCTAAGGAAATTAAGTAGACACCTATTGAGGTAGGTGTAGAAAAAGGTGAGAATGAAGTAATTGAGGTTAATAAAGATGATACTAAAAAATATGCACATGTGGACGATGCTAAAAAGAATATAGATACATAAGCAACAACTGAAGTTGAGCAACAAACAGAACAGATTATACCAGATATACTAGTGTCGTGTGCTAATCCACAACATGGGTTAGATGCAGACATATATATATATATATATAGATATATAATAAAGATTGAGGTTATTTATGATATTTTTATTCATAATATAAATCCCCTAACAAAGGAAGATACAAAGAAGATATTTGTAGATTCCACCACTAAGGCACAACTATGTAGTCATCCTATATTGGTGAGTGTGGATGAGATTAAGAAGGTAGACATGGAATATGTAGGGGAGCAAACACAAACACAAAAAATATCTATAGCCCTTCCTCAATTTATTGTGGTACAACCTACAATTTCTATTGTAGTGTATCAAAGGAAGGAGACAACAACATCTAATTTCATCACAATGGTGCAAAATGATCTAGTACCAATAGTCTCAGTAGATGAAAAGGATGAGAAAGATAAGAAAGATGGGACACAAGTTCAAATAGGTTAGGAAGATACTCCTATACCTACAACACAAACTCAAGGTGCAACTGAGATTGAAAAAAAAGAATAGGATAGGACTAAAGAGTAGTATTGACTACCAAGCTTGAGGAGAAATTAGCAATACAAGCACTAGTTACTTTGCCAAAAATTGCTATTCCTCCAAGTCAAGCTCTTCATAGGCCAAGTGTAGAAGCTACACCATTACAGTCATCAAGGCCTAGTCCTAGCAGATCTATGGAAGATGAAATTACATCATTTGGTGATGTTAACTTGGATGAAGTGATTATGTTGCCAATGTTTGATCTTGCAACAATCACTATTCAACAGATGAGCATACTTCAGGATGCTCTTGCATGGAATAAGAACCAAGAACTACTCAAAAGGGAGTATAGGTAGAAGCAAGCATTGCAAGATATCAAGGATATTTTTCTTGATGCATTCAACCTACCTACACCTAATGAAGACATGCCTAACATGGAACAATTGGAAAACATAGTAGAAAAGGTTAATGATACAGACCTAGATTCAACTGTAAAACTACTTGAATGGTATGAAAGGAAATTTCAAAGCAAAGTCAATGAAAAGATATCAAGTGTCATTGCACTTAGTTAGGTTAAATTAGAAACCAAGATTGATAGTGTAAAGAAAGTATTAGAGAATATTTTCTCTCTTTACACCAAGTTGTGTGATACAACTCTATTTACACAAGAAGAGTAGTGACATATTGACAATCTAGAGAGAGATATGAAGAAAATAGGTACTATACCCAATTCTTTAGCTTAGAGTCAAAGGAACTTTAGGAATTTGATGAACTCCCAAGGTCAGCTAGAAGCCCTACATGCTCAAAATGCAAACATTCATGCTACACTGATCAACATCCAGTCCATGTTGACCCCACACATGGAGATACTACACAAGGAACTAGCCTTTAGAGAAATAGTGATGAAGAAAGATCCCCATCTTTCTACACATGAAGGCTTAGTTCACCTTACTTCTGAGTTAACTATCCAAATCAAATCATTGGAGGTAGCATGTGATAATTGGGATGCAAATCTAAGAATAATACTTGAGATCCTTAAAAATTTCTTGGAGAAACACAGTATACATGTGTAACCCTTTGACATAAGTGTCAAAAAATGGGAGAAATAAGTGAGGAGAAATAAGTTTTGGGGAGAAATAAGTAGAAGAAATAAGGAAATGGGAGAGAGATATTATATATAGCATTTTTGAGAGAGACAGTGACTCCAAGGAAAGAATGAATATAGTTTTAGGGGATACCAAACAAAGGGGGAGTCAAAGATAGAAACAAAGTACAACACAATTCAACATATGCATATTTACTTAGTAGGAGTATTGGTTTAGATTCAGTCTAACACAATCAACTTAGGGGGAGTTATAATATTTTGAGGTATGACTGTTAAGTCAAGTTTTTCAAAATTTTGAAAATTTGAAAATTTGTACATATCTCGAACAAAGATAGTTAGTATTTGAGTTATGCTCATAAGGTAAGACCTTTCATGCATGACCAAGTGTTTTATCCACTCATGTCAAAAGGGGAGATTGTTGATCTCAAATTGGTTTTGACATATGAGTGTTTATAAAATTAAGTCATTTACAAGTTAGAACTTAGTTCATGTCGAACAAGTAATGCATGCTAAGAATAACATGTTAGATAGTGCATGCCAAGTGAGATACTCAATAAGTGCTAAGTAGACAATTAGTACTAAGTCACTCAAGTGTCAAGCAATCAATATGTTTTGAGTCATTCAGATGTCAAGTGACAACATTGAAGTTGTAGTTGATGCTCAGCATCAAGGACTTTAGATGCCGAGTAAAACATTTTTGACATAGTTTTTTGTAATGGCACAAACTACTATGTAAACCATTTTGGAGCCAACTTAAGGATTTTTTTGTGATCCTAGATGACAAGAACAAATCTTAATTGAGAATCCCTATGTAGTACATGTAACCAATCAGTTAAATGAATGAATTGAGTGGCTATATGGATGAATTACAATAGTTGATTCATACCCAACCCTAGTCACCTAGGTCTTTTTAAAGAAGGTAAACCCTAAAATATGTGTGAGTGAAGAGAGAAGTTTTCATGCGCAAATAGAGAATTTAGGTGTGACTAAGGAAGAGTGAACATAGTGTATGAATTGTAGAATCATTTAAAGGAGAATAGAGGAAAGAAAAGATACATCTAATTAGAGGAGGATCAAGAATACATGCAAAGAGGTGATATGCTATCTAGCAATAGAGTGCTAACTGCAGGATCATTATTGAGACATTCTAATAGGTGAGCTGGTTAAATCTCCTAATAGAGTAGTCTTAACAGGCCATTGTAAATCCTTTAACAAGGTGCTTACTTCATTGTAAGTTGAAGTCCTTTTAACCAAGAACATTTCTAACATGGTGGCTAAATCATTTAACAGGGTAAGATCTAACAATCTTGTAAGCCTTTAACACAATAGACCTTTCACAGGGTAGATCATGTTTCATGATCAAACATTATAACCTTCATTGGATACACTTTACAAATGTAGTAGTGAAGATTTGTGGGTGTCATCCCCACCCTAGTTTTACCTTCTCATTGGAGGGTTTCTTGATAATCATATATTGTGTCATATGTGTGAATGTTTATTTGTTTTCGTGCTATGGATGTATATGCTTAATTTGGTATTTCAATTTACATGCACAATTGTGAGATGGATGTGTGGTGAATGATTTTATGGTCAAAGTTTTGAAGTGTTGATTCACCCACCCCGCACCCCCAAAGTTTACTTTTCTTATTGCATTTCCAACATATGTAACAATGATAATTTTACATTTCCCAATGATACACCACACACCATAATAATAGTTAGTTGTCAATAAAATACATTGCACATTACACACAAGAAACATTTCCATAATAATTCAAATACTTCACAGTTCTGAATAAATGTGCATGAAAAATCCTTCTACCATCTTCCATGTTTTCCAACATCGATTCCAATTCACCAATAAGATATAGCCAAAATACCAGCAACCGTCTCTGTCATTTTTTCTTGTACATTGGTTTACTATCAGTCTCCAATAATCAATATACATCTTGGCTAAAACATCATACAAAGAATAACAAACACATACATGATATCTATACTGATTCCACTATACGTGTAATCTTTCATATATACATCCATCAACCATTGTCCTCTCTATTTTTGATATACAACCTATGATATATAAAATTTGAGTCTTTCATGAACATAAGAACATATGTTGTCATCAATACAGCACATCTAAAATATATCCAAGTACCAAAAATATTTTCAATTCCTAATAATCCCCCCTTTGTTAGTGATGGAAACAGATGGTGAAAAACCATCAACGTAAAAGTAAATAAAATATATATATTTTTTAATATTCTTAACATATATAGTCTTCAAAATTTAAACTCCTATGCATATACCTTCCTTGATGAAAAGTTTTTCACTAATATTCTCCCCCTTTTTCATCAATTGAAAAGGAGCCATTATGCCAAATACCAAAATTTTCATCAAAGTATTCTACCCGTCTGATGATAACATCATCAAAATACCTCCATTGGATCAAGCCAACCTTCAACAAAAAATAGTAGATCAAGTCCCAAAAAATATGTTTATGCAAAAATTCATTATATGTAAGAGCTCTAAGACAATCTTTCCACTATGTGACCACTCCCCCTAATTATCAATACCGATTATCATGTCTAGATTAATAAATGTTCTCTAAATACACTAGATTGATGCATATCCCACAACTCTTACTCTTCACGGGGTTGGGCCATCACCAAAGAATACCTTTGAGGTACTCAAAGGTGTCCTTATCTAAAGTCTTAGTTAATATATATGCTACCCATTCTTTTGTGCTCACATATTCTAGTATGATTTCCTTCTAAGAAACTTTTTCTCTTAGAAAATGATATTTAATAGAAATATACATAGTTTTTTAAACATAAAACTAGATTCTTGGACATGTTGATTATATTTGTATTATCATGATGCACAATGATAAATTTATAGTATGTTATACCAATATCATTAAACATTTGTCTCATTCATATTAATTGATTACAGTTATTTATTGCTGGTACATATTTTGCTTCTTCTATAGATTGTGGTACACAATCTTATTTTTTGATCAATCATGATACTAATCTTCCTCTACGAAAAAAGATCCTCCATTTGTACTTTTCCTATCACCAACATTTCCTTCCCACTCCACATTAGTGTATGCATATAATGCAAAATTATTTGATCTATTGAATGCCATAACCAAAATGTTAAAGTTCCTTTTAAGTATATGAATATTAATTTTACAATTTTTGGATGTTATTCCTTAGGATCTACAAAATATCTTTCCACATTACCAACTCCACTAGCTATATTAGGCCTAGTATGAGTCAAATATTGTAAGCCACCAATCATAGATCTATTTATTTTCTATATAATGCAAGGGGGGTTATTATTAGTCAACCTGCAACCTATTGTACCATTTTAAAATGGCCGCACTCACATTTTAAGATCTTTTAGCACCCTTTCCATAATTCCTTTCTCAAACAATGGATGGACTTGTGCTCAATGTCTATTTTTCTCCTCTCCCCTTCCATTTTAAGCTTCTTTTTCATCTCTTGCTTTCTGACATGGCCTTCTAGGTGTCTCTTTGACATCTTTTTTACCATATCTCCTAATTAGTCTATCACCTTCCAGTTTCACCTATACCACCTTCTAGAGCTTTAAGTAGCTTTTTTGACCTATCTACTAGGACTAGGTTGACCTTGTTTGGACTAGATTGACCCAAGTCAACATAGTCTAGGATTACATCAACCCAAGTTGACCTAATCCCTGGTGGTTGAGGGTTTTGAGGCTTGAAAGTCCTTGAATTTTCTAATTAATTAATTTTACTCCCCTATTGGCCAGAGTTGATTTCCCACCCAAAACCTGGTATAAAAGGAGGCTTGGAGGCTTGATTTTCATATCTCATCTCTTAAATCAATTCCATGATTCTAATATCTTTCTCTCAAGTCTAAATTTCTTCCTTTTTCATTCAAGGAGTTGAAGTATTAAAAAATTTCAAGCTTTTAAGCAAGGAGATTTCATTCAAGCATTAAAGGATCTTTTTTGAGAATTTCCTCTTCAAGATATAGCCTATTGTTGGCCATCAAGGGAGGAAATCTACATTGAAGCATTCACTATCTTCTTCATTGATGTAGTTTTATATCCATGGCACCATGATAAGATTATAGTAGATCCATTGGATAGTGTGGAGATACCCTACATTCTAAGTTCAAGATTTACAACACATTTACATTCAAAATCCTTACTAACAAGGGTTTTAAGAAAGGTGAATCATAAAATTTATCTTATCTTTTATTCATTTGCAATTACATTTCTCATTTACGGTTAATTCCTTAACCTAGGGGTTGACCAAGGAAATCCATTATAAAACCCAAACCCCAAAGCCTTTCTTTTTTCTATTGATTTGTAGGATACGAGTGAAAGCTTTGTCGATTAGGAACGTACTTTTTGGTATTTTTCTGGAGAAGTCAACTTCAGGTTGCTGGACTATGTGAACCTAGTTGTAGGACATCTTCCCTTACAACCTAGTCCTTCAGTCTTAATTTTTGGGGAGATTTATGGGTTTTTTTCCTTTTGTCATTTTATTCTGAGTTCCACGATCAAAAGTTAATAAATAGTTTAGATCTATGAGTTTTGGAGCTAAAATACATCTTCCTCTACACATTTCAAGGTGAGTCTTTTATATTTTATTTCCTTTCATATCTTTACCCTAGATCTATATCTTATTTGGGCTAATTGTATACACGTAGCATTTATATTTTTATTATTTAAGCAATTAGTTCAATTTCACATTCATGCTATCCTATCAAGATCCAAAGAGTACATTTCCTTGTATTGCATTCCTCTTTATATGATGAGGACACAACCCAAGACAAAATGAGAACAATAGGAAAAGGGGAATATTATTATCAAAAGTGATATGCTATTACATCTAGTACAACAAAAATAGACTCCATGAGATGCCCTATGGGCTTACAATACTATCAAATTTTGGAGAAAATCCTTCTCAGAGTACCTTTTCCAAACTCAACCAAAAACTACCTTTACAATGTTAGAAATGTCCTTAAGTAAACCAAATTAGGTTTAGGGTTAGGAATAAATTTTAGAATATTCCATTTGGCATCCACTACCAAAATAGAAGGTTCTAGAAAACATGTCAGAAGTTGGTGTAAAATTAGAAGAATCCAGAAATGGTAGTCTAACTTCCAAGAGGCATAACTTTTGATCTGGGACTCTGATTCATGAACCATTTATATTTCTAGAAAGCTGTCCAAGAACTCTATAGCCCTATGGACTAGCATTGCTAGTCCCCCATTTTTTGGGCCTTTACAAGGCCATTTAGTGCCTCAAATCTGACTTTGAAGTGCTCTTAGGAGGTATCCAAGCTACTTAAAATTACAAGTATAATCATCCCTATAGCTTACACCCTCTAAATCATCATAATTATAGTTGAATTACATAATAACCTATTTTCTAAATTGGCATGTATCCCAAGGTGCTCAAATACTCTAACCTAGAAAACTAATAGTGGAACTATAAGAGTTGGAATCTTTATTTGACACAAATGGGTATTTAGAAATGAAAACACATTAAATAGAACCTAACACAAAGCATATTTTTGGGTGATATAGGATTTCCCTTACACCACTAGATCATATCCATATTTGGTGATAAGCACTCTTGAGATCTAGCTGTGTGAAGTACCGAGCTCCACTCAAACAGTCCATAAAATCATCCATTCTTGACAAAGGAAATCAATACTTGATAGTTATTCTATTTATGGATTGAGAGTCTCTACACATTCTCCACTCTCCATCCTTCTTTGGTACCAGTATTGTAGGTAGTGCACATGGATTCAGGCTCTCTCAAATCAAGCGTTTCCTCAATAGTTCCTAAACTTGTCTATTCAGCTCCTCAGTCTCATTAGGAGTCATCCTATAAGCAATCTTCTTAGGAAAACTAGCTCCAAGGACTAGATATTTTTGATGACTAATTTTCCTTATTGGTGGTAACCCTTCTAGAACATTATTAGAGATGACATCTCCATACTCACTTAATAGACCTAAAACTTCAAGAGGAGTTTCCCTACTACCTTCCTTATCTTTTCTAGGAATCAACACATAACACATATGTTAATGTTTCATGCCATCCATAAATTTTCTTTCATCAACAAGACATACCCTAACACTACTACATACTTTTTCAACCTCCTTTATCAAGGGCTTCAATTTATGGTGAACTTCATCCTTTGTTAGAGAATATGTATTTGCATGACAATCATGTATAGCATGCCTATCAAATTGCCATGACCTTCCCAATAATAAATGACAGACATGCATTGGAATGATGTCATGGAGAGCCTCATCATGGTAATTCCCAATCTTGAACTTTACCAAACATTGTTCACTAACTAAGACCTTATGATTATCCTGCACCTAAGCAATCTAATAGGGTTGGGAGTGTTTATCCCTCTTGAGCTTTAGCTCTAAGACCATCTCCTCTGACACCAAGTTGTCAGTGCTTCCACCATCAATAATCACATCATTAAATGTATCCTTGCACTTGCACCTAGTACAAAAAAAACTTCTCCTTTGTCTAGGTTTAGTCTCACCACTTAGTAAAACCCTTTTGTTAACTAGAACCTCTCCTGTTTTTCCATCCTTGAAATGCAATGATTGTGCATTATCATCCACATAAGGAACCTTTTCTTAACCATCATCTCTCCTATCTATCCTTCCTCGGTGTTGAGGGAATTCAAAGGCATAATGACCTTCTTTATTATAGTGAAAATAGGTACCAAAAAAGCCTCCTCTTCCTGAAACTTTTCCACATCCTCTACCTCTTCCTCTCTAATCTCCAAAGTTTTGATTATGGGTGCAATTGAAACCCTCATTCCTCTAATTTCAGCTAGTACCCACATCTTCATTTTTCTTTAGCCTCCAAATGACCTACCACCACCCCTTCCTCCTTGACTGCACCCTCTTTGCCTTCCATCAAATTTTTTTTTTAGCTTCTCGTCAACTCACAAGGTAAACTAGTATACCTCTTCAATGCTAGTCATTCTAACTAGACTTAACTCCTCTTGAATGCTAGGTCTTAACCCACTAAGGTAACGGGCTACCTTCTCTTTATTTGTTTCCACATGCCTTGCCTTGATAAGGAATCGGTAGAACTCCTCTACATATTCCTGGATAGATTTTCCTACTTGCTTTAACCCTTGCATCTTTTTAAACAGATCAAGCACGTAATCAATAGGAAAGAACTGCTTCTTTAGTTTGTCCACCATGCAATCCCATCTTTTGATTTTCTCCTTTCCTCTTCTATTTCTTTCCAACTAAATCTCTTACCACTAGATTTTAGAATGGCCTTTCATTTTTTTCTTTACAAAATTAACCCTATTAGGGTCCCTGATATCCTCATACTCAAAATATTTCTCTAGCTCATTGATCTAGTTGATCAACTCATCTGGGTTTAGATTTCCCAAAAACATGCTGAAGTCAATTTTTGGTCTTTTTCCAAGCTTGGAAATGGCCCTAAAAAGCCTCTCCTCCACCTAGTTTAGGACTTATCCATCTCCTTCCCCTTCCTACCCTATATTTCATTCTTCTTTATTTTCTTCCTCACTTTTGTTGCTTATGACAACATTCATCGCTCTACAGATCTCCTCCTTTAATGCTTGGACTTGTATCTGGAGGGCTCTAACCTTAGGAGTAACAACTTTGAACCTTCCACCATGCTCCCTTCATGGATACATCTTCTTGTATCCAAACCCATAACCACATGGTCTTGGTGCAAACTACCTCACAGTCAACACCCTCTCTACACACTCAAGAAGACCTCCTCAAATATCACTTGATGAGGACACAACCCAAGACAAAATGAGCACAATAGGAAAAGGGAAATATTATTATTAGAAGTGATATGCTATTACATCTAGTACAACAAAAATAGACTCCATGACATTCCCTATGGGCTTATAATATTATCATATTCTAGAGAAAACCCTTCTCATAGTACCTTTTCCAAACTCCACCAAAAATTGCCTTTATAATGCCAGAAATGTCCTTAAGTAAACCAAATTAGCTTTAGGGTTAGGAATAAATTTTAGAGTATGCCATTTGGAATCCACTACCAAAACAAAAGGTTCTAAAAAACATGTCAAAATTTTATGTAAAATTAGAAGAATCCAAAAATGGTAGTCTAACTTTTAGGAGGCATAACTTTTTATCTAGGACTCTAATTGATGAACCATTTACATTTTTGGAAAGCTCTCCAAGAGCTCTATAGCCTTATAAAAAGGCTTCTCTTGATCCCCATTTTTTGAGCCTATACAAGGCCATTTAGTGCCTCAAATCTGACTTTGAAGTGCTCTTAGGAGGTCTTTAGGCAACTTAAAATTGTAATAACTTTCAAACCATAAAGCTTTTTGACCTAATTCTTTTTCTAGAGTGCTTTAAATTAAAAATATAATCATCCCTCCAAATTAGAGCATCTAACTTATCATAATTTTGGCTCAATTACAAAATAACCTATTTTATACATTGGCACATATCCCAAGGTGCTCAAAAAGTCTAACCTAGAAAACCAATCGTGGAACTATGAGAGTTAGAATCTTTATTTGACCCAAATGGGTATCTAGAAATGAAAAAGCATTAAATAGAGACTAACACTAAGCATATTTTTGGGTGATACAAGATTGCCCTTACACCACTAGATGGTTCTACATCATTATAATCTAAATTTAGTATTGATGCCCTTCTTCCTTTGGGTTCTAGGTAATCTAATTTGGATCATAATTTGAATCATATTTGGAAATTACCTTATTTTCCTTTCATACATATTTGAATGACTTAGTGGACCTCATAATTGAGAGATCTACAACCCTATTTAACGTGTCTCCCTTTCCCCCCTACACATTTTGGTGAACCTGATGACTTTCTCTCTATCTCAGAGTTTGATATTTATCTTTTTTGTTTCTCTCTTATTTGGCATTGACTTCACCTAAACATTTTAGTGAACCTAATTTATTAACCCCTTCTTTTTTTATCTTTGGAGTTGATCTCCCATATTTTTAGTGGGTGTTTACATTCTTTTGGTGAACCCATTCACTTACCCATTTCTTTTGAAATTAGAGATTCCTTATAATTTCTCCTCTTTTTGATTTCTTTTGGATTTTAGGGTTAGATCCCTTTATCTCCCTTATTTCCCTCTATGAACTAGAATCTTTATTATGCATCTAAAACCATTTAAAACTCTTTTTCATGGATTTTCAAACTATGAGTATGTATTTTTCATGCTTTATTATTCAAATGTTTGTGGGAGCTTACATACATTTTAATGACAAAATTATTAATGAAATCTAATCTATAAGCACTTATATTTTTCTCATATTGTACAATTATTTTAAATAATTTTCCAAACATCATTCCCTTATCTTTTACAATAAACATCACCCTTCTATCAACTTAGATTTACCATATGGAGATAAGTGATAGATTGCATTGGCTCTTCTCCTAATATAGGCTTGTTCACTATGGAGATGACTTGATTGAGGATGGTCCTATATCTTCTTTTAATCCTCCCCAATTAGTGGACCTTACTTCAATTCATAATCATTCATCTATGGTGTATTTTATTGATAGATATAAACCTTTTATTAATAATCCCACTATTTGGGATGAACCTCTTGATGCTAATATTGACTGTTCTCTTCTGCATGAAAGAGTTAACATGATTGATACCTTTTCCTTTCAACACAAAAAGATTCATGTTTCTTGTTTTCCTAATATATATCATTTTTCTTAGTGATATTTTAGAGCAAGAGGAAGAAATTATAGATACTTTCATCAATGTGACCTTGACATAATTTGATTCTCCTACAAAAGATGATTCATTAATGGACATCCATAATCCCTATTCTGAAGATTCCTTAGAAGAAGATGATAATGGTTATCTACTTAATGCTCTCTATTTTAGTGATTAAGCTATCAAGAAGCAAGATCTTAATCAATTTAATAATTCTCAACCTATTCTCACTCTCAAGGGTCTCCCTTCATCAAATAAACCTCTTATCACCCTTAAGGGTTGTCCTCCCATGACTATTAAAGGGGAACATACTGATCCTAATGATTATCATATGGTGTCTCACACCTATCGTACAAGGAAAAATCCTAAAAATACTACCTCTCATCAATATTCTCAACCCATTCTTCCCCATCCACCTTATCTTTCTAAAAATATTGGATTGGTTCATGATTTGGTATCACAGTTATGTAATACCCCTACCAAGTTTGTCATTGGGAACTTCTTCAAACATATCTCCTACATATCATGAAGCCTTGAAACAATCTTTATCCACTCTTCTAATTTTGTCTCCTAATCAAGATAACATCAATGCCTTTTATAATGCATGAATACAACATTCGTCCCATTAAAAATTATGTTTACTCATGATGAATTACCTTCGAAAGAGATTCAAGATTTCTATGACTCTCTTATGGTAGATTTTCTACTCAATGGTAACCTTATTCATTGAACTCTAGTTGATAATGGATATGGGATTAATATTTATAGCATGTATATGATCAAACAAATTAATGTTGAATTTTCACATATCAAACCCAATAGAAATTATATTTGTGTCTTTAATAATGTTTCTAAGTAAACTTTAGGCACAATCACTTTACCTATCAATGTAGGTCCAATTGTCCTAAATACTCATATTCATGTTCTACTTGGACCTTTCAATTACAATATTTTTCTAGTTAGACCTTGGTTAATGCTATGCATGTTGTTTCTTCAACTCTTCATCCAAACATCTAGTTTATCTATAATAATGTCATGTACACTCTTGATGTAGATACTAAACCAAGGAGTTGTCTAAATGTTGAGGAACAATAAAATCAAGAATCTAATGATGATCCTCCTTCTACAAGTAACCTTCTAGGTGATGATCGAGGATCCTTATATTCCACAGCAACATTTATTGGGGAATATAGAGTTAAGGACTTGTCATTCATGATAAATTGTGTAACTCCTCTCTTTACCAAATTTATTTCTATTTCCACTCATGAATAATCTAGTGATAAAAATCATACGCCCTTAGGAAATGGGGGGAATATTAACTCCTTTGACACCATTGTTGATCATAATTTCAGATGTGTGTGAAAAAATATTTAATCTCAATCTTTATCAACATCCTCTCACATATCTTCTCCTACTAATCAAGAACTTATTTTTCCTAAACTTCTTCCTACTAAGGTTATTAATAGGACTAAACATAGAAAGAAATATAGTAAAAAAACTCATGAATC
Source organism: Cupressus sempervirens (assembly GCA_028749045.1). Lineage (NCBI taxonomy): Eukaryota > Viridiplantae > Streptophyta > Pinopsida > Cupressales > Cupressaceae > Cupressus > Cupressus sempervirens. The sequence continues at coordinate 260,830,550 of CM053786.1, read as the reverse complement.
TTCCATTTTCATGTATCACCACTATCATGATCACTCTACTAATCATTTCCAAGATTTACATTAAAAGATTCAACAACTCATTAATAATGAGGTTATTCACATGTCTCTTTATAATGAGCTCTCTTTTATTTCTGATTTCTTTGAATAATATTTAAGTTCCTATTACATGTTTCTCCACACCATCTAACATTGTTGGCATTATTTCTTGGGGCTTTTTATCATACATAGTTTTCTTTGTGAGTAGCATAATATGTTTCTTTCCTCTTCTCTTGTTCCTATACTTGGGGGTAAGGGATTCATGTCCTTCTTTCTCACCTTATCATTGATCCACAATTTTCTTTGGTTGTATTTTATTTAGTTATCACATCACATCCAATCTTGCACTATTCATAATTGGATCTTCATGGTGTCTAGATCATAAATCTAGGAGCCTTATAATAGTGTATATTCATTTTCAAGGATTTCCTTTTTCACTTATTGCATGATGTCTCTGCATTCTACCCTCCATGATGTCATAGGATCTATGACCTCCTTGGTTTGGACTAGGTGTTTCTTATGGATACTATCTTGATACTAAAATTACTTTATCCTTCTTCATCACTTCCTTAAGATGCCAAAATAAGATTATTTTTCCATCTCAAAGGGGACACATACATGGTCCCATTATCCTTTTTCTATTTTTCTATTTTTTCAAGCACACCTTACAAAGTACACTAGCACGACACAACTTGTCAGAGCTAGCTACTTTCTCCATTTATACATGTCTTGGATTGGTTGACCAACATGCCACACACACTTGCTAGAACATTTGACCTATCCTTGTGTGTAAATAAACCATTATCATAATATATGAGTACTATATTATGGGACTATGAATCCTCTGTAAGGTGCAAATTTGTAGCATTGAATATCAAGAATACAAACCTGGTAGACCATTCAATCCCCCTTTATTTTCTTTGTGAGGTTAATGATTAGGAATAAAAAACCAACTAGAAAATTTGATCCTATATCCTTTTATTTTTCATGGGGTTGACTATCAGGCACACAATATTGCTAGACTATTCAATCTTGTGCCCTTATGTGTGATTCACAATAAGGAACAAAAACCTTATTGGGAAAAATGATCACACCCTCTTTACTCTCTTTCTTTCTTTTCAGTGACATCTATCTTATTTTGATATTGGGGTTTGATAAAGATACAAGTTTCTTAGGGTCAAGAATAGATTATGAGTATGGCTTAGAGTACTTTAGCCGTTATGGCTTAGTATGATCTATGGGTTATCTTCAAATATATGCATTGTTCCTAGCTTGATGATTTATTTGTCTCCTAAGTTGTGATAATATCACCATTTTCTTTTGATCTAATTTACCATGAGTTTTATTAAACTCATACTCCCACTAAAGTGAGGGCTAAGTGTACTCTCTTAAAATGGATGCACTTGTATTTTAAAATCTTTTAGCACTCTTTTCATAATTCCTTTCTTGGACAAGGGATGGACCTATGATCAATGTATCTTTTTCTCCTTTCCCCTTCCATTTAATGCTTCTTTTTCATCTCTCACTTTTTGACATGGTCTTCTAGGTCTCTCTTTGATATCCTTTTGACCATATCTCTTAATCAGTTCATATTCCAATTTCACCTATACCACCTTCTTGAGCTTTATGTGGCCTTTTTGACCTAACCACCAGGACTAGGTTAGCCTAGGTCAACCTAATCCCTGATGGTTGTGATGTTCAATGCCCAAAATTACTCAAGTTTTCTAATAATAAATTGCTCTCCCCCATTGGTTTGAGTTGTTTTCCCACTCAAAAACTAGTATAAAAGGGGGCTTGGGGGCTTCATTTTCACATCACATTTCATAATTCAATTCCACAATTCTGAGCTCTTTCTCTCAAGTCTAGATTTATACCTTTTTCATTAAAGGAGTTCAAGTATTCAATATTTTCAAGCATTTAAGCAAGGAGATTTCTATCAAGCATTGAAGGATCCTTTGTGAGCATCTCCTTTATATCTATGGCACCATGATGAGATTATGGTAGATCCATTGGAAAGTGTGGAGATGCCCTACATTCCTATTTCAAGATCTTGAATACATTTACATACAAAACCTTTACTAAAAAGGGTTTCAATAAAGGTGGATCGTAACATTTATCTTGTCATTCAGTCATTTACATTTACATTTCTCATTTATAGTTAAATCCTTAACCTTATGCTTGACCAAGGAAAGCGCTCATGAAACCCCAACCCCAAAACCTTTCTTATATGTGTTGATTTGTAGGATATCATAGAAATCTTTATGGACCTAGAACCTACTTTATAGGATCTTTATAGAGAATTCAGTTTTAGGTCATCAGACTATGTCAACCTGGTTGTACAATGTTGTCCCATGTAAACCTAGTCCTTTAGTCTCCATTTTTTAGAAGATTTCTGGGTTTTGTTCCTTTCATCAATTTATTCTGATATCCATAATTTGAAGTTTAGAAATAGTTTAGATCTATTATTTTTGGAGCTAAAATGCATATTCCTCTATGCATTTCAAGGTCATTCTTTCATTTTTTATTTCATTTCATATCCTTACCTAGATCTAAATCTTAATTTGGATAATTATATACACATAGCATCTAGATTAACATTATTTAATAAATTAGTTGAATTTCAAATTTGCACTATGTTATCAAGAGCCAAAGAGTACATCTCCTTGTATTGCATTCCTCTTTACAATATAAATTTAGTATTGGAACCTTTCTTACTTTTGGTTTTGGCTAGTCTAATTTGGATCACACATGGAATCATATTAGGAAATTCCCCTCTCTCCCTTTCATACATATTTGAATGGCTTAGTGGACCTCAAAATTGGGAGATCTACAACCTTATTTAAATTTAAAGTGTCTCCCTTTTCCCCCTAAACACCTATAACCATAGGTGTTCCAACTGGTTTACAATTTTTCATTCCAAATCTTACTAACAACTCTTTAAGGTATTTAGATTAAATATAAATATACCATATTTAGGTTGATTTACTTGCAATTCAAAATAGTACTTCATCTCACCTATCTTGGACATCTCAAATTGTCCTTTCATTTCATTAGAAATTTTATTACTTGTTGTGGCTTAACAACATGTGCCCCATTTTGGAATTCAAAATGGGGACCCCCTCTTTTCTTTTAGGGAGAGAGATCCCTTTCACTAGAACATGACACCTAGTCTAACACCTTGGTGAATTGGGTCTCCCTCTAGGTATAGGTCAATCTAAGATGTCTAATCAATTGGTCTAGAACAAAGTTAGCAAGTTAGGATGTCAAAATGTTTGAAGGAATGAAACATGTCTATACATGTGCACCCTTAGGGGTGCACAATATGTGTGTGAAACACATAACTCCAAAAAGGAACACATATGCACCTTTGCATGTGCATACCCTCTGAGGTGCATTATTTGCACCCTAATGCCCCACCTACCTATAAATATTAGGGTGCCCCTTGGCTACAACTCACTTACCTTTTTCTAAGATCTTGTAGTCACACCTACACACCATTAGACCTCCATAGTTGTTAGCTCACACTCAGCTGCTGAATTCCAAGGTAGACCTTGAAACACACATGTTTACTCCATAAGGGTGTGAAATGTGTGCATTATGTGATGCATGTGAATGAGTCTAATAAAACCCCTAACACAAAGAGTGACTATAACACCTTGCACACATGCACATGTGCACTATGTGTGCAATGTGCACAACACGCACATACCCATGATAAGCCTAGAACAAGGAAAAGGTATGCACCATATGCACCTTGTGCACATTTATAGGTGTGAATGTGTGCTTGTTAGGCCTTACTGACCAAATTTGTTAGTTTTTGTAGCTCTATCACTAGTTTTGTGTCAATTTGCATTAGTCGAGTTGTTCCAGTTAGTGTCATTCAAGACTTGACATCAATGTATTGACATGTGTCTTCTATGCAGCTTAAAATGGCATCATCCTCATCATCAATGGTAAAAAAGATAGTATCCAAATTAATCACTTTCAAGTTCCAATGCATGCCAAAGAAATCATAGTTTGTGAACAAGATCAAAGGTCTGAGACACAAAGATGGGTTAGATAAACTCAAATACATTCATGGCTCTGTGTAAAAAGCCAAGGGAGAGATTGAAGATGATCTTGTCATTAATTTTAAGTGGGCTAGTGAATGTAGCCTTACATCCTGTATTATCCAATCCTCAAACTTTATCATGGCACTAGCCCACCATTACATGACACTAGAGAAGGTTGTAAGTAGCATTACAAGGGAGATGGTTCTAGACATATGTCTTGATAACATGAAAAATGTTTTCCACCTTCTACCCATGGAATAGTTCCAGAATATCACATATGACATAGTAGATAGATGGTATGGGGAGCATGAAAAAGAGGCAAACAACATAGTGCAGGAGAAAGACCTCATTACCTAATCCCTAGTAATAGAAGATCTAGAAGGGTCAATGTGACTAGGGGATAAATGATAGTTGACATCAACTACAATGTAGTTCTCTTGAATAGATTCATTGGACTCTCAATGATCAACCATCTTGAAACATGAATAGTTCATTTTATTGAAGCCATCAAGTGGAGGGGGTTTCCAATCGACTGGGCCACAATCATCATAAATAAATTGGATGAGAAACTTATTTTGGTGAAGACTAACCCTTGTTTCTACATGACCTCCTATGTTGTGTATCTCCAAGTAGTTAGGCCAAAAAATTACCCACCGTTGGAAAAGAGAGGAAGCATGCAAGATGCTTATGTCTAGTTATACATAGTATACTCATAGTTAGAAAGAAAGAAGCTTTGCTTAAAGAGCCTAGAATATAGTTTGGTGAATAATAGTTTCATCTTCACCATAATCCAATTCATTGAAGGTGATTATGCAAAGAGATTGTCTTTAGAAGCTACCACCAAAGTAGCACAAGCGGGTGCTTAATATATTTAGTTCAATATGTTCACCATACATTTGGGTAGAAGGAACCCTCCTATGTCCAAAGAAGCTTCCCCGATATCCATATGACAAGTTGATACTATTAGAGATAGCTAGAAAATTGGCCTTGACCTATGATAGGGTTAGAAAGAATCATAAAAAGACATGGGTTATGAACCATTACTATCAAAGCTTTCAAAGAAAAATAAAAGTAGGATATTTCTACATATGAGCTGGAGTGGGATCAGTATCCCTTCGATGACTACCCAATTTCCCATGCATACTTTGATAACATTGGGAGGGTGTAACATCTTATGGGGAAGAAATTCATACCTAATGCCTTAATCAAGGATCATTGGAGGAGTTGTTTAGATGACTACAATGTTTGGATTAGGAACTATTGTAAGATGAGTCTACAACTAGTAGAAAAAACCTTCAATTTGAACATCCCTCTAAAGATATGGAGCAAGGATATTGAAGATATGTTGAACCCATTGTATATTAGTGATAGAATCTTTGAGATGCCAGTAATGAATGTTAAGAATTGGATGAGATGAGAATGATGACAGACAACATAGGGACATGCATGTGATTTAGTTAACCCAAGATTGGGTAAGGAAGCCTTTTCAATTGGAGTTAGTTCCAAATGAAGTGATGTTATAAGAAGAAGCCAGGCCCAAGAAAGGTAAAGGGACCAAAGTCATTATCCCAACATACTAAGAGAAGTCCCTAGTACAATTAGAGATGATCTAGAAACATGAGCAGGACATGGTCTACTTTCATAGTAAGAAGGATAAGGGGAAGAAAAGAAAGAAAGGAACACTAGAAGGAGAAGCACAATTGAAAGAGGCTTTCGATGAGAAAGCACCAGTTCAAGGGGAGGAAGCTCAGACCCACTGATGAAAACTTTGACCTTGCTAGAAGCCTCTTTTTCTGTGCATAAGAGGGCTAGGATTGAGATAGTGATAGTGAGGGAGAAAAGGAGGAAGCTAAAGAAGAAGAAGAGTTCCTCATCTCCTCAAATTACATAATTATACCTCTCCTCCAAGGACTATAATGACCACCCCATTAGCTGAGTTGTTCATGACAAAAGGGACTCTAGAAAGGAGTGATAGGGGCAAGAGGAAATTTTATGAGATGACCTCATCTCGAGGCTAGTATATGTCTCATATAGGCAATACTTTGGCATGGATGATGAGAGAATTGTTAACTTGTCAAAGAAGACATGTAGAATACACAGAGGATGTGGGGTTGTAGGTATTGATAAAGGAAGTATAGACACTAGAACCTATTCTAGATGATCCAAAACAACTTTCCTTTGTCATGAGTAATCAGAGAAATTATCTAATAGCATATATAGTTATTCCTCTTCTACATGTACACATTGAAGACATATCTACTAAGGAATACCAAATGCAAGAGATAGTACTCAGGGAGGCCACTTGTGACATGACTATTTTTTTTTATAAAAACATGCCTTAAATAGGTGTTTCAACACTTGGATGAAGATGAGGTTGAGATTTTTAAGTTGAGAAAAAAGAATTATCTTCTTGAGGAATATATAAAGGAGGTAGTCAGTGCTTTAGACCCTAACCATCCTAATTTTACCCTAGCGATTACATTTGACAAATGAGCACTAGCCTTGATACCCACAAGTTCATTTTTGGATGCATGTCAAAGGTGACATCAAAATTTTGAGGATGGAGTTATACAAATAATTGAAGGTAATTTTAACCTTCTACAGAGCATCCAGAAGAACATAGGTATGTTGATGATAGTGGTAGATCAAGATTTTGGGTTGATGGATAAAGTGAGTACTTGGACCAATGACTTGGAAGCATTGAAGACCATCAAGGGTCAAAGGTATTTGATCCTCACATGTGTATATATGACATATGAGCCAGATAAAATTGATGATTGGATCAAAAAGGCATATAAAGGAAACAAAGTTATGATGGGATTATATGAAGAGATCTAGGATATGAAAAACAAGGCTCTAGAACAATTTTAGGAGGTAGATAAGTAATATAGTGCCACTAGCTTGGAGAGTTTTGAAGAAACCTCAAGAATACAGTTATGCTCAATTGAAATAGTGATACAAAAATTTAGAGCATTTTTCAATATAAAATCCTCTGAAGATGATGTTAGAAGAATATTCAAAATAGAAAAGGCATTGACTAAGTTGGACTCCAAGCTAGAAAATTTTGCAAAGACTGGAATAGAGATCAGTAATTACAAGTAGATAGTGCATACTAAATATGAGTCCTTCGATTTACCAAAGACTCAAGAGATAAATACCATTAACCAAAAATTCTAAGTGGGACATTTAGATGCCATTTTGGTACAAGGGTATTTAGAAATGGTAGAAATTAATATTTAGAAACTTAAATTTTTTTTGTCAATGTTGGTCTTGTCATCCAAAGGTACGCTAGTGCAAAGGTGCACAAAACACTAAGGTGCACTTTTCATAAGGTGCATAAACCACAAAGGTGGGGCATTTCAACAATGTGCACCAAACACAAGGTACACTAATTTTTTTAATTAGTAATGGTGGCACTTACAGTTAACTACTAGCTATTATTTTTGAACATTCAATGCATTGGAAATGCGTTTTGGCAGTAGTTCAATTCCTAGAAATTCCTAGAGAAGGTTGGGCTTGTAGTTTTAGAAGTTTAAGTGACTCCTAGATCATCTCATTTTTTCTCTCTTCTTATCCTCTTCTTCTCTTTTAGTTTTAAGTTCATGTAAAGGATCAAGCACCCATTAATTGATATAAACAAGGGTGGAGACCTACTTAGAGAATAATTTAAAGAGTCAGCTTATATATAATTAGCTTTATTTTATTAGTTTTAGCTTATTGTTTTCATTAGAAGAGTTCTAACTCCTAACACAAAATAAGAAGAAGGTTTCTTATAAATATACATAGATGTAATATGTACTCTAGGCTGATATTTTGATACAATAATAAATGCTATTGGAGTAAATCTTGCTAGAGTGTGTTATTTTTAATGAATTCACGTTCCTAAATAGTAATAGAGCTGATGGTTTTATTGTGTTGTGATAATAATGTGATATTTTAATTTTGGTGTTTTCCTTATGTTAAAAAATTACACTATTGTGACAAATTGGAGAAAGGATCACTATTATTCTTGCATAGTGTTTTGTGTTGTATTTGTTCCCTTTTCGTCGTTGCACAATTTGATGAATCATGAAATATCTTGCAGTTTTCAATAAGGTTCACACTAACTATTGCATTAATAGAGTTGAGGAAGCACTTAGACTAATTTCATTAGTTTCCTACCAGGTCCTTTAGATAAATTAATTCACATACATGTTTCTTTCGCTTATGTATGTTAGGAATTTCCCTTTTCAATAGTTTTCTTTAATCTCTCCTTACTTTATCTTTCCTATTTACTATTCAAAGAGATGGTTAAAATAGAAATTCATATAGTTGCATTGATAATAAATTACATTCTTCATAAAATAAAAATACAAAAATACATTAGTAATGTGGTTATATTTCATCAAAGTTGTGTAGAATTGGTAGATACTAGCAAATGCCTCCTTGTAAAAATTTACATTTGTCTTTGATTGAGCTATCCAGCAAGTTGAAAAACAACCATTTGGAACCTTAGAGTTGGTCATTGATTAACTTTTCAAGAGAGAGATTCATGATAATTTCTTTTTTTAGCATCTTTCCAAATGACCACTTAACATAAGTGATGCTAGAAGAACTTGAAAACTATTCTACTCAAAAAACTAAGTTGGTGTTTGATAGTTCTACAAATTTTGTAGTTCTATTTTTTCTAAGTTTGTTCATAGTCACAAGGTGCACTTTTCACAAAGGCACTCTTCACAAA